>JACEFZ010018879.1:12500-130000 GCA_014155875.1 Cepaea nemoralis | reverse complement strand
GCCATGGAAATTATTAGTCGTCTTAAGCGTCTTCCCATATCTGCCGAAATATTGTCATTGCAAACGGTTGTTTCAAATAAAATATAATTACAGTAGTTTTCTCTAAGCAACCTCCTTTAATTTGATATATAATAGCTACCATATTAACAACTTTTAAGTTATAACTGTGACACGCCCCTGCTTCTCATTTTCCGCTATTCATGTTTGTTGGGTCGAAACCTACATTTTGCTTGCACGGAACCTGTTACAGCAAGTTTAACATTGGATGCTACTGTCATGTAGCTGCACGGAACTTGTTACAGCAAGTTTAACATTGGATGCTACTGTCATGTTTGTCTTGATCGTCATACAAGAGGTCAACTGGCTGCCTTTACTTGTCTTACAATTATTTGCTATCTGTTTCATGCATGTGGGTCTTCCCTAGTATCGACGTATTAGAAGGAGAATGCATCCACGCATGGAACCGCAGCCTTTCATTGCTGAAAGAGCGACCCAACATACACATTACAGCTGTCCAGTTATTCCCTAACGCAAATAGAAAGCGTCATCGTGTTTATTATTTAGTAATTGCACAATACATACTTCGTATTTAGCTGTGTGGCATGTGTGAACATCTCACGTCTTCGCCTCTGTTTCTCTCAAACAAACATCTCGGGTACCCATTTTATGAGACTGTATGCACATTAGACAAACATTGGATTAGGCAATTGTTACAATCAAACTGGGCTTTGTGATGTATCAGTTACAGTCTCTTAGTTGACCATCAAATCATTATCAATTAAAATCAAGAAAAAAAATGATTTGGGCTTCCGATTAACGGTGTGTAATCACGGTCGTCGTATTGTACCATTTAGTGTCATTATTGAAAAGTAATTATCTAAGTCTTTCTCAATTTCTTTTTAGAATTTTACTATCCAAATCGCTCGTACTTTTCCTCAGTGTGTATCTTTTGTTATGTATTCATTGTTCCTATGTCATTAAACAGTGTCATATTGTAATACGTACCTCTGTTTCCTCCTCCTCCTCCTCCTCGTCCTCCTCCTCCTCGTCCTCGTCCTCGTCCTCGTCCTCGTCCTCCTCCTCCTCCTGCTCCTCCTCTTTCTCCTCTTCCTCCTGTTCAGCTGGCATTTCACTGTCTACTGAAAACAAAAGGAATAAACATGCCAACATTCTGTAATATGTGTTATTTTGTTTGTTTGTGGATAATTGAAAATATTGCATGCAAACAGTCTAAGGTTTAATTATGTTCCCATTCATTTAAGAAGAAAATAGTTGCAGCAAACACATTTTCCATAAATGGAATCACCAAGTACCTTGAAAGCTGGCATAGGCGTGCATGTTTTTCCACAGATCTCGGTCCTACGTGTTCTGTTGATGATATTCCTCAAGGGAGAGGACTGCAAAAGTCCCTCTCATGGAACGACACGTTGCACTTGCCGCCAAATTTACGCAGGCAGTGGAGGAATATAATTTCTCCAAACCTATCTATTTTCTCGTTCAGCGGTGTTTCAATAAGTTCTTCATATAGTAGTTGGGACAGGATGATCTCTAGTCGTTCCCATGCCTCCCTTTCGCAAGAGAGCGGGAACTTGATCTTCACAAGTAGACCGTCAGAAAAGTGCTCGGGTGCACCGTCAGAACGATCAACTTAAATATTCTCAGCACTGGTGTTTGCCGGGTGAGATCTTCTACCGACTCACCCGTCACATTAGTGACAGCACGCTGTTGATCGTCCTGTGGTGCACTTGTGCACTTCTTGATTCTCTAGTTCACTTCATAACTGATTCTATAACGCGAGTATGGATTCCCAGAAGTGGCAGTGCTTAGGTGACATATTATTGTGCATTCACATTTGTTTGCCTTTATATAAAAATTCCATATCTCAGTAACAAACTGAGGGAAAATTATGAGATTTAGCATATAACCTTATCATCATGTCCACCCAACAAAAAAAATTTTGTTCTGGAGAATGTACAGCAGATTTCAATGTTTGTTTATATGCGGTATATAATTTACTGGTCAGAGATTAAGTCCTTAATTTTAAATGTATTACACCGTCAGCCAGAAAATCAGCGTTCAATGTTGAATATTATCTTTGGTTCACGGGATTGGCCTTATGCCAAGAACCCCGCGCTGTTTAAACTGGGAGTGTTCAGAGGTTTCGTCAATATGTGGGTGCTGTCATGAAACGTGATTATTATTATTATTTTTTTTTAAATCTTACCACTTATCGCTAACATTGAAATGTGTGAATGTTGTTCAATGAGATTGAATGTGAAATTGTGTACACTTCAAAGCATCGCTATGAAATTGTACACATATTTTTGTCAAGAAGCCGATCGCAGGAAACTATGTTATACTATTACAAATTCCGAAAAAAAGAACAGTGCATGCGTTGGGTTTGAGTAAACGGTCATTTCGTCGATGGGTGCAAGAATCTGGAATTAAACCACCACGCAATAACCAAACGGTAGGTAGAAAGGCTATTTTAGATAACTTTGACAAGAATGTCATAAGGCGAGCTATTATAAAAATGCTTTTAAAAAGTCGCTTAAAAGTCGACGGGGTCGACTTCATTGCACCGGGTTCTATCCCATATGGCTCGATCTCTTTCCGCAGCGCGGAAGCGTCGCACAAAGCACGAACTCCGCAGCTCTAGCGGCGACCCGCAGGAGTCTCCGGAAAATTTAACTCGTGAACCGAAAGACGCGGCCCGGAATCGAACCCACAACCTTTGGCGCCCGAGCCAAAAGGCTTGATCTCTTCGCCGCGGAGACTCCCAACATTATAAAACATTTGGATTTTATATCCAGGATTATAAAAATGCTGGATACCAAAGAAACAGTGACTGTAAGAAAACTTAGGGTTTGGTTGAGAAAGAACAATAGCATAGAGCTATCCAAAACAACTTTGTGGAAAATTATAAGGACATTAGGCTTCACTTTTAGAAAATACAAGGCAGGCAGAAATATCCTTTGCGAGCAACCGCATTTAGGAGCCATGAGAAGCAGATACCTACGTGAAATAAGGGAAAGGCACAATGAAAATTATGGCATAGTGTATTTGAATGAAACGTGGATCAATGCGCACCACACAAGTGATAAGGAATGGTAATCAGTGGATGAACAGATAAAGCGATATGTGCCCAGTAGTATAGGACAGCTTTTGGTCATGGCCCATGCTGGGAATACGCATAATGGCTTACTACAAAATGCTGGGCTCGTGTTCGTATCAAAGCATACAGACAATAGGGATTATCATAATAAGATGAATGGTAATGTATTTAGCGATTGGCTCGAGAATACAGTGCTTCCATCCCTAAATAGACCGTCATGTCCAATTATGGACAATGCATAATGTCAATGTTGTTGCCCAAGAAGACAAAATACCTACAGCATCGAGCACAAAGGGAGCAATAAAGATATGGCTCCGAATGGAAAACATACCATTTCAGGAAAGGTATTTCTAGCTAGAATGGTTGTCCCTTGTAAGATAGACGCCAAAAAGCAAGAAATATCAAATCGACAATTTGACAGAAGAGCATCATCATGGGTGCTTGAGACTTCCGCCGTACCATTCTCATTTTAACCCTATAGAACGTGTGTGGGCTAAAATTAAAGGACAGGTGGCAGCTGGCAATACTATATTCAAATTGTCTGACGTCATGATACTAACCCCGTCCGCGCTATTAAATATTGATAAACTTTACTGGAAAATATGTGAGGACCATGTGTGGAAAGAGGAAGAGGATTATTGGAGGAAAGGATGGATTGAATTTTATGCAACCGATGAGCAATCATCAACCTACTGGAATCGTCCGACATAGATTAAGGTCTGAGCAGATCGCAGACCTTAATCCACGTGCACACTTACTGGGATATTTTCCTCCAACTATTCAGACGAATTGCAGGCCCTAAACATTAAAGCATCAGCACAATGTCAATATCAACAGTTTGTATTCCACAGTGATGAATTTTCAATTCCACAAGCCCTCAGCGGTGACAAACAACTGGTATTGAAAAAAAAAAAACACACAACACACACACACTAAACGCATTAAATACCAACAGACGAGTAATATTGCGGTGGAAACTGGCATATTGTGGCATAACAAGAAACGTGAGAGCAAATACGTTGTCAAATTGGGGGACAACACGCGTGCATACGAATCAATCTATAATCTTCAATGAAAAGAGGACCAACATCTTGGTCGTTAAGAAGAAAGCCCACTACTGAGACACTGACAACTATTTTCATAGTGCAAAACAAGTTATCATGTTCCGTCTCCGAACAGTAAACAGCAGAGTAGACAATCTTTCACGAAGACACAAAGCGGGTCTGTCACCCATGTGTACGTGTGAAAAAAACTACACAGACAGCTGAACATATCCTTTAAAAATGGACACATGATGACTTAATTGCGGTATCATTTCTGGTCACTCCATACGCACATTAACGCACATTAACGCACAGCTATTTAGAAGCTTTCACTGAACTCATTATAAAAAGCTAAATGCCTAGTAACATGAATACTTGTGTACACATTATTAACCAGCAGCTGAAAAACAAAAAAAAACAAGAAGGAAATGAAAAATAAGATAAGATAAATATTCCTTCTACTTTCCTGTCAATTTACACATTATTTACCCCATGCCTCTGTCTTTACTAATATTACACATTGCACCCCTCTCGGGAAGTCTCCGTGGTGAATTTATCAAGACCGTCTGACTCGGGCTCCGAAGGTTGTATGTTCGATTCCGGGCCGCGTCCTTCATTTCAAGAGTGCAATTTTTCGGAGACTCCCGAGGGTCGTCGATGGAGCTACAGAGTTCGTGCTTTCTGCGACGCTTTCAGCGCTGCGGAAAGAGGCTGGGCCATATGTGATAAAAACCCGGTGCAATGCAATCGACCCTGTCGACTTTTAAGCTACTTTTAATTTATTGCACCTTTAACAGTGTATAAGAACACGAAGGCATGTTGTTTTCTTGTTGATATAACGTTTATTTGGGTAAGATGACAAAGCTTCGATGTTCTCCTCCACTCAAGTACTAAGGCCGGATCTTCAACTCCCCTTGCCAACCCAATACGTCACGATTGAGCATCTCTCACCCTTTCACTCTCGATGCTCAATCGTGCTGTATCTATTTCCCACTAGATTCTAATAATACCCCAGTACTCTTCCCTTACTGTTACACCTCCCCATGTTGAATAAAGAATTTTCCTTTTAAAGGAAAAATCTTTACTCCAAATCCCCATACTCCATTCCCTCTTTGTCTTCTAATCTTCCCTAAAATCAAGTTTGAGTAAATAATATATCTTTTAACTCTTCTCCCAGTGATATGGTCTGCTAATAATAACCCCCCCCCCCCCCCCCCATATACTTCTTCTTCGACTTTTATTTATATAATACCACGTATGGTAACCCTGTTAATCCAAACAGTCCTTCTTTCCTTGTTATTTCCCCAAAATGATATAGCTATCTACTATATAATTCTTCATCTCTGGTTCTTTCTTGTTTCCTGTATCAAATATACATATTATAAGAACAGCTCATAAATTCTTTATCGAAACTTTTGAACTTATAAAATTTCTCATTCTTTACTATTCTGGTTCTTTCTTGGCTCCTCCAGTTTCCTGTATCAAATATACATATTATAAGAACAGCTCATAAATTCTTTATCGAAACTTTTGACCTTATACAATTTCTCATTCTTTCAAAGACCAGGACGTACAAAAACAATGTAGTTAGAAAAAGCAAAGAAGCGGTGCGCACCTAGTAAGAAACATAAAGAATGAATACACGACATGACCACATGGACATACAGCAATGCAAATTAAGACACTCACCCTTTACCTCCCTTGCCAATAAAAAAATTTTTGTAAAATAATATTTTTTTAAAACACCTTATGAAATACATCTTTGTTCGTTATAAAACAATTTGGCAAAAGTTTTCATATTCCACCTTGACATTGCCAACCACAATTCTGTTCCTTTTTCATTATCTCACCTTCCACCATGAGCCCATGTTCATATTCCATGAACATCTCTAATAAAATTAAAGCTGGTATTTCACAGCACCTATATCTTGCCCCCGTATTTCCCATAGTCATATACTGCCATTTACAGTCTTCCCCCTACCTTATATCATTGGGACTAAGTATAATCAACTCATTTCTGAACGAAAGACTCTAAGCCAAACCTCATCAACTTAAACGTCCTCGACTAACTTTATAATCATATAACTCAATATACTAAAGCATTCATGTAATCGAAATAAAATGAACACAACCCCCAACCGAATCTAAAGAAAAAAACAAATTTTTAAAATGACACAACATGCATGTTATCAAATCAGAATAAAACATTCTATTACTACCTATCACTATTGGACACTTTTACGGTCCAATAGATTTTATCAACTCAAATGCTAGGAACACATTCACCCTATTCTAACTCAATAAATCAACCAACAACAATCATATTTCAAAACCAAATCAAGAAAAAAAAACTTATAACTTATAACTCATAACTAAACGTTAGCCATCATTTTCCAGAACCAACTCAATCATAAAAACATATTACGTATAGTGACCCACCAACATTGGCCCCTCTTACTAAGTAAAATAACGTATATCTACTTATACAGGTCATTCCAGTATATCTATGACCAAGAAAACTAAACATTTCACTGTCCATCCGTATATTTGTTAACTACTGACCAATTACTTATTCACACCTGTTCTATTTACCTAAACAAATCAGTAATCAACATTTATCATACCATTTATTATCTTCTAACTCCTAACAGCACATAACAACCGAAATAACTTCTTAAGTAAGCACCGTAATGTGGCCACCAATTCCAATATCAACTCAACGTAGTAGCCAACCTCTACTTATCAATGAACTTGTGATCTAGTTTCTCTAGGAGTTGTCATCACTTGTTAATCCTTATCGTTAAATACGACATTTCCAACAGTAGCTGTAACTTATATCCACCCCTTTTGTACCAATATCTCAAGACCACTTCCACCGTTTCGTATAAGCATCTAACTCCTGCCATCTAATACTTATCTCCTACGTTTCCGCTTCTTTAACAAGTCCAAGTTTCTTTGAATAAGTGCTAATTCTACATCAATATCTTCTTCTTCGTACAACTTATTAGTTTCTTCCATACTACTACTTGAGTCTGACTTTTCATCCATTTCTTCTTCTTCGTCTGTATGTCTCTCTTCAGCTGCCGCTAATCTCTTCCGTTCAACATCCCACCTAATTTGTCGATCACTCTTTCTTAAGGATCTTTCTAGTAGAGGTATATCTTCTCCGCTTGTTGAACAATCTCTAATTCTCCTCTGTCTTTTCACTTCTTTATCTCTTTGACTGTCCATTCTTCTTTTCGTTGCTTGTCTAGTATTTTTAAATGGAGCACCTGTGTCTTCTTCCATACTATCATAATGAGTTTCATTTAGCCCTTCTTCTTCCATTCTTTTCGGAATTGTCTGTTCTTGAGTATCTTCGTAACTTGGATTTACTAGCAACTGATTTTGTTCTGGTTCTTTTCTAAGATCTGGGGTTACTGTAGCTTTTCTAAGATCTGGGGTTACTGTAGCTCCTCTAACAACCTGTTCATCCAAAAATTTCGCATCCGAATAATAATTATTATTATAATTATTATTTTCTATCTCATCTTCATCTCTTCTTGAGTGTTCAACGTGTGCCCTTGCTATATGTGCTGTGACCTGGTTCTTTATAATATACGATACATTACCTAGTTTTTCCAAAACGTAATAACCTGGAATCCAACGAGCATCAAACTTAGAGTTTCTTCTATGCTTCTTGTAATAAACTCTATCACCTACCTTAAACTCCTGTAATTTTGTATTTACATTTTTGTACTTTTTCTGTCTTTCCCTAGCTTTAATTATATTATTCCTTAACCTCACATGTGCTTTATGCATTTCTTGTATTATGGTCTCTTGAAATTCTTCACCCATATATTTCCGTCTAGGTTTTAATAGATTATCTATAGGTAATATTGGTTCCCTCCCGTGTAATAAATAAAATGGTGAAAAACCCGTGCTCTCATTTTGATTTGTACGAATGGCACTAAGGGCAGGTCCCAAAAATAAATCCCAATCTCTTTCATGTTCATCAATAATCTTTGCCAAAATGTCGTATAACGTCCGATGTTGACGTTCGTTTTTCGCATTTGAAGAAGGTCTATAAAATGAGGTCTTTATATGTTTTATATTTAAGTCTTTTAATAACTTTTCGAATTTTTTATTTACAAACTCTCTACCATTATCTGTAAGTATACTTTGTGGGCAACTAAACCTTGGTACGAACTCTTGTAAAAAAATATTAATGACAGTATCCGCGCTTTTATCTGGAATTGCATAAACCTCTGGCCAAAGACTGTAGACGTCTACTAAATGAATTAAATACACATTTCCTGACAATGTCCTAGGGTGTGGACCCGATATATCTAAACTAATCTTTTGCATTGGGAACTGAGGAATATCTGTGTCTTGTAAGGGAGACTTTATTGTTTTCATGTTTCTTAATCTGCACTTTTCACACGTATCTACATATTTGCATGCAGATTTAAACAAGTTTGGCCAATAATATTTACTTGTAAGTGCTTTCACCAGTTTGTCTCTACCGAGATGTCCATTTTCATCGTGATATGCTTTTAAAAGTTCATTTTCCAAATGCCTTGGAATATATTTCCTTAGCTGTTCGTTCCTTTCACACATATAATATAACTGTCCATCCTCTTGTAAAACCAAATAATTCCTTTTATATTTGTTATCTTCTGTTTCTCGTAATTTTTCTTTTATTTGTATGACTCTTGGGTCCAAATCTTGCTCTTCTTTCATATTGAATTGTGCTAACTGTAGGTCTTCTTCCCTATGTTCAGACTCTTGATCCGATGGTAGACTATCAAATTCTTCCCTATTTATTATAGCAGAATCTAGAATATTTACTTGCCAATTTCGGTCGTCTATCTCTGGTTCAGCTGCTTCCTCTTCTGTATCTTCTGATGACTGTGGATATGGAATTCTAGACAATAAATCGGCGCATGTATTTATCCTACCTGGTATGTACTCAATTACCGCGTTGTACCCCTGTAGATTCAATGCCCACGTCTGTATTTTCCTGTTCTGCACTGGAGCTTCTAGAAAAGACTTTAAAGGCATGTGGTCAGTTCTAATAACAAAATTTGCGTTATGTAAGTAGTAATTAAGTTTTTGAAGAGCGTAATGAATCGCGTAAGCCTCCTTCTCAATAGTCGTCCATTTCCTTTGTGATTTACTAAGTTTATGCGACAAGAAGTAGATAGGCCTTTCATTTTTAACGCCTGGTATTCCAGACTCTTTTCCTTCATATGGTTGCACCAAACATGCTCCTACTGCATTGTCCGAAGCATCTGTGTACAGTATTAACTGTTTGTTTAAGTCTGGATGCGTCAACAGTGGTACCAGTGTTAAGCTGTTTTTTAAATACTCGAACGCTTTTTGACATTCATCATCCCACTTAAACCTAGCGTACTTGCCTGTTAAGTTTGTAATAGGTTCAGCTATCCTTGAAAACGCTGGAATAAATCGCCTATAATACGCACATGTTCCTATAAAAGCACGTACTTCCTTAACGTTAGTTGGAGCAGGTAACTCTTTAATAATCTTTATTTTGTCCTGGTCTGGTTTAATACCTTCTCTATTTATAATATACCCCAAATATTTTGTTTCTGTCTTTAAAAATTGGCATTTACTAAGCTTTAACTTTACATCATGCTTTCTTAACCTGTCAAACACTAGTCTAATATGTTTCAAATGATCCTCTACATTTCCTTTAGTATAAATCAATATATCGTCTATATAGGCTAGAGCGAACCTTTGCATACCTTCTAAAACTTCATTAATTAAGAGCATATAGTGAGAGGGTGCCGTTTTGACGCCAAAAGGCATTCGTAAAAATTCGTACGAGCCCATATGGGTACAAAAGGCGCTTTTCTTTTGTGCGTCTTCCGACATCGGAATACACCAAAATCCTGACCTTGCGTCCAGCGTTGTAAAATATGTAGAGCCATTAAGCAGCCCCAAAATATCATCAATCACCGGCAATGGGTACGCTACATTCTTAGTAATTTTGTTCAACGCCCTGTAGTCACAACAGAACCTGTTCGAACCATCAGATTTGGCTACGATTACCACCGGAGATGACCATTCTGATTTTGATCTGGTTATTATGCCTGCTTTCAACATATCTTCTATTGCCTTTTCTACGATTTCTCTATTTCTTAATGGAGTTCTATATGGTTTTAAACTAATTGGTGGATGATCTCCCGTGTCTATTTCCATTGTAACTGTTCGCGTCTTTCCCAATTCTAAATCATTCACCGCAAACACATCTTGATTTTGCTTTATAAGTTGTTCCAACACTTCCTTATTTTCCGGCGGAGCTTTTAACTGTGACAACAATTCTTGTTCCCTTGTTATTTTGTCCAGTGAATGTATATGGGCTTTATTTCCTCTGGATGGATGGATCAATTCATCCATTCTGACGTTCCCTCTTCTTCTGTGTCCGCGTCTGTCATTTCCCCTTTCACTAGAAGTTTCCAAATAACTTGTTCCCGACACTTCTGCTCTATCCGTTGCCAATATGTCACTAATGTTATGATCTAATTTGGCTATCACACATCCTCTGTATAACTTGATTTCCCTACCTGTGTTGTTGATAACGATTACTGGAAAGGTTAAGTGTTTATCCAACTCCATTACTCCATCTGGAACCTCCAAACCAGGCTCATCAATTATTTCCTCTTGTAACTCAGTGATTCTGACTGTGTTTCCTTCCACATAATATGGGTTTCTCTTCAGCTTCGCTTGTATCAAATTAACCGACTGTGGTTTTAACGTCGTTGTCATTTTAACTCTAACTAGTGCTGATATATGCATAGTCCTCTTCCATATCTATATAGACGTCCCTGAATTTTAACTTATGTAAATCATAAAAAAGTCTTATTCCATTTTTTATCAAAAAATCTCTTCCTATTAACATATTTCTATTTAAACCCCTCACTACATGAAAAAGGTGTCTTATGTTGATCCCTCCTAACTTAAAATTTATCATTGTTTGTCCAATTACTTGTAAATTCTGTCCAGTAACAGAGTGTAAATTATTATGACTCTTAAATACTCTACAATTTCTTACTATTTTGTATAAAAAACTTTCTTTTACTACACTAACTTGAGCTCCCGAATCAATTAATGTACGAACTCTATACTTTCCTATTTCTAATATACAAGAGCTATAATCTGTTTTATCTTCTATAAATTTCTTGACTTCATCTAGTTGAAAATATTCTCTGTTCGACCTATTATACCTGTTATTAACATATTCTCTAACCCTTGGGACCTTACTATTTACCCTCCTATCATAGGTCCTGTCTAATAGGTAGGGCGCCGATTTTCCTGTGTTCTTGTACCTGTAAAATTCCTGTGTCCATCAACAACATTCCTACTCACCCTATTATTATCATGTCTACCCTGTGTATTCGACTGGACACGCCTGTTATTACAAAAACGAGAAACATGTCCCCGTTGACCACAAACCCAACAGACAATATTTGTGTTATTTGTGTTTCCCACTGTCTCACTTGTAGGGTATCTCACATTTCTTCTTTCAACATAATCGTTCCTATTTCTACCTTGTAACGTTTGTATACCGCCTCTCCTATTCCATCCGAATCTTGTTTGTCCTATTTCCATGGGTTCTTCAACTCTGTCGTCTCGATTACTTCCCACTTCTCGTCCTGTTCTTAATCTAAACCTACGTCTCAAATTTTCCTCTTGTACCGCGATATCCACCGCTTGTGATAACCTCTCAGGGTTTTCCCGCATCAACTTAAGTTTCAAACCATCAGATTTTATGCCATCTACAAAAATCCCTACTAACATCCTTTCCACCTCCTCCCCTCGTACATTCTGTCCTAAGAATGCTTCTTCAGCCAGGTTAATCAATCTATCGCTAAACAATTGTACCGTCTCTCCGTTATTTTGTTTAGCCTGCCTCAACACCGAAAATGCATGTTGTGGATCCGTTATTTCTGCATATTTCCTTGCTAGGTCTTCTTTAAATTGTTCCCACGTCTCATCTACTCTAGCCTCTAACTTTCTTCTTATATGATCCGAAACTGGTTCCGTTGCCGTCTGATAAGCCAGTCTCATTTTTTCTTCATCTGTTGCTGAGATCAAATAGGCATATTTTTCTATGGAAGTGACCCATTTTTTATAGTCTCTGGCCTGTCCACTAAACTTCACAATTTCTGTTGCCATCCCTTGTTGTTTAATCACCATATTAAGTCGGCCTACTGCTGTTCCCACGCCTGTTAAAACCTGTGCTAAGGTGTCCTGTTCCGCCATGCTGAAAAATACTGAAACAAAGCAAGCAAAGAACCACACAATTTCAACTTCTTAATTTAAAGAATACACTCACTTATTATAGACAACCACAGTTATTTTCTGGGTTTGAGTACCACACAATTTTAACTTCTTAATTAAAGGAATGCACTCACTTATTATAGAAAACCAGAATTATTTTCTGGGTTTGAGTACCACACAATTTTAACTTCTAAATTTAAGGAATTCACTCACTTATTATAGAAAACCAGAGTTATTTTCTGGGTCTGAGTACCACACAATTTTAACTTCTAAATTTAAGGAATTCACTCACTTATTATAGAAAACCAGAGTTAGTTTCTTTTCGTTTCCTGACTCAAGCCCGTACCTTCCTCGCCTCAGCGTCAATTTTCGTTCGATCGCCAGGAGTCTATCTCAGCTGAAAAATCAGTCGCGGAGTTCAGGTAGTCTGTTTCTTCCCCCAGGTAATTGCGTTACTTCTCTAGGGATGCCGGGATTATCTTCAACCCCTGGTTGGGTCCCATCTGAGTCTTGTAGCCTTTGTTTTCAGCCCGGGTGGGGTACATCATCGACGTCTTGAGATAGCGATAACGTAAGTGGCTGGCGATTTGAAATTAGCAAAAGTCAGGTTATGGTAACTTTTTGAAACTCCAGAGTTCAGATCGCGGCTATGGGAAGCCCTTTAATAACGCTGAAGGCTGAAGTTCAGACAACGAGCATGACCAGCCCCTGGACAACGTTAAAGTTCAGACAACGTCTCCTGAAAGCCTTTTGGTAACGTTAAAGTTCAGACTACGGCTCTGGAAAGCCCTTTGGTAACGTTAAAAGTTCAGACCTACGGCTCTGGAAAGCCCTTTGATGACGTTAAAATTCAAACCACGGCTCTGGGAAGCCCTTTGATGACGTTAAAATTCAAACCACGGCTCTGGGAGGCCCTTTGATGAGGTTAAAATTCAAACCACGGCTCTGGGAAGCCCTTTGATGACGTAAAAGTTCTATAATTTTACATGATTGAGAAATTATTTGCTCAGGGTTATCACAGCCTTCGAGCCTCTTTATTTGCTGATTATTGAACTGATTACAGAATTTTACTGGACATCCTTTCACTGGAACAACAACAAGCGTCTCCCGACCTTGATAAAACTGATTTGAGAAAACGTTAAATACCTTCTGGTTTAGGCATTCTTTGAAGGTTTCTTAGTACTTCGCGTGGTAGCCGGGACGGCCCAATTCAGTATCCTGGTCACGGCACCATTTCGCTTCTTATAACAGTGTATAAGAACACGAAGGCATGTTGTTTTCTTGTTGATATAACGTTTATTTGGGTAAGATGACAAAGCTTCGATGTTCTCCTCCACTCAAGTCCAAGGCCGGATCTTCAACTCCCTTGCCAACCCAATACGTCACGATTGAGCATCTCTCACCGTTTCACTCTCGATGCTCAATCGTGCTGTATCTATTTCCCACTAGATTCTAATAATACCCCAGTACTCTTCCCTTACTGTTACACACCCACTCCCATACGAATCTGGCTACGCCTTGTACTTATGTCATTACCCGAAATGACGTGATTTACTGTAAGACTAGTTTGTTAGCGTGAATTCACTACATTTTTGCCAAAACATCAAAGATATGTCGCCGCTTTCGATGATTTAAGTTGCTTTTGGACCTATCAAAGACATGCTTGCCTGCTTGCTTTTGGTCGTTGGCTTGATCTCCAACGCGAAGTCCTGTATGTCGGATGAAGGCATCCTGTTGTCCAACATCAGTGTGATGTCATACAGGATCTGAGGCCTGCGTGAGTATCCGTTGTCCCATGTCTGGCTTATAGGTGTGCAGACTGGTGGTTCCTCGCCGTACAGGCAGACACTTTCAGACTTCGGAGGAATCGGCGATCCTAATAACTTTAGCCAGGACCCCGAAGGGACCTGTTGCCCAGGACGCTCGACGAGGATGCGGCCAGTATATAACCCGGCCCTGGTCCCTTGGAAACACCTCTGCGTCCCATCAAAGACATATTCCTTGGGTGGGGGTAAATATAAGACGGCAGGAAAAATATGATAACGATGCAGCAGACAGTTTTCAAAATAATTGATCATGAATGACGGCATACATTTTACATTTCCGGGCAGACTTATAAGTCACGAGAGAAATGTTATTTTCTGTGGTGATTTTAACGCAAAAGGCAGATCATGGGGAAACATTTCCTCCAACACACAGGGGGGGGGGGGGAGGGGGGTGGCTCGAGACTGCACTTCAAAACCATTGACCTGGTTTGTATCAACAGTGGCTGTGTCACCAGGACAGCAAGCCGTCAAAGTGATGAGGACAGCGCTATTGACCTGGCGCTGGTTTCTCCTTCACTCACTACAGTGTGTAGATGGGATGTCCTGGGGCTCCACGGCAGCGACTACCACCCCTGCAGCATATTGATAGAGAAAGGCAGAACCAGGCAGCTCAAGTTAACGGTCAAGACTTTCCAGTATGCCATACAGGGCAAGATGTGGTGAGTAAAATAAGATGTGACAAGCGCAGAAAGCTTCAGGGCAGGAAAAAAAGCTGGGAGCAGCCACCTTGGTGGAATTTCCAGGTGGAGAAGTCCTGGCTGGATAAGCGTAGTGCTGTAAGGAGATGGCAAAATTCCATGAAGAACAGAGCGGGCCATCATAGTCCCTGCATGCACCTAGAAAGAGAGATACACACATCAAGTAAAGCTATTTCAAAACACTAGTCAAGGTGGTTAAAAGTGAACAATGAGCATAGGTATGTCAAAGAGTAAGCACAGACAAGTCACTGAAATTGTTCTGGACGACTACATAAAAGCATGAGTGGGGTAGTCAAGAATAAGAGCATTTCTGTCTTCCAAGATGCAGACTTCAGCTGGCAGAGGACTGACCAGGACAAGGGCAAAGCCCTCTTTGAACGCTATCTAGAGCAGAGCAACCAGACAGACACGAGAAGCCGAAATCTTGCCAAGAAGGTCACCTCAGACGGGTGCAAGGCCCAGAACATTTCGGATGAAGACTCAGTGACAGTGAAAGAAATCAAGGCTGTGCTTCGACGATAAAAAAAACAGGGCTCCAGGGCCAGATGGCATAAGATACGACGACATCAATAGGTGTACCGACAACGAGCTAGAGAAACTAGCAGACATGCACAATAACAGTATAGGGAGTGATAGTTTCAAGGAGGAGTGGTTACACAGCTATCTGATTCCCTTGCCGATGCCTGGCAAAGACCACACACAAATTCAGGGATATCGAGTTATAACAATGCAGAATACAATAGGTAAGCTGCTGGAGAAGTTAATTGCTAGAAAAATATCAAGCAGCTAGAGGGGCAAGGTGTTTTCCTACCTACCCTGGGTGGGTACCGTCCAAAAAGAGAAACGTGGACCAATGCAGCAGTTTTTGCCCATGATCTCTATGGAAGGTTTCCACTCAGGCATTGAAACCTTTGCTGCAGCGATTGATCTTGAAGACGCGTGCAACAGAGTACCATTGAATTTTTTAATGCTTCAGCTTCTTTAACTCAATACAAGTCCATTCCTCCTTAGTTGGATCGCTGCAGCCCTCTTCCAACGGAAAGTAGTTTTTAGATGTGCCAGTTGGACTTCGGAACCAACAACAATATATCCTGGCCTACCACAAGGATCACCATTATCTCCGGTACTGTTCAACGCCTACACTGTGAGAATCACCAGTGAGCAGATCAATGGACCGGGGAGGACACTGTCATATGCCGACGATGTTTTAGTGTATCGTCAGGGGAAGGATAGGAATCAGGTTGATGTGGAACTATAAACCGAACTCAATCGCATACGTACTTGGTGTGTTGGGGCAATAGTCAACCCAACAAAGGCAACAGTGACATGGTTCTCTTCGAATAATCATATTGTCAACACTCCAACACTAACTGTTAATCTGTGTTCAGAGACGGTGGAAAGAACGCAGGCAATGAATTACCTGGGGATACGTTTTGATCAGAGCCTTGCTTATAATGAGCACATAGACCAGGTGATAACAAAGGCCAAGCGGGTTTTGGCTGCGATGCGGGTGATGGCGGCAGCAAACTGTGAGCAGCGCCATCTATGTCTTCTATACGAGGAGCTGGTCATGTCTGTTTTTGAGTATGCAATGGCAATCCTGATTCTCAGCCGTAAGCAGATAGAAAGGATGGAAAGGATACAAAACGAAGCTATGCGCATTATTCTTGGATGTACAAGAGATACAGCATGTACTGTATTTTGACGAACAATTTTCCTACTTTTCATAAGTTTGGTCGAGCTATTTCCTATTTTTGTCACCATTTTTAATTAGTTTGGTTACCATTTTCCCTACTTTTTATACGCTTGGTTGAGATATTTCTTACTTTGGCCAACTGTTTTGTCAGTTTGGCTAACAATTTTCCTACCTTTGATAAAGTTGGTCGAGCCGTTTCTTATATTGGCCAACAGTTTTGTCAGTTTGGCTAACAATTTTTTCTTATTTTATTGTTGGAGTGGTACATAGAACCTATACTTTTGTCTGAATGTTAAATGTGGCAATGAGCCGACACATTTGAAAAAACATATATTGAAATTGGAAATAGGTGTCTGGGGAAAGATGCAAAGACCCCTTTGGCCAGGCAGAAGAGTTAATGAAAGTGTAAATGTCTGCTCTGAGACTCGATAACTTCGCTGGTCAGGTCAGCGGGTACATGATATGTCATGTTATATGAGATACCTAAGACTGATCCGGGGAAGCTTGTTGTGTTCGCAGGTAATATTATACAGGTGATAAAAATAGCTAAACACTCGTCGGTGTATGACCTGATAGCTATTAAGTAAAAGGTACACCTCCCCCAACTGGCCTCGGTGCTCACATCTCTCCTCTATGTCTATGAGAAAGGGTTAGACGAACACAGTGATGACTTGGTTATAGTTGTGTATACTGTATTCGAAACTGCCTTGTGGTGTATAGAGACCTCGGTAGCAGTAGTTTCGTATTCTTTGCTGTTACTTGATGACCCTATGACGACTCGGACATAGAGACGCCAGAGAAGGGAGACCCTTTTAAACTTCCGACGCCATGGTGGTCATCATGAGTTAGGTCCCCTGGTTCGATCACCAACAGAACAGAGTTTTGTTCTGTGATATCACTCTTAACCATGTGTCTCGGCTGTATCCATTCGCGTGTGACAGGATGCAACACCCTCTTTGACTGCATGTAACCATTACCAACATGTCCCTATACGTGGTGGTATTACATGTCTATCGTGTGAGATGTTGGTTTACTTCTACCACACTAATACATACGAGTAGAGACATGGAGCTTGAAATGGGGAAACAGTAGCCGCGAGCATACAAGGAAAGACAACAATATCTGATGGGAGGTGGCTTTAAAGCGTTAGAACAAGAATCGCTGTGATGAAGGTTGTCTTTTGCAAGTTGGAAAACATACTGACTAATATAAAGTTGACAACTGTAATGAGAAATAAAAAGAGTGTGTAAGTACTACATAAAACCTGTACTTTTGTATGACTGTGAAGCGAGGTCAGTGAGCAGACAAGTTGAAATGCCTCTAATGCCAGTGGCGTTGTGGATTCTGAGACATCGGTTGTTGTTTTTTTTTAAATTCACTAGACACCCACATGAAACTCCCTCCAAATACTACAAGGCAACATGACAAAACATACAACGTAGCAGACACATATATACTATACAAGCTCTGTAAGGCAACATACTTTGATAATGTATACGTAAATGACGCTTTCCAATAATACTACACACCTCTATAGGCAGTGGTAAACCCGTATACACAGATACACGATACTTTCCTAAAGTAGACTCTAGCCAAGTTCGCAGTGCAGCTATATAGAGGCATGTCTGAGTTGATGTGAAATATTTTTGGTTATTTTCACACCCGGATGTAATAGGCGACAATTCATAACACAGCTACGATGCGCTGACAGGGGTGAACCTTATCAACTTCACATACTGGTCAATCTATATACACCGCCCAATAACATAGTACACTATCCCTTTTCAAGCCTCAAGCGTTTTCACTGTCACAAGAATAACGAACTACTGATATTTAAGATCAGCGTGGTACATGTGATACTGTGATATCTCATACCCATACCACCTGTTTTAACTGCATAAGGACACATACATCTAGCCCATAATCCCCAATCGGCAATTATGAGAAAAATCGAGGGTAGTGTTATTGATTTTTATTGGCTGTCCCGACAATAGGTGTTAATCCCTTAATCGCCTTCCAACCTTGTTATGAACCTTTATTAATATCGCGAACTATATGCAATTGCGGAGATATCAGAAATATTATTAACACGACTTGGTCATTACGATGACGATAAGCCTCTGGATTAGCCGTTATGAGAATGAGTATTGATTTTTTGGCAACACCTGTTGAGGTTACGCTTATATCATATTCTGAATTTTAAGCTAGGTTATATTTTGTGACTCGTGGGTCTCATCTCATCTCATCATGTTCCTCTTGTACCTTGCGGTGTCGAGGTGAAGTATAAACTTCGTGAGAGTGCCCGGTTATGGGCTTCGTATATCGACATTCCCATGGATTCTGTTATTCCCTCAGTCCAACGTTTACGTGGTCGGCCTCTTCCTCTGTTTCCATCTGGTCTGTACATCATTGCTTGTTGTGGCATGCTGTTGACTGGTAGCCTACTTGCATGGCCAAACCATTTGACTTGCTGCTTTCTAATAAAATCTAGAGCAGCTTTAACCCCTACTTTAGTCCTGATTTCTTCATTTCTGATCTTATCTCTTCTTGATACGTTGAGTATTCTTCTCAGAAACCTCATTTCTGTTGTTGTGATTTTTCTTTTCTCTTTTTCTGTCATTGTCCAGGTTTGGCATTGGTAGCAGAGAGTTGGTAGGAAGATTGTGTTGTAAAGTGCTTTCTTAGTAGTTATTGATACATGTTTGTTCTTTAGTATTGGTGCCATTTGTCCAATGAGTTGATTTGCCTTATTGCACCTATTTTCGATCTCGTCTTCTGATCTGCCATTTGATGATATTATACTTCCTAGGTACTTGAAGCTCTTTACTTGTTTCAAGGGATGTTCGTTTAGGTGAATTGTTGCTGTTTGTTCTTCTTTAGTTATAGTCATTACCTCTGTTTTGCTTGTGCTAATTTTCATGTTATGTTCCCTACACATTTCGTTTAGACTATTCATGTGGTCTTGTAATTCAGCTTCTGATTTTGCTATTAGTGCTTGGTCGTCGGCAAACAGGAGTTCTCTAATGGTTAGATTTGCAGATGGTTCTTCTTCTGTGTTCTCGTCATGCGGTATTCTTGCTGTCTCTGCTTGGCTGGTTTCTTTACATATGTTGTCTATATATGTTATGAACAAGAGAGGGGACAGGACACAACCTTGTCGTACTCCAGATCTTATGGTGAAGGGTTCTGAGTGTTCTCCAGTTGCTCTCACTATGCATTCACTGTTGTTGTATAAACTTCTGCATAGGTTTGTTAGATGTGTACTCACTCCATATTGTTTAAGGATTTCCCACAGCTTGTTTCTATCTACCCTATCAAATGCCTTTTCTTGGTCGACAAAGGCTAAGTAGAGTGTTTCATTGAATTCAATTGATTTTTCTATAAGTTGTCTAAGAGCAAAAATGGCGTCTGTGCATCCTTTGTTTTTCCTAAATCCAAGCTGCGTTTCGCTTAGCTGGGGTTCTAAAGTAGTTCGTAATCTGTTTTCAAGAATTTTGCAAAATATTTTCCCAGTATGACTCAACAGTGAAATGCCTCTGTATTGTGTGCAATCTCTTTTCGCTGCCTTTGTTTTTCCAAATTGGGATAATTATGGCATTTCCCCAGTCTCGTGGTGTCTGTTGTTCTACCCAAACATGGTTGAATAGTCTATGTAGCCAAGCTGTTCCTACTTCCCTTGCTGCTTTAATTAGTTCATTTGGTATTTCATCCTGTCCTGGTGATTTGTTTAATGGGGCTAATCTGATGGCTTCTATAATTTCTTCTTTTAGTATGTCTGGTTCTAGTTCCTCGGTGACATCTGTGTAGGTCTCTTGAATTCCTGTGACATCTGATGGGATGTTGAGAAGTTGTTCGAAATACTGCTTCCATCTTATTAGGATCTGTTTTTGTTCACTTATTGGTTCTCCATTTTCGCTGTTAATTATTTCAGTTGGGTCAAAGGGTTCTCCTCTGGTTCGCATTGCACTTATCTTTTTGTAGAAGTTTCTGGTTGCCTCCTTGTAGTTTGTGGGTACACCGGTGAAATCTGCTGTTTGTGTCTTTCATCAACGGTGGGACTTGTGGCCGCGGCGACAAGGCCGGACAAAGCGACCCTAACCCTATAATCATCTAGACACCCACACCTTGATGACTGGAAATCTTACCAACGACAAAGTTCAGAGATTCGAACCTATCACTTCCACGTTGTCTGGGGTACCCTCTAAACATACTCCGCAACCAGCACACACATCTCCTTTTCTAAACATAACCTGGTTAATAACACCAGAGCTCGAAATCACAACTAAGTAACCAAATATTATTCTACCACTAGACCGCCCTACTGGGATTCGAACCCGATGATACTGTTCGGAAGCGTTTATCTAGTTACTCATCCATTCACACCACCCCTTAACAACGAATATCACAAAGTCATACCCACTAAAACCAGTATAATCGGCCATCTTTATACTTTTAAGGTTTTCATTTGAAGAGCTGTAATCGGTATAATGATAGTATTTACGGCTCATCCACTACAGATAATAGTAACCACCGTTATAATAAACAGTCGACCACTTTACAATAGACATATAATGAAAATATCCTAGGTCTTCTGACTACCGACGGCGCCATTATGCGTTGAATGTGTCGGTGGTAGACCTCCATGCCTTTATTTACCCACTTCTCCACTCGATCACCCTGGCTCTTACCAAGGAACGGGCGTAATTATCTAACCTATCCGCCCCTCGCCCACCTCTTCACAAGGATCCGAAGCAGTTATCTAGCTATTTCTACACTCACCAACCCCTTAACAATGACCTGGAGCCTTTATCTAGCAACTCTTCTGTCTCTTAGCAAGGAACCGACGCATTCATTTAGCCGCGTCACCCCTCGCCCACCCCTTTGAAATGTCCAGAAGCATTTCTTTAGCTACTTCTCCGCTCACCCACTCCTTAACAACGAATAACACTAAGCCACACCCATTACAAAATTTACTACCGGCCATCTTTACTTTTTAAGGTTTTCATTTGAAGAGTTGTAACCCGTATGATGATAGTGTTTCGAAGCAGTTATCTAACTACACGGCTACTCAACCACCCCTTAACAACGAATACCACGAAGCCAGACCCCTTACAACCGTTAATACCGGCAGTCTTTACTTTTTAAAGGTTTTCATTTGAAGAGGTGTAACCTACATGACGATAGTGTATAAGCCAGTACGTCACACTACAGGTCATATACACGCCATATATACCTTTTTACTTATTATAATTTTCATATGACACCCGGCGCGGCTCGAGGGTTCGACCCACCTAACCCCATCACTTTCATTCGTTAATGACAGGACTAGTGGGCAGTTCTCGATGACTGGCCAAGTGGTTACTACAAGACACTGTTTTACTGGATTCGACCCGCTCCACGCGACCGAGCCGTCGCGCGTGCCCCTGCGCCTGCCGACCGTCCCCGCTCGCCTTTGGTTGTTATTTATTTTTATTTTAATTTTTTAAAATTAGTTAAAATATTATACACACACTCAGTTATCTGCCCTTAGAAAACATGTCTTCTATTAGATGTATCGACCCTTACATATGACCTAAGTAACTACCCTACCCATATCGCCCTGGTCCCGAGCTGGATTGGGGGCAATCCAGCGAGGTCAATCCAGAAAGTATAATTAGGAGAAGACAAAAACCCTAACCCTAACCCTAACCCCTAACCCTAACCCCTAACCCTAACCCCTAACCCCTAACCCTAACCCCTAACCCTAACCCCTAACCCTAACCCTAACCCCTAACCCCTAACCCTAATCCTAAGGATTGTGATCAATCCTTAGAGGTCAATCCTGAAATGATAATCAAATAGGACGTAACCCACTACTCACAATACGTACTCATATTTAGCTGAGTGGCACATGTGAACATCTCACGTCTTCACCTCTGTTTCTCTCAAACAAACATCTCGGGCACCAATGTTATGAGACAGTGTGCACATTAGACAAGCATAAGGTTAGCTTCCGATGAACAATCACGGTCCTCATATTGTTACATTTAGTGTCATCCCTTGAAAATTAATTATCTACGTCTCTCTAAATTATATTTCGAATTGTATACGCACTCGCTTGTAATTTTCCTCAGTGTGTCTCTTTTGTCATGTATTCATTGTTCCTATGTCATTAAACAGTGTCACATAGTAACACGTACCTTCTGTCACTTACTAATGGAAAAAAAGAGGAATACATATTTCAACAATATGTAATATGTGTTATTTTGTTTTTATGTGGATAATGGTAAATATTGCATGCAAGCACGCTCATTTAAGAGGAAAGTATTTACAGCAAACAAATTTTCCATAAATGGATCATATCCATCATCAAGTATCTTGATAGCTGGCATAGGCGTGCATGTCTTTCCACATATCTCGGTCCTAAGTGTTTTGGATCAACTCTGTTGATGATATTCCTAATGGGAGGGGAGTCTGCAAAAGTCCCTCTCGTGGAACGACATGTGGCGCTTGCCACTTTAAGGTCGGATAACATGGTCAGATGGGGTATCTCCCCCGATGTGTCTCCACCTTGCCGCGGTGGGGGAGCTTGTGTGTCCCATCTACCCCATGTGCTTGCCGATGGATAAAAACTACATATCGGACAGCATATGGGATAGGGGCCAGACTAAGAGAGACACAACCTGCTGCTCTGCGGGTTAGACTGAGGTGAGGATAACAGTCAGAAGTTTAAATCAGGCGCACGAAGGCAGAAGTTCTTGGTCCGGACAAAACACTTAAGGCTCCCTGTCGAGGGCTGTGGCTGAACGCCTCTAAGTCACAAACCCTCGGATCTGAGAGCCGGGCCAATACCCTCCTACCGAAAAATAGAGGCGTGATACTGAGCAAGCTACATGCTCAGGTCTGATACAAGTTCGAAGGCTCTCAGCTGGGGGATATGAGAGATCCCCGGATGAGAGGGCCAGGCCGTTTCTCGTTCACTACTGCACGAAGGTAAGGTGCTGAGCCGGCAGCACATGTAGCCTACCTTGTGAGCGAGTACAAAAAGTCAGAAAAGTGCCCCAGTCGAAGGAAATGGTTACGAAAACTGTCTGTATCTAACTCATAGAGAGTGTAGACAAAAGTGGAAGAACGTCTCAATGACGCGAAATGGAACGCACGGCGAGCGAACCTATTGCGTCGTCCGAAGTCAAAAGCAAAAGCTTACCGAGTGGATGTCGCTCGCAGTCTGACCGCTCCTGGTGTGTGCTTGAGCGATCAGTGGCAAGTGAGACTCCCAACACATGGAAGTGAGGAACTAAAGCAGCCATGAGCAGGACGTGGCAACTCCTCGGGTGTGCCCAGTCTCAGAGCAACATGTGCCGGCTCTGCAATTATGGAAGCCTCCTTGGATAGCGAGGGAATGCCCATGGTCTGCCCCTGCCTTCCCTTGAGGGCCGACCGCGATGTCGCTGATCGTTCTATCTTGACCAGCTGAGATGTTGGCGACATCACAACAGTCTAACGTGCCTCGAAACCAGAGCAAGGCTAACCTCATTAAAAAATGCCCGCCAGAAGTCGGAAGTGTCTTCCTACGGGTGGCAAACTAAAAATTGACACTACGCAATTACGTCCGAGTGAAATGTCTCGTCCGAATGTCTCTCGTGCTAGGAACAGCTCTGACTACCTAGTTTCCGAATGCCGCTCTTGTTCGGAACAGCTCTGACTAGGTAGTTTTCCGAATGTCTGTATTGCCTGGAACAGTTCTGACGGGCGCAACGACAAGCACATGTCCGAAAACTCGCTGAGTGGATACCGTCTGCAAACTTGTCTGGTTTGTGCAGGAATGGCCCGGGGCAGACGAAATGACCAATATATTGAAGTGAGGATTTAAAGCAGCCATGAGCAGGACGTGAGCCCAGAATCAGGGCGCTATGTGTCGGCCCTGCAACTATGGAAGCAACCTTGGATGGCGGAAAATGCTATGGACTGTCCCTGCCTTCCTTTGAGGGATGACCGTTGTCTTCGACCGTTCAACCTTGGCCAGCTGGGCTGTAGATGGCACCACAAAAGTGAGTCTCCTAGGAATGCTACCTGGTCAAAAAAGCACGCTGTAGCCGGATGTGTTGGCCTACGGATTTCGGCCCAAGGGCGCATAACTGACACACCGCAATCACATCTGAAAAAACACTCCGGATGAACGAAAAGAAGAAGAAGAAGATGGGGTATATCTGATAACCTGGTCGCATGGGGTATATCCCACAACCTAACATGTCCCCTGTGTAGCAACATGCAGACTGAAAGGACCCTGACCGTGGAGCACATGCTCTCTGCTTGCACTGCGGCCATTAGGTAAGGTCGATTCACGTGGCCCCATAACAAGGTTTTCTCCAACCTAGCAGTCATAGTGGTTATAGTAAGACATCAGGCAGACAAGGGGACTGCTGTCAAGGACGGGTTGATACATTTCCTAAAAGCTGGACAACAGCCGAACAGCGGAGTCGACTGCTCCGACAGCCCGTCATCCAACCTCGGGGCATCTGAAGATTGGGAGCTGACAGTAGATCTCCAGGGTCGTGGCAAAACCCCAAGCGGAAATCATAAAGTGTCAGTTGCGACCAGACAATCTGGTGTGCTTTCCGTCGACTCAACATTTAGTAATAATCGCGCTGAGTTCGAGTGAAGAGCCGAGGAGCAGCAACCCTTTAAGATGGAGAAATACAGTGATATGATAGCAAACCTGAGACAATAAGGATATGCCGTCAGGTAATTCACCGTTTTGATAGGCGTAAGATTCATTGTTACCAACACGGCATACAACGTGCTAAAACAACCATGTGTGAAAGAACAAGCAAGGATACGAGCACTTAAAAGACTCAGCGAGACGGCGGAGAACGTCTCGTGCTGGCAATCGATCAAGAGTAATACTGGGTGGGACAAGGATGAGCAGTAAATGGTTCAACTTTGCCTGCAATATGAGTCACAGTCTGTCAAGAAGGACAACTTCAGAAACATTGAAACCTCTCCAGAAGATTGCAACCTCACAATGAGACCAAACCAACAGCTACGGTCCCCTGCCGACTTGGGAGCCAACCCATCAGGGAAGAACAAGGCACTCAAGCTGATTGTAGCGATCACCGGACCGGAAGTGTAATCCGAAATCGAACCTCTAAGACCAAGTGCCGGAAACGAACGCTTGTGGTGCGATAGTACGTCTTGCAAAGACCACGCCCCGCAGCAATAGCGAGGGCCAGGAATAGGCCGAAACATTACAAGAATGAGCCCATAGGAAGAGCTGGCATTCGCTGGGAGCGTGCAGGAGGCTGGATTCGCATGCGTGAAGGAAGAAGACAACGCAGCAGCAATGATGCCTCCAGACAGTCATAGCTAGCCACCACGGCAGAGACGAAAACTGCGGCCAACTGCTGGGCTAAGAAGATGTCTTTTCCACGGTCAGCCACTATGCAGTGCCGACGTTGGTAGATGTACGAGGTACCCAATGTTCGGCGAAGGAGGCTACTTCTGATGATCAGAAGCCCTTTGACGTGCTTGCCCCCCAGCGGAGTTTTTACAATTCCTTCACGTCACGTCTCAGTCCATCCAGTATCATTTCTCTTGGTCCGCCTCTGCTTATTTTCCCCACTGATTATTCCAGCTGTCACAGTATTCTCCAATGCCTCGCCTTTCATCACATGACCAAAGATAATGCTGTTTGTCTCTTTCTTATAGTTGTATATAACATTCTAGTTTGATTAGCTTCTTCCACGTAATCATTGTTAGTTACTATGGCAGTCCAATGTATTCGCAACATTCAGGTACCATATCTCTCTTGTTTCAAAACTTTTCTTAATTTATTCATCACTGTTCGATGATTTGCTACCATACAGCAAAATAGATTCTGTGTAACATTTTAGCACTCTCTTTCTTACATTCAATGATAGTGAATTATTGCATAAGGAAGATACTTTAGATTTTTTATGATTGACTTTTGATATTGTCTATTGTTATTTTAAATAAAGGTGTTGTCATGAGATGCCGCGATTTCACCAGACTGTTCTTTCTTTCCACAAAAATAAATGAGGAATGGAAGACAGAAGAAAAAACTATATTCTCTATATTCAAGAAGCTGACCATGGACTGGGAACTTCCAACAAACACTTCAATTTTAACCTGAACGCTTCTCCAACAGAGTACAGGGGAAGAGTCTGCTTGAGAAGAAACCCGAAGTCGGTCTGATAATGCATCGGCTTAGCCGGGCACAAGGGTGAAATCGGTATGGCCAGACATGAGACGGACACGGGGCGATAAGACAGTCTGCACTGTAAAAGGGGTGTGAACCGGCCAAACACTTGAATAGAATTAATTATCTGTAGGAGGTCGGACATGGCAAACATAATAAAACCATTCAAATGTGAAGTGTCAAGACGAACGGTCGACCGCATAGGCTGATTGGTCCCAGGGATCCTTTCCCACGAGAACACTCAGGAAACCCTACCAGGCGTGACGCCCCAAGAGATAAGAGTAATTAAGAGAGCAAAATATACAGTCCAGGCTTGGAAGGTTTCAAATCAGAATATGTCAGGCATTTGAACAGATATTAACTCTCCTTGTATACGTCTGTATCCTTAGGAATGTTATTTCTTAATAACTATGCAAGTATTTTAGAGGACTGACTTTCTGTCGGCCTGTGGCAGAGGATGATAACGGCATGTAAGCTCCGAGATCAGGATCAGGTACTATTACGATACCATTACCGACCCTGTGATCTGCCAAACCAACTTTGGACGGAGCGGCTGTGAGGACCGGCGTGTCTGCCTGAATTAGTGACACTAACTTAGGATATCGGATTTCTCATGACTGGACGTTATAAGGGATGGCAGAAATGTGATAACTACGGGCATGTTCGACTACTGGAAAAGTCCTTCCAAGACTCGACAGTAGGAGAAAGATATAGAGGGCGAAGAAGGAGAGTTAACGCAGTAAAGCTGGAAGAAGACTCGGCCAGACTGGTCATTGTATAAAGGGATGATAGAATGTATGTATTATTTATGATTGTACTGATGTAGAACTAGATAATCCATATTTTTGATTATCTCTTCTAAGCCCAGTTTTTTCCCGTGCTGTGATAACGGAGGAATTAGAGGCGACAGGACGGAACACTACTCTTCCGATAACCATCCGGCTGTTCGCTGATCTGAACATAGCTGCTGTTCGCGGACCTCTCTTGTAACCAGGACACAGATCCCGACAGGATACAAGTATTTCAAAGTTATGCATATACTTCCCATCATTTCACATGTATGAATGTATATCGCACAGCTCATCATCATCATTGTGACGAACATCATATGTTTAATAATATGGAATGTAATTAAACCGAGTGTAGTTTGTTTTAAACTCATAGATATCTGTTATTTTCCAATCATGCATGCATGTTTGTGTGTGTACATTGGTGGGGACTTACTTAGACATCAGAGAGGGGAAACGTCAGGAGGAAAACCAGCACTAAGCTAGTTGTCAATTCATAGACTTAACTCTAGCTCATCTAACCTTCTCCTTCTCACTCCTTGGAGAATATTTAGACCAGCTAATTTAACGAGCCACTTGTAAGCTGAAATCTGAATATTAAGGGGCGTAATCTTTATTTCAGCCATATAGATTTTGTTCCAAGTCAATTTCTGACAACCTGGGGTTGCACGATAGTGAATAATACATATAGTCTGTTTTCTTGATACTCAAGGAAAGTATATATATATATATATATATATATATATATATATATATATATATATATATATATATATATATATATATATATATATATATATATATATATCCCTCTCTTTCACGCTTTGTTATTACAATATACAAAAGTTTTTGATATTTTGCATTGTCCGTCATCAATACCGTGTCATCTGCATGACGTAGATTGTTTACTTATAACCTCCAACTGAAATTCCAGGCCTCGTTTTGATCTCTATCATTATTATTTCGCTATGGAGAGAAGAGATCCGGCGATAAAACACATAATTGTCTTACTCCTTACTTTATCTGTTGACAGTTGCCATTTATGCGGTTAATTCTGCTCTTTCTCTGTCATGCAAGTCACTTATATACTCATTCCATCTTTTTATTTTTTTTAAAAAATTTTTTATTTTTAATATGGCACCCTCTTCCAACAATATCTATTATGTTTTGTGTTTAATTTCAAACATGTTGTATTGACTCTTATGTTTCTTCCTGTGAGCTCACTTATTTGTCTGTGCATATTTCTTTTAAATCTGTAATATAATTTACTTCAGGTTTGTTACACTGCTCGTTTAACCAATTTCTTGTGCCTTTTCGCTTGCATCTCTTATATTCTATTTCTTATTTCTTATCAAACTCTTGTTTGCCATCTATACTTTGTTTGCTTTTGTCCATCAACTTTAAGATTTCCCCAGTCATTCATTATTTCCTTAGTTTTGTGTCTTACCTTCGGTAATATCTCTTTGCTTCTTTTAATTAAAAAGGAGTTCTTTAACATTTCCCACTGTTCATTCATGCTCTGTATTTTAGCTGTTGCATTGTACGTACTTTTCACAGTCACTCTGTTTCGTTCTGGAATTTATGTATCTGCTTTTAGAACATCCTTATTAAGTCTCGTGTTCTTAAACTCGTTTTATCCTCTCTTAATCTTACTTCCCCGGCTTCCTGGCTTAGAGGTTAGCGACTTTTTCCGTAATCTCGTGTACTCTCGTAAGTAACGTGACGACGGTGAGAATCAGCAGTGGTTCGAATCGCGTCGGTAACTTACGGGGTATGTGAGCCGGCCGCTCAGAAAGCAATGGCAAACTACTGAGCGTAAC
Organism: Cepaea nemoralis; assembly: GCA_014155875.1. Taxonomy (NCBI): domain Eukaryota; kingdom Metazoa; phylum Mollusca; class Gastropoda; order Stylommatophora; family Helicidae; genus Cepaea; species Cepaea nemoralis. The sequence goes on along the minus strand of JACEFZ010018879.1, from coordinate 100,530 downwards.
CTTGTCAAGAAATCAACAACCAGATGAAAGATGCTGATGTTGACAACGATGCCCTGTAAAGGATATGCAAACATTTAATTTAATCTTACTTCCATTTGCCCACGTTATAGTAGGTGATCAATTTGACAGTCAGCAATGGCCATTTTTAGTGTATTCAAAAATTGTTTTTTTAGTAAGTATGTAGTCAGTAGTTCGGTTGAATGATTTCCTTTCGGGGCTTAACCATGTGTAAAATCCCCTCCCCCCTCCCCCCAATCTGTGTTTTAACAAGGCGTTTACAATAATCATATCTTTTATATTTGCCCATTCTATCAGTTTTTCTCATCTTTCATATCTTGTCCCTAAACCACAGTACCCTCAACTACATATGCGATGTTTTACTTTCCTACCTATGCATTAAAATATCCAAGTATTATTTTTATTTATCTGTATTGAGATTTCGCAATTTCTACTTCATTTTAATATGTGTGCATTTCTTCATCATTACTGCTTGTTATTGGTGCATATTCGTGTAAAATATGTATATGTATTGGTTTCCTTTGATATTACCCATGTGCATCTGAAATACACCAATAATCATTAATTGATTTTTTTTCACGAGTCTCAATAAATTATTGCGCATTTATTAGTTATTATGTTACAAGATCCCGTCCACCTCATCTCTCTCATGTCTGGTATATACATTGTCATACTTTTAATTTCCCTTATTACATTATTCAATTGTCATAACGCTTCTAGTATCCTGATATGTCTTCATCATCAACATGTGCCATGCCGAAAAGCGTCAGCGTTCATGTTTCACCATCTTATACTATTTGAATAACGAAGACTCAAACAATAGATTGCACGATTTATTGCTAGGCATATTTCGCTGCATCTCGTCAGGTACATACTGCAGAAATCACACAACTTACGTGAATTAATTAGATAAATCCTTCAAACTGAAATATACACATGTTCGCACAGTAATGTCGATTGTCTACCACGGTAATTTTAAACTGACTAACATGTCTTTCTGCTTACACAAGGACGGCTTACGAAGGTTGATTAGTATAGCTTCAGCAAACTTTAACAATCGACTACTTTGTGTGTTGAACAACACACGGAAGGCACTGTCTCTTTCAACCACGTGACCACTCTCGAGCACGTGTCTCCCGACCGATGAAGCCAGACTTTTCCGGTGTGTCGGCCTGCCTAGGCTACCATCTTCTGTGTGTAGTATCTTGTCCAACCAATTCGGAATATGTTCCGAAACCCTGCAATGTAACTGTCGCTCAGTTCTGCCTATGTAGATGGCCTCGCATCTGCATGTAAATTGGTAAATACAATTTGATTTGGCGTACAAAGCTACAGGTTCTTTTACTGCTGGGACTGGGATCGGTGTGTTTCTGTACCTGATGACTAGAGCTGCAGCACAGAATGTTCGCTCGACTGCTGTGGTGAGCCGGTCCCGCAGACGTTGCATTACGTCATCTCCTCGGAAGGTTAGCTGGATGAATACTTTGAGTTTAGGGACTGTAGTTACTTCTGATTTCGGTTTGGGCTGTTGGCAGTGGCGCTTTATAAATCCTGTGGAGTACCCATTCAGGTTTAAGGCATTCTTCAGAGTTTTAAATTCCTCTGTCAGTGTGTCCTGGGTGCATATCTTCCTAGCACGGTCAAACAGGGTCCGTACTAAGCCCCGTTTGTACTGGACAGGTGCGAAGCTCTGAAAATTTAAGTATTGGCCAGTCCATGTTTCTTTGCGGTACACCGATCTTTGAATTGTGCCATCTGCTCTACGTCTCATTAGGATATCTAGAAACGGCAACGCTTCGTTGTGTTCGTGTTCCATAGATAAAGAGATGTTTATATGTGTCTCGTTCATTGTGGCCTGGAACGACGTTGCTTGTAGCTCGTCTGTGGTGATAATTAGTATATCGTCCACGTAACTGACGGTAAAAGGCCAAGTTATTGATTTCTGAGGATCTCTTTTCTTCTAAGTGTGCCATGAAGATGTCCGCTAGAATAGGTCCAAGTGGGCTCCCCATGGCCACTCCGTCAATTTGGCGATATGACTTGTTTAGAAAGTTGAATTTTATGTTGGCAGTACATAATTTTAATAGCCTCTCTAGAATAGCTGATGGTATGCCTAGTTTTAGTTGTTTGTCTCTAATGCGTTCGCTTATTATATTCATGGTCTCATCTAATGGAACGTTGGTGAATAAAGAGGCAATATCCATGCATGCCATGTGTTTGTTGTTTAAGTCCATAGTATCCAATAATTCCACCAGTTCGAATGTATCCCTGAGTGTTCTTGGATCGAAGGACTGTCGTACTGGCTTTAAAATTTCAGCTAGCCATCTCGCCATTCGGTGTTGTGCCGAGTTAACCATGGAAAGGATCGGTCTTAGTGGGATGCCGGGCTTGTGAAGCTTGGGTAGACCGTACATCTGAGGGTGTTTGGGAGCCACAAGGTGTGAGCGGTTTTGCAGTGGCCTCACTGATGAGTCCTGCATTCACAAGTGACCGGATTTCTTTCCTCATTTTTGCATCCAGGTCATCCGACTTGTTGACTGTTTGCTCTACTCTGAATTTAGATGCGTCTGATAATATATCACCCATCTTATACTATCACCAGAGTCGTGGATAAGTTCTGTATTCTTGTTTCGATAATACCATGTAGTAAAGCCATCCAGATATTTACTTCTCTGCTTTCCCATTGTTCTTTTCCCCTAAATTTTGCCAATTGTCACCAAGTTATGTCTTCTCATAACGTGCCAAAAAATGTGAATGTTCTGCGTCTAATGTTCTACGGTTTTCATTTGCTTCTTGTAGGATGTGCTCATTGGTTTTAGGATTTGCTCGTTGGTTGTCCATGATATTCTTTGCATTTTCCCCAGAAACCTCTTTATCTTGATAATTGTACCGATTCACTTGTTTAAGAATATTACCATATAATGCTGGTGTTGATTTCTTGGAAGTTTACGTTCAGTAGTTTGCCATTGCTTTCGACCGTTTTGTTTTTAACAATTGCTTCTTCGAACGATCGTTTCCCATACCAACATGTTAAGACCTAGCGCGACGCGGTCTGCTGCCAAATCGATCGCTACTGTGTTTCGAACGCAGATAAGCGGCTCACGAATCGCGTCCGCAAATATTTAGCCACGTATATTACCTTGGGGTATTTATTTCGTCTTAGTGATGACCATAAACTCGTTCTTCATCTCATCACCGCATCTCACCTGCTCTTGTTCTTCTTGTATCTTACGGTGTCGAGGTGAAGTAGAAGTATAAAAGCGGGAGAGTGTCTGTTCACGGGCTTCATGTATCAATATTCCCATGGACTCTGCTATTCTCTCTGTCCATCGTTTGCGTGGCCGGCCTTTTCTTCTGACTCCATTTGGTCTGTAAATCATTGCTTGTTGTTGTATACTGTTAGCTGATAACCTAGTTATATGGCCAACCATTTCACTTAGTGTCTTCTGATAAAATGTAGCACTGATTTCTTCATTAATGATTTTATCTCTTGAAGCATGTATGAAGGAATAAAGAAAGCCTGTGGTCCAATGGTCAAAAGAATTGCACCACTGAAAACCTTGACTGGAGAAATCATCACTGATAAGAAACAGCAGATGGATAGATGGGTAGAGCACTATTTGGAGCTTTACCCAAGGGAGACCAAACTAGCGGATGATGCCCTCAACGCCATAGAGGCTCTGCTAACTCTTGACCACCTGGACACACTTCCCACCATAACAGAAATTAAGTGTGCTATAAATGAACTTGCATCTAGGCAAGGCTGCAGGTAATGATGGGATTCATATAGAGATTATCACGATTGGGTAAGCCACACTCACTCTACAGATCCACCAGCTAATAGAGTTATGCTGGCAAGAAGGACAAGTCCCACAGGATTTCAAAGATTCAAGCATCATAACACTGTACAAGAACAAGGGCGATCCGGAGCGACTGCAACAACTATAGGGGTATCTCACTTCTGTGTATTGTTGGAAAAGTATTTGTCAGAATTATTCTGCGCAGACTTCAAGTCCTGGGAGGTCAAGTCTATCCCGAATCACAGTGTGGCTTCCGACAGAACCGGCCTACCATAGATATGATATTCTCATTACGACAAATGCAAGAAAAATGCCGGGAACAGAATCAAGCACTATGTATTGCCTTCATCGACCCCACAAAGGCATTTGATTTGGTCAATCATGAGGGCCTGTTTAAGGCGCTAAAGAAGATTGGCTGCCCACCAACTCTTTTGCCCATTGTGGAATCGTTCCACACAGGCATGAAGGGTACAATCAAGTTTGATGGTGCAGCTTCAGAAGAGTTTGAAATCGAGAGTGGAGTTAAGCAAGGTTGTGTACTTTCTCCCACCCTCTTTGGAATATACTTTTCACTTCTACTGAAATATGCCTTTCGTGATCAGGATGGTGGTATATACATTCACTCACGCTAAGATGGCGGCCTCTACAATGCTCAGAGAATGAAGGCCAAGACCAAAATTAGGAGGGTACTCATCAGAGAGTTGCTTTTTGCAGATGATGCTGCAATTACGACCCACTCTGGGGAAGAATTACAACGACTACTATCTGCATTCTCCAATGCTTGTTCTGAATTTGGTTTAACAATTAGCAAGAAGAAGACACAGATTATGTCACAAGGTGCACACTGGGGTACCATCAATCTTTATTGACGACGCCGAACTGGAGATAGTAGACCATTTTACATATCTAGGATCAGAGGTAAATAGCAAATTATCCCTAGATCAGGAAATCAACATTCGGATTGGTAAGACAGCAACAACAATGAACAGGTTAACAAAAAGAGTCTGGGTGAATAGGAAGCTTACTGCCAAAACAAAAGGTCCTTGTCTACAAAGCCTGTGTCCTTAGTACTCTTCTTTATGACAGTGAACCCTGGTAAACTTACTCACACCAAGAGAAACGTTTAAACACCTTCTTACATATGCAGTGTCTGCCAAGAATACGTGGTATTAAGTGGCAAGACAAAATCACAAATACTGTAGTATTGGAAAGATCAGGTTGTGTGACTATGTGTTCGTAGACTTAGATGGAAAGGACACGTTAGGAGGATGGATGATGATAGAATACCAAAGTACATCTGTTTTGGTGAATTACAAATGGGTAAGAGATCTCAGGGTCGGCCTCTACTACAATACAAAGATGTGTGTAGGCGGGACATGATTGATACAGGCATTGATAATGCACATTGGGAGCATGTCGCCGCTGAACGTGTTGTATGGAAGGCAAATATCAGAAATGGAATAAAGACAATGGAGAAAATGATTGCAGATAAGTCATACACCGAGCGTGTGAGACGTAAGATGGTGCATGATGGTGGAAATGCCCATGTGTTCACATGCATCCACTGTGGACGAACATTTACAGCGCGAATTGGCCTTATCAGTCACATTAGCCACCGCCTTGACTCGTAGTTATTATGCCTTTTTGAAGCACAATGTAACAAACTATTGTCTGTCAAGACGGCAAGTTGCCAGTGATGAATGGTTTTCTCTCTTCTTGATACATTCAGCAGTCTACTCATGAATCTCATTTATATTGTTGCAATTCTTCTTTTCTCTTTTTCTGACATTGTCCAGGTTTGGTATTTGTAGCATAGAGCTGGTAGGAAGATTGTATTGTAGAGTGCTTCCTTAGTAATTATTGATACGTGATTGTTCGTTAGTATTGGTGCCTTTTGTCCAATTAGTTGGTTTGCCTTATTGCATCTATTTTCGATCTCGTCTTCTGGCTTGCTATTTGATGATATTATACTCCCTAAGTACTTAAAGCTCTTTGCTTGTTTCATGCGGTGTTCTTTTAGATGAACCTTTGTTGTGTTTTTCTTCCTTTGCTATAGTCACTACCTCTGTTTTACTGATGCTAATTTTCATGTTATGTTCCGTACACACTTCATTTAGTATATTCATTTGGACTTGTAATTCTTCTTCTAATCTTGCTATTCGTATTTAGAGACTGATCGTCTCCAAATAGTGGTTCTTTAATAGTATAATTTGCATCTCTTTCTTCTTACAACGTAATTCTAACCCATGTGTTTCAAGTATATACAATAACCGTATCTATTAAGTGCTGCAGATCCTGTTCATTATTTGCAATTAATACTGTATCATCAGCATTTGTAATGTTATTGATGTCACGTCCCATAACGGTGATTCCTCGCTTATCTGACAATTCACATTCCTATTTTAAACGTATTAATTTTAGTATTACCATCATTACTTTACTGACGGTCTGGTGTCATCTGTTGCTTGAGACAGTCCGTACCAAACATGGCTAAGCTAAAACAGCCGGTAACGTCGCTCTCTTACTCTGACTTTGATCTGAAATACCTGAAATTCTTGAAAAGATAATGTGTTTGTTTCCCTTTGCCTTCCACACCCATATGAGTGTAGTTTACTTCTGCTTTCGACGGCCATTTCAGACTGTCAAGACAAGTGAGTGTTCTGTTATGCTCAGCTGCAGGGTGTCTTTTTATCACGGTGGATACTATCCCAGCCTCTACCACTTGGAGATGCATTTGGGACTTTCCCTTTTTAAAGTTATGGCCGTGATGGCGTTTCCCAAAACCCTCCAGTACTTTTCGAGGATGAATGTCTAAAAGAAATACTTATAAATAAATGTAATTAGAATTATCTACAGTATGACGACAAACATCTCTATAAACATTCGGTATAGTGTGCATGGTTAAAATTATAGCGCCTAAAATATGAACTGTTATTTCTGTTAGCTTACCCACAGCCACGACAAACAGAACAAAAAGCAGTATTTTCATTGTCTGTGGAGATGTTCTGTGTTACTGCCTTGACACGATTTCGGTATTATTCGATGAACGTTTGCTTACAGGCAGTGCAGATTAGTTTTAGAATTAGTGATGCAGTGCCTTACTATTAATGTAAAAGTTTAAAGTGGACACTGTAATCTTTCTACGATAACGTTGGCAGATAGATCATGTAATGTCATTTACATTGTACGTGTTAAGTAAACCGGAAATAATTTTCAAATTCACGATGCATTATCCAGAATATAGGCAATATGCGGTCATCCCGTCCCAGAGTTGTGGCTGTTTCTTTTTTCTATGACAAGTACTTTAAACTTACGGCAATCAGCTACTAACCTAGGCTATACTTCTCTCTTGCTACCTAACTGTATTACTGTCCAATACTAGAAATAATTTTTGGTGATAATACAAATGCTGAACTAAATGTCAAGTAGGTTTCTCAAATATTCTTGTTTCCATTTACACAACCATGTAAGGGCAGCCGTTGCAAAGAGACATGGTAATGTTGTCAATTAAATAAAACAATGGGTGATCACAAAGTTTTGCACTTTAGTATGAAGGAGTCAAGGCTTGCACCTAGAAATTTGTGTGAACTTAAGTTCTTCTCTATGTATTGCCCACACAAAGCAATGCATTTTGCTAATCTCTGCTTTTCCAGTTAGACAATATGCGCTGTAGGGTCCCCCTTTGCCTTCAGATATATCGGACCTTACAGATAATATGGAATTAGAACTTCCCTGCTATATGTATACGTGAGTCTCCAACCCCCTAAGAGAGTTAATTAACCCATGACTAATATTCACACATGCCGACAAATGTCTTCACAACGTAAATGCGTAGAATGACGATATGCATTGTCAAGAGGAGTGTGGGATATTAGAGTCCTGTGACATACGCATACACAAGATAGTGAACGATTTTACTATAGACAACTCACAAGACAAGACCAGCACTCTCCAAGTGAATGAATAAGATTCTATTGAAAAGAATAGTAATATAATTTAATTTAGAACTATAAGAAAGAAAGATAGTAAGAATAAATTTGATATAACAATTAAGCAGGCACACAAATTGTGACGAATAAGAAACTATAATATATTCATTCTTCTTGTCGAGGATGTCATTATGAGGATTTCATAGGGAGTGAATTGTAGAAATGGATGTCTGTCAGTTTGGAACCCGCAACTCAAACTAGAATCCGAATCACCTGGTCTGACCGTCCCTTTTTTACAGAACAATCACTGCTATTTGATTGGAATTCACTCCGTTCAAGCACTCAGCCACTCTCTGGCATATACTATTTTTAGCATGACTGCATAATGGTAAGCATGTTGAGAATTTCGTAGACATGTAGCTATTTTCAATCGTTGATTTCAGACATGCATATTTAGTTACTTGGTGAAGGTAAATCACCGAAACGTAAATTATCAAACAAGGGGATCCTGAAACAGAAGGAAAATCCAGCGAATATTTCCAGTTATACCCAGATTTCCTCCCTCCCTCACTCACCCATACCACTACAAACACACCACTGACCCCTTCAAATCAATATAATCAGACCAAGATATGGTCTACCCCAACAAGACATAATTCTCTTAGATAAGAGATATTCTTGTCTACAAGATCTAAGACCAAGAGACGCCCTCCTCTGATAAGATTCCTATAACAGACTCGAAATATTGACATGAATTCATCCTATTTTCAGAACCTGTATTGTATAAAAAAAGAAAAGGACAGTAGAGACCAGCGCTTCTTAATGAAGCAGAGCATCTAGACAGCTAACGGTCTTGGCACCACCACATGATGATGATAGGACGAATTTCACTAAACTCCCTTAGAAAGGAATCAATCAATTTCTATTTGCTCGAGGAGTTAGATTCCAAGTGAAGTCCTGAGCTATCCTACCTCCTAGCTATAGCATCTGAATCAGCCCAGGAAAAGTAGTCGAAACTAATACTTCAAGAGGTCTAGCGATTTTCCTATCGGACTGATCGAACAGTTGTCCCATAAAAGCCGAAATGACACCACAAACGTTCATTTCGTCTTTCGTTCCATGGTAAAAGGATCTAGGTCTGTCCAACCGCATACTCGTATAGAATAGATTCTTACCGTTTATACAGAACATAAATCCCAAGAAGACCACTTGTAGTCAGGGCCGCATTTAGACTTGATAAGGCCCTAAGCTATTTGAAATATGGGGCCCTTTATAAGTCCAGATATTCTATGTCAGTGACAAATTGCTCACTCGGACAATATTTTTTGGGGCCCCCATTTTCTTTGGGGCCCCAAGCTATAGCTTGTGTAGCTTATATGTAAATCCTGCACTGCTTGTAATCTTTCTTTAAAATAAATTCTTGAAAGCTTAGTATACAACACTCACTACACAACTAACAGCTGACGACAAAAGGAAGGCAGTCGGTGAATATTACAGCGCAGCAACCCGAAAAGACGGTGAGTGTGACCTTGATTACCCAACGGGCCTCGGTTTTGCCCAAGACGCCGCTTCATAACACCTGCTCTAGTGTCTCGAAGATGGATATGCGAAAGCACGATAGGAGAAAAACACATAGGAGTCATGACCCAAGCACCCTCCCTTGAGGGTGTTAGGAAGGTAATGAAGCCGAATCATTCGGTGATACTGGATGGTTTCTGATGATCGGAAGCCACATGTCGTGTGTGCTTCGAAGTTGATTTATTTTTGCCACTTAAGTAGTTCTCATATTTCCTTATTTCTTCGACATCCGACAGCTATGGTTAACTTTTGGTTTCAAGGAAGATTACACTTTGTTTTCAGACCATAGCCGTCTGTTGACGTACGCCGGACTGCGTGGGATCGACCAGGAGGAGGTTCTGTCCCCATGAGCGTCACTCTGGTTTGTCCCCCTACAGCCGAAGGAGAGGTAGGCGTCGAAGTAATGTCCTAGATCAGGGGTGACCACCATGAGGCCCGCGGGCCGCATGCGGCCCGCCGGGAGTCATGTTGCAGCTACGTCAAATTAATATAAATGTTAACGTTATTGTACATATCACAAAAAGAACATTACACCATGAGTCGTTCATATCACATATTTTTAAATATCGCAATTTTGGGAAACATTCATTGGTTTTGAGCTATTTTAAATATCCCGTATTTTCGGGAACATTCATAGATTTTTAGCTATTTCAAATATTCCGCTATTTGGCATTCAAAGTTACTTTGTTTTTTTTTTGTTTTTTTTTTTGTCCGACGCTAGGTGTTGATAAAATTTAATATGAGACTTCAACTTCTTATATATATATATATATATATATATATATATATATATATATATATATATATATATATATATATATATATATATATATATATATATATATATATATATATATATATATATATATATGCTATGTGGTCTTCGGAAAGCTCGCAACGCTATCGGGCTCATACTCATAACTAATTTCAGTCCAGCTTGACAAAGTTCCGTGTTATTCTGTAGTTTCATTCTATTATCGCCACTGCGTAGGGAGAGATTTTGCCGTGGACGTTAAAATACATATTTATCATATTTATAATAAGAGTTCAAACTACTTTAACCAAGTATCCTGCCTACCATATCGCTTCTATAGGTAAGTAAACCCTGAAACGTTTTATTTGTGTAATTTTAATTAATTAATTATCATTAATTAGTATTACCCGTGGTGTGTGTGGGTTTTTTTTCAGTTAAAAACGAAGACCTACCATGGCGTCAACTAGTAAAGACGTTGGACTAAAGAAGAGAAGAATCACAGAATAATTAAGAAGTTTTCAAGACAGGTGGACAATAAAGTGTTTTTCGTGGAAATTAAAACAAATCCTATATGCTTGATATGCAACGAATCTGTTTCTGTTTTGAAAGAGTATAACATCAAATGACACTACGGGACTAAACATACAAATAAGTTTGTTAAATACAAAAAGCGATTTCGACAAGACCAAATAATTTACTTTTTTTTTTAAATGTCTGAACACTGAAAGATATTTACTAGAGCGGGTTCACAGTCAACATGCTATGTAAAAGCTAGTTATGCAGTAGCCATAATACTAACAAAAAATCGAAGCCATATTCAGATGGTGAAATTGTTAAGGAATGTTTGGAGAGTGTCGTTGAAATTCTGTGTCCAGAAAAGAAGGATTTCTCAAAATAAGTATGTCTCATCAGACTATTACTAGGCGTGTGGACGACATTGGAAAACATATTGAAGATAATATGAAAAGTCGAGCATCCGAGTTTATATTTTATTCTCTAGCATTGGATGAAAGCACAGATATGGCAGATTACTGTCCAACTGGCAATTTTTATCAGGGATGTTGATGTCCATTTTAAAAAGACAGAAGAATTAGCGGCACTGTATCCACTTAAGGACACTACTTAGTTGCATCGACATTGAATCGCTTTTCGTTACATCTTAACAACTTATCGGGCTTAACAACGGATGGTGCTCCAGCAATGGCTGGGAAACACGAAAGTTTAGTAAAATTTATTGAAAATGAGGCCTCCAAAGTCGGTAATACTTCAATGCTAAATTTTCATTACATTATTCATCAGGAGAATTTATGTTCGAAGTCCCTCATAATGGACCATGCCATGAAAGTGGTCATCAAAATAGTGATATTCATTAAGTCGAACGGGTTGAATCACCGTCAGTTCCAAGAATTTCTAAAGTCTGGACTCAGATTATAATGACGTTACATTTTATGCAGAAGTAAGATGGCTGACCCTTGCCAAAATGTTGAAAATAGTGTTTGATTTGCAGCAAAAAATACAACCATTCTTTGAAGGCAAGTCAAAAAGTATCCCAGAGTTTGAAGATAAAAAGTAGGTTTGCGACTTTGCATTTCTGGTCGATTTAACTAGCCACCTAAATGACATACTCATCTACAAGGGCAAGATCAATTAATTAATAAGATGTATGATCATATTTCTGCATTTCAAATGAAGCTTTCTCTTTGGGAACAACAGATGAGGACAAAAAATCTTTACTCACCTTCCTACATTGTCATTGCAACAAAATGTCACACAGGAGGTGGCGGATAAATATCTGATATCTGACTTAAACCTCTAATTTGGAAACCGATTTCAGGATTTAAAACAAAAAAAAACATCATGTGTTTTTTGTGCATTTGCAACGCCATTCGCGGCAGACGTGAATTTATTACCAAGAAGATTACAAATGGAACATTGTGAAATGTGTTGTGATACACGGTTAAAGGAGAAATTCCTTCAAGTTGGTTTGGAAGAGTTCTATAAAACGTATTTGGACAAGGATAAATACCCTTATCATCATCTCATCTCATCATGTTCCTTTTGTTCCTTGCGGTGTCGAGGTGAAGTATAAACTTCGTGAGAGTGCACGATTATGGGCTTCATGTATCGATATTCCCATGGACTCTGCTATTCCCTCCGTCCAACGTTTACGTGGTCGGCCTCTTCCTCTGGTTCCATCTGGTCTGTACATCATTGCTTGTTGTGCTATGCTGTTGACTGGTAACCTACTTGCATTTCCAAACCATTTGACTCACTGCTTTCTAATAAAATCTAGTGCTGCAATGACCCCCACTTTAGTCCTGATTTCTTCATTTTTGATCTGATCTCTTCTTGATACGTTGAGTATCCTTCTCAAGAATCTCATTTCTGTTGTTGCCCTGCGTTTTACAAATGTGCTCTGTCGATGGTTTCGCAATTTGGAAACACTTAAGCGTTTGAACAGCTTTTTAGTCGCATGAAGCACATCAAATCACAAGTGAGAACACGAATTACTGATGTTCATGTGGAAAGCTGCGTGTAGCGACATCAATCGAGACCAATTTTGATGCACTTAGTTCTGCAAAATAATGTCAGATGTCTCACTTTTAAATATTTTTAAATTGTCTAATAAATATATTTGATTCTCCGTTATGTTTTATTTTCTTCAAAAAAAGTAAATATACATATTTCTTTTTTTTTTTTTTTAAACATTAATCCAGGCAAGTGTTTGACCACGATCTCACCTACTCGGAAGCGACGATGTGGTCGAAGCTGAAGCACGCTTGCTTGTTTACTTTACTTAAACTTTAAAAAAAAAAGAAAATAGGTTTGTATGTTAGTTTTTGTTTGTTTATTTATATGTTTATCTGCCTCTTTTTTTTTTCTTTTATTTGTTTTCTTGTGTGTTTTCAATTATTTGTTTTTGCTTGCTTGTTTTTGTCTGATTATTTGTTTTCGTATCTTTTTGTTTGTCTGTGTGTTGGTTTTGTTTGTTTTAATTTGTCTGCTTTTGTTTGTTTGTTTGCTTTGTCTGTTTGGTTGTTTTGGTTTGGTTTTGTTTGACTGTTTGTTTTTGTGTGTCTTTTCGTTTGTTTTGTTTGTTTATTTTTGTTTGCCTTTGTTTGTTTGTTTGTTTGTTTGTCTGTTTATGTATGTTTTCGTTTGTTTGTTTTGTTTGTTTGTTACTTTTTGCCTGTTTGTTAGTTTTTGTTTTTCTGTTTGTTTGTACATTTATTCTTTTGCTTTTGTTTGTTTGGTTTTGTGTGAATGCTTTTGTTTGTATAGTTGTTTGTTCTTGTTTGTCTGTTTGTTTATTTGTTTTTTTTTTTTTTTTTGTGGTTTATTTATGTTTGCTTGTCTGTTTGACTATATGTTTGTTTGTTTTTGTTATTGTTGATTTTTTTAAAGTTTTTGTTTATTTTGAGGTTTCGTTTGTGTAAGTTTGTTTGTTTATTAGTTTGTTTTTGTTTATTGAATTGTTTGTTTGCTTAGTTTGTTCAATTATTTGTTTGGTCATTTTTGTTTTGTTTGCTTTATTTAAAAATTGTTTGTTTGTTCGTTTAATTTAATTTGAATGTGTCTTCGAATGGAGCGGGTGTATGCCAACAAAACCTTCTCAGTTTTATATATCTTGGACACTCCTGTAACAAATGCTGAGTTGCCATTTTACCAGTTGCGCAGGTACTATCATCAGTAACTCTGATCTCTAGTTTATTCAATACGTGGTATTTCAGCCTGTTGTGTCCTATGAAGGTGGTAATATGCATCATTGTGTGTGTGTGTGTGTGTGTGTGTGTGTGTGTGTGTGTGTGTGTGTGTGTGTGTGTGTGTGTATGGTGCGTGAGTGTGGGGGTGGGAGAGGGCTCGATTCTCTGATTTTCACTAGATTCTATAATTGCTTTTGTAACATAACTCGTTAACGAATATATTTTGTTTGGATTGCGGCAGTCCTTTGTGAGCGTCAAATTGCATTGCGCATAGGTTCATATACTTCTGACCTCTGTATCAATACACCTGGGCTGTCACAGGGATCTGCCATGTCCACAGTGCTCTTTAATGTATACACCAAATTAGTGGATCTGTGGTAAAGCTGTGGAAATGTAAACAATATAAAATAACACAAAGTAATGCAGCTTTATAGGAACATAACTACAAAAACCACAGGACGTTGCGGCGACTAGCCTTCATCTGCAAACAGATACATACACAAAACACAACATATAATCACGGACAAGACCTTCCGGTGACTTCATTTAGGCATAAGAACACTTTGTATGTAGAACAAATTCGAAAAATGAAGTACATGATGTCATCTTACTAGAACAAGTAACACGTTTCTCCTATCTTGGACATATAATAACGAATTACGGCAGAAGTGAAATAGAATAAAAAAAATGTTGCGCCAGATAGTAACTCTGGGTTGTGAGTGCAGAGAATGGACAACTGGCCGCATAGAGGTTGAGATGCAACAATTGATCCAGAGTAACACACATCAAAGTGACGTTGTTATCTACACGGATGGGTCATTGGTGAGAAACAAACGTAGTGGTTGGGGTTTCAGCGCTTGAAAAAAGAGAGTCTGGCATATGAAACTACGACCTCCAGAATGAGAACTGAGGTGCACATTCCGTTGGTTAGAGGAGACCATTGCAACACGCATCGCATTCATTACGGACTCAAGGAGTATGCTTAGAAATGGTGGAGCAATGGCTTCGTGTGCAATGGCTATCCTCACTTCAGAGGTCACAGATTGTGAAAATTCTATGGAGTTTTTTGCCCTGCCATGCGGGAGTGCAGGAGAATAAACAGTCTGATTGGCTGGCAGGGATTGCTCCTCTTGAAGGTGGTCGAGCGCCTGCGGGACCAGGTGGAGAAATGTGGGAGGGGGAGGTGGGTGGATTGAGAACCTAAATGTGGAAAGAATGAGATTGCGGAGGATCGGCAGGGGTTCTGGAAGAATCTCAAAACTGAGAGGGGAGACAAGGAAAGCTTTCAATCAGTTAGCGATGGGGACGATAAGAAGCTTGACTCTTTGCTGGCTGTTGGACAAGGGGGCGGGGCGCATATGGGAATATCCTGAGTGCAGTGATGTCGGTTCTTAGCTCAATTCAACTCACCCGTGACACACTCCTACTTATCATTTTCTACCTTCCATTTTTGTTTGGTCCACAACTACTTTTTGGCTGGTACTGAATCTGTTAAATATAACTAAGCTTTAGCAATTACGCAGTACCAACCAATTTTGTGCAGATAGAAAGATGTCATTTTACATTTGCTGTTATTGTTGTAGATTAATGTGGAATCGAGTTATTCAGTTCTACAGGAAGCGAAAAATTTATGACTGCGAATTACTTTGTTTCATCCCGACAGGCAAGGAATAACTCCCCTCGCGGCAAGATTCGAGCGATGCTTCTCTGCCATAATCTTAATGTAAGCGTTGTAACACTCTTTCAGCTTCAAAGTCTACATAGTTTGTTGATCTTGACAAACTTCAGAGTAAGAGCATGAGCGATATTCTATGCATTAGCAAGATTAATGTCTACTCAGAATGTCCCACAGATTAGTGTCTCCCCAGGATGTCCTACAACAAACTAGTGTGTGTCCATGATGCCCACCACAGATTAGTATCTGCCCAGAATGTCCCACCATAGACTAGTGTCTGTCCAGGATGTCCTACAGAATAGTGTCTGCTCAGGATGCCCCACAGACTAGTGTCTGCCTAGGATGTCTTACAGACTAGTGTCTGCTCAGGATGTCCCAGACTACTGTCTACCCAGGATTTCTGACGCGGAGGTGACAAGTGGTCTTTAAAATATAAAGGACTCTTTTTTCACGCCTTACAGCACACCCAGCACGTGGTGCTTTACCAATACAATTTATATGCCAATCCTCACTCCAGGGGTGATGTGCTCAATATCAGGCTGGCCGATGTCACTTTCTTAAATATTTCATATTACACATTTTAAGATCCTGGGAGGGCAATCTCTGAAATCAGACACGGTACGAAATTCAACTACGCATTTGTCTGGTGGGACTGTCAAAGAAGGGGGTCATAAAAGAGCGCGACATTTCTAGAGGAAAGATATTGCCTGTTCCATGGTTGGGAGAGGGATCATGCTAAGTGGAGTCGTTCTGGAGAAATTATGAGATTCTATTGGCAGACAGGGAGTCTTCAGACCATATTGATTCCTTTTTTTTTTTTGCATATCTTTTTTACAGGACATCGCTGTCAACACCAGCATTTTACTGCTGTTGTTAATGTCTTGTAGTTTGCCATTGCTTTCTGAACGACCGGCTCCCATACAAATTCGTTAAAACACAGTGCATCACGGCTTGCTGCCAAATCGCGCGCAGATGTGTTTCGAACGCGGGCTTACGAATCGCCTCCGTACGCTTTTCGCCACGGAGCAACAGGGACACATGGAGCAAAGGAGGTTGAGGGGGCACAGGGGCACATGTGGCATAGGAGGTAGAGGGAGACGTAGGAGCACATATTGATTCTACACTGACCAGATGGTCACATTGTGCATAACGTTATGAGCCGGGTGTTGGACTGAGTTCGTGTGTTTTCTGGAGATGGATGGGACATGAGGTAGGAGACACGGGGGAAACATGGAGACAGGAGGTAGAGGGAGACCCCAGGGCACATTGAGACACGAGGTAGAGTGAGACACTAGGACACACAGAGACAGGAGGTAGAGGGAGACCCCAGGGCACATTGAGACACGAGGTAGAGTGAGACACTAGGACACACAGAGACAGGAGGTAGAGGGAGACCCCAGGGCACATTGAGACACGAGGTAGAGTGAGACACTAGGACACACAGAGACAGGAGGTAGAGGGAGACACGGGGGCAACATTGAGACAGGAGGTAGAGTGAGACACTAGGACACACAGAGACAGGAGGTAGAGGGAGACACGGGGGCAACATTGAGACAGGAGGTAGAGTGAGACACTAGGACACACAGAGACAGGAGGTAGAGGGAGACACGGGGGCAACATTGAGACACGAGGTAGAGTGAGACACTAGGACACACAGAGACAGGAGGTAGAGGGAGACACGGGGGCAACATTGAGACACGAGGTAGAGTGAGACACTAGGACACACAGAGACAGGAGGTAGGGGGAGACACGGGGGCAACATTGAGACACGAGGTAGAGGGAGACACGGGGGCAACATGGAGACAGGAGGTAGAGGGAGACGCGGGGGCAACATTGAGACACGAGGTAGAGGGAGACACGGGGGCAACATAGAGACAGGAGGTAGTATACGGAGACACGGGGGCAACAGTGAGACACGAGGTAGAGTGAGACACTAGAACACACAGAGACAGGAGGTAGGGGGAGACACGGGGGCAACATTGAAACAGGAGGTAGAATGAGACACGGGGGCAACATGGAGACAGGAGGTAGAGGGAGACACGGGGGCAACATTGAGACACGAGGTAGAGGGAGACACGGGGGCAACATGGAGACAGGAGGTAGAGTGAGACACTAGGACACACAGAGACAGGAGGTAGAGTGAGACACTAGGACACACAGAGACAGGAGGTAGAGTGAGACACTAGGACACACAGAGACAGGAGGTAGAGTGAGACACTAGGACACACAGAGACAGGAGGAAGAGTGAGACACTAGGACACACAGAGACAGGAGGTAGAGGGAGACACGGGGGCAAAATTGAGACACGAGGTAGAGTGAGACACTAGGACACACAGAGACAGGAGGTAGGGGGAGACACGGGGGCAACATTGAGACAGGAGGTAGAGGGAGACACGGGGGCAACATGGAGACACTAGGACTAAAAAAATCCCTTGGCAGTTGGAAATCGAAAAAGAGTAGCCTAACGGCGCTGCCCGGGCAAAATTTCGAGTTAAAAATCTACCGAAAGCATTTCAGGATCCTCGCCGATGCAACGGAGTTCGTGCATTGAGCTGAGTTTCTCCAAACTCAGGTTTGAGTTAGGAGGAAAAACGGAGCACTTATGGGTTAAACCGTGTGCCGTGATGTTGATCCAACGACTAAAACTAAAACTAGGACACACAGAGACAGGAGGTAGAGGGAGACACGGGGGCAACACTGAGACACGAGGTAGAGTGAGACACTAGGACACACAGAGGTAGGGGGAGACACGGGGGCAACATTGAGACAGGAGATAGAGGGATACACGGGGGCAACATGGAGACAGGAGGTAGAGGGCCTTTTTTTGCCCCACATGGCATAGGGACAGTTCGTGTGTGTGTGTTTTTTTTTCCTTTTCTCTTTGTTTGCTGTATTTCGTTGTGTCCTTGACAAAGATTCTGAGAATCGAAACGTCGGTAATCCTGTGTGTCGTAATCGTATTGTACGCGTTTGCGTGTAGTTTATTTTATTTTATTATTCATTTTATATATTTATTGAGTACTTCTGATTTCGGATTTTCACCTGTATTTCGCGATACGATGGATCTCCTTGTAAGGTATGTGCAACGTTGTTGATGTTTAGTACGTTTCTTCTCGCAGGAGTTTAATTTACCTATTTGTTTCAAATTCATAAGGTAATGACTAACCTCACGATCACATGCACCCACTTACAACGCCATGAACAAAGATACAATACTCATACAACCACAGTATTTATTGATGTAAAGCTTCCATATTCATTATTAAAGCAATAGAAAAAGTTAAAATTATATAATTGCAATCCTCTTTGGATTATATAAAAGATATTTGAACTCTCCACCCTGTATAGCAATGTATTACTTCAATGAAAGTAACCAAATGCTAAACTATCATTATATTATAACCAGGTGAAGTAACCAAATGTGAAAACATAACAATATATCCCATCCAAGAGTAATAGTAATAGCATTATTGTATTGCATTCATGAGAGATCACCAAATGACATAAGTGGGTCGTACTCAATGGCAAATGATATTGTTACCATCCTGCATTAAAGAGACCTCCTCAAATAATGATCTGACCGCCCACAGATATAATCCTTTATTTTAAATGGAGTTAGAACCTCGTGTAAGGGAGCTGACACACACACTGGTTCCACACCATTCAACACCTGTGTGTTTATTCCTATGATAAAAATGTGTTACGTGGCTTCACCAAAGGGAAAATAACCCAATGATAAGACATTTGTCAGCAACTACCAGGTCAAGCAGGAAAGGCTTTCATTTAAGTAACCGTGAATGATCTGGGAACTCCACAATATGTCAGGGTAAATGGGCTAGTACGACCTGTATGGGAATGGGTACACATCAAGGATAATAGTCACATTGCAGTTTGTTTTGCCCTGAATTTTTCCTAAACACATAAATTATTATTAGCAAACCCCACTTTCAAAAACATTTCAGTCTCCAAAATATTTATTCTTCCAGAATGATCCCATAATGAGCTATAGAATGGCAGGAGATAAATCGAGTGCTCAGTGTCTGAAGCACCCTAGACAGCAACCTGTGTGTGAATTGAAATCAAGGCTGAACATCTATGGCAGACCAATATTCATAGCCCATTCAGGTCTGTTGAACCTCACACCTAATCACTGGAGATTTATGTAGAATTGTAGGACAAATCTTACCAATGCTTGACTTTCTTGTTTACAAGCTTCTTGAGCTACGACTTATGTATAATAATGAATCCTCGGGGAGTACTAGTTTGAGTCTAATAAAGGAATTTCTGTGACAGTGATGGCTGGAAATGTTGTATAGTGCAGGGGTATCCAAACTGTGGCTTGCAGGTGACATCCAGCTGACCACTAGATGTTATACAGCTCGCAGCAAATGGAGTTGTTTTTAAGTAAACACACTTATTTTATCTTTTATAATGGATTATATTATAATGATTACCCAGTGCAAGGATCCAAATAAAACTCATTAATTCATTTATAAAATGTTTGCCATTAGCCTTGAAATTGTCGTGAAATATACGACATGGAATTGTTAATATGACGGCTACATGCGGAACAGAGGGACCAACCTTAGTCTACACCAACTCTATTTGAGGATAAACTCTATGGAGACATTGTCTGCAAGTGTCTGGCATATGCAGAAAAGAGAAAACAATTCTGGCTCACACCCACTCTTTTGAGGAGAAACTCTATGGTGATGTTAACAAGCTCCAGTTGACTGCTGCTGTCTTGAAGTATATTCAGGTGGATGTCTGAAGGATGTGTTCCTCATAGGGACAAGCATCAAGACCCATTTTATAGTTGAACAGTAGCTAACATTTTAGTTTGATCTCTTGCAAGTACATGATCCTCCCAACTGAACAATATTAATGGTGACTTATTTTTTGGCCCATACATCCCTTCACCATATGTTCAGAATGTCATCCCTTCCCTTTCGTAGTAATTCCTCCCTATAAGTGTCTCCCCCCCCCCCCCCCCATACACAGTATAAGTAAAAATGGAAGCTAAATTTAATAACACATACTAGAACAAGTCTAAACGTCTACATAAAACATGATTTGTGAGTCTACTTACGTTATAAACAGAATTACAGAAGGGCGAGAAGTACAGAACTGTAAAGTATAGAGGGAAAGACAATATCAAGTAATCGGTTCTTGTATTAACGCGAACTTGAAATAATCTTAATTCTCTTTCCCCCTGGAAACCCTAAAATCTCCCCCCCCCCCCCCCCCCCTCCCCGGTGAGATTTCCACAGGTTGAGAACCACTGTATCAGAAGAATTCTTTCCAATTGCATAACGTTCAGGGATTAACTCAACCTCATAAAACCAGACAGAGAAACAAGTAAAACATACGCTGTTTGGAAGGTAGCTGGTCATCTCATGTCATAATATTTCCTTAAATCAGATAAGCAGCAAACTAACATTCAGTAACAAAATACTTGTGTTTGCTTTGAGAAGGAAGGGACTATTGTGATCTAAAATATATGAAATCATTAGCACTTGCCATTTTACACCAATATTTACCACAAGATTAATTGTATCTTACTGAACACGGTAGTATTCTACACTTAACAGCACCATATGACAACCCCAGCCATGGTTGTTATAAAAAAAGATGTCTGGTTTCATGCCACTTGATCCAATTTCAGGTAATGATATTTAAAGACGTAGACACATCCCGCTAGACTTCAAACGGTTGACATGACTATACCTACAATCAACCAATTGTTTGTGGACAGCAGAATTAAAGGATGAATTGTCAGCTGTACAATTATTCTATCTACACCACAGCAATGGATGGCTGGTCTGCCTTGAACAAGCATGCAGTGAAGATAAGCCCTGTTTGACACATACCACACACATTACATGATACATATCACCACCCACTTTAATTACTTTGTATGATCTATTACAATGTTAGACAAAGCCCTACCAAGCATTATAATGTTGAATACAAATATCAATAAGCATGTTTCTGTGTTGTTCATACTAAATGGCCAATTTACCTGGTCCAAGAAGGAAGGATAATTTCCTGAATTCAACAAAAAATGGCAAAAGACTTAATTATACATATGTAGTACAGTCAGTCACAAAATAGCTTCATTTTTATCATCTGGGAAATTAAAGCATGTATGACATAGAAGAACTACAGCATACCAGAAAGACTTACTGGAAAAAAGAGAAGGAAGAATAATTAAGCAGCAATGGGTGTGTGAAAAAGATCAGTGTCTGGGTAAGTGATATAGAATATGAATTAATCACAGCCAACATTCTGAGTTAAAATGGAAGGTAGAAAAAATAAACAATATATAAGAAATCAGTAATCAGTAATCAGTAAACATGTAATCAGTAAATTAATCATCAAATAACACAAACATAAACTCATTATGAGCTACCATTAGACATTTTTAATGTGCTAAAATGGAAAAAAAAAACTGACAATACAACTAAATGAATTTAACAAATTTATGAAACATGAAATAAAGAAAACAGATATACATCTGCACGTGA
The DNA here is from genome assembly GCA_014155875.1 of Cepaea nemoralis. NCBI lineage: Eukaryota > Metazoa > Mollusca > Gastropoda > Stylommatophora > Helicidae > Cepaea > Cepaea nemoralis. Next base: position 78,545 of record JACEFZ010018879.1, on the reverse strand, counting down.
AAAAAAAAAAGCAATAATACAAATTACCAGAAGTAAGTTGAGAGAGAGAGAGAGAGAGAGAGAGAGAGAGAGAGAGAGAGAGAGAGAGAGAGAGAGAGAGAGAGAGAGAGAGAGAGAGAGAGAGAGAGAGAGAGAGAGAGAGAGAGAGAGTGAGTGAATGAGAGAGTTTGTGTGTGTGTGAGAGACACAGAGAGAGATAGAGAGAGAAAGAGGAACTGCATCTCGTACATAAATGCTTTATTTGGCCAACCACATATTTACAAAAGCCTAAGAACAATGGGACTTCATTGCCAAACTACACAATAATAAGTCTGCATTATGCTCATAGAGATGAAGATTGATTGATTGATTTAGGAACCGACATCACAGCATTCAGGACATTCCAATAAGATGAAGAAACAAGGTGAAATAAACCTGATGTGGAAATAATCCCCACAGAACAGACACTAAGTACACATAATTCCCAAAACAAGCTGCCTCTGATAAAAAAAGAGACACAAACGTGCAAGCAGTTGTGAAGTGAATTGTTTGACTTTGTATCAACTCAAAAACCAATGGTCAATATGGCAACTGGGCATGCAGTGCTTGCCTACAGTTTCTTGAGCACACTGCACTTGATGGGTAACACAGTCAGCATGACTCCAGGATACTGATGATCATTCAAGCATTCACACAGAATCTCACCAGACTACTAAAATACTAGGCAGAAGAATACTACTCTGTCATGTTTAACAGTAAAACTATCACTGCTGAATATCTACAACTATTGACTCATTCTGTTGCAGGCAGTTCTCACATTAACTCATTACATATCAAATAAATTACCAGATGTTATCAGTTACTATTGGCATGACCAGCATACTTTAATCTGAGCTATTCTTTAAAAAAAAAATTATAAACAAGAGTTTATTTATGTAGTGAATGTACGAGGGGGCTTCTAATAAAAAGCTTAAAAGTGTGATAGAAATTACAATAACCATGCCATTGTCTTGTAACCTGTCAATATTGTTATTAAGGATGGCATGAGTGTTAAGCACATGACATCATGTGCAAACATAGTGATGTCATTCATTCATCATGTGCTATGCTCATAAGTATGGGAGATCATGATTTGCCATCTCACTCGATCACCAGAGTCATGGATCAGCTCAGTGTTCTTGTCTCGACATTACCAGTGGTCAAACCATCCAAGCATTTACTTCTCTGCCTTACCCTTGTTCTCTTCCCCTCGATCTTGCCAATTGTCATCAAGTTCTCCAATTTATTTCTTCTCATTACGTGACCAAAAAATTGTGACTGTCTACATCTAATTTCTCGAATCAGTATACGATTTTCATTTGTTTCTTGTAGGACTTGGTCATTGGTTTTTCTGTCTGTCCTTGGTATTCTTTGCATTTTCCTCAGTTATCACATTTCCACAGCCATCAGTTTTTCAGCTTGTCTGCTCATTGTCCATGCTTCACATCCACACAAATGTACAGGTTCTATGTAGCACCTCAAAACTCTTTTTGCTCGTTGCAATTGACATCTTTTTATTGGTCAGTATATTTTTCATCTTGCAAAAGGCTACCTTTGCCATGGCAATTCAAGGCATCTCCCATTAGATGTTATGACTGTTCGGAAATAATTGTACCGATTCACTTGTTTAAGAATATTCACATTTACTTGTATATTACATTTTGGTATCTCCTTCTTACTAGTGATGACCATAATCTGTTTAAAGATGGCCTCCCCATTTTTGACTTCACGAAAGAGGAGCAGCGTTCTGTTATCCAATTTTTTTATCAGTGAGGGGTGAAATCTATATAAATTCATTGATGAATGAAGGTCCAGTATGGTAATGCATGCCTGTCAGTCCAGCAAGTGTATGAGTGGAGCAAGAAATTTTCAAATGTCGTGACTTCTGTGACACAGTGGTCACGACCAGGTCAGGCACACCAAGTAGTGTCCCGAGAGTTGATTTTTCTGCAGGAATCCAAGCACTTTATTAGCGCTGAGGACTTTCATTGAACGCAGTGGTGATTAAATAGAAAAATGATACATTTGTTCTTTACTTTTTCAGAATATATATTCACAACCAAACAAAAAAATATTTAAGGTTTGCATTTGAAGCCCCCTCATAATAAGGGTGTGGTAATCTCAGAGTCCACTAAGAAATATATCCTCTTCTTTTCTGTTCCTTTTCTGCGGGATATGTGTTGCATGTAGTTCTGCACTTTTATAGGTCCGAACTCACGGTGCCTGAATGCAAAATACATGTGAGTAGTCTTTACTTTTTTTTTAGGCAGATTCCATCTAAGGTGATGGACTCTTTTTACCCATGGGTAGGTTATCTTATTGAAATAGCAAAACATTAAAAAAAAATAAAAAACATGGTAGGCTATCACGTCATTTATATTTAAACATACAAGAAAATTATAATCTATGATTCATCTCTATTTAAACACATAAAAATTATATCTTATAATGCCATCTCTATCTTTTTCTTTAAAACAAGAAACATTATGGGCTATCAGGTTATTTATATCACACAAGAAATGTGATGGGCTATCATTTCTATCACACAAGAAAGGTGATGGGCTATCATTTCTATCACACAAGAAATGTCATGGGCTATCATTTATATAACACAAGGAATATGATGGGCTATCATTTCTATCACACAAGAAATATGATGAGCTATCATTTCCATCACACAAGAAATGTGATAGGCTGTCATTTCTATCACACAAGAAATGTTATAGGCTATCAAGTAATTTATATCAAACAAGAAACATAATGGGCTATCATTTTTATCACACAAAAAATGTGATGGACTATCATTTCTATCACACTAGAAATGTGCTAGGCTATCATTTCTATCACATTATGGACTAGCACTTTATAAAACGTGATAGACTATCATTTCTATAACTCAAGAAATGTGGTGAGCTATCATTTCTATGACACAAGAAATGTGATGGGCTATCATGTCTATCACACAAGAAATGTGCTGGGCTATCATTTCTATCACATTATGAACTAGCACTTTATGAAACGTGATAGGCTATCAATTCTATCACACAAGAAATATGATGGGCTATCATGTCTATCACACGAGAAATGTGATGTTACTTTCATTTTTTCATCCTCTGGTTCTTCTCGTCCTGTCGTCACCTTCTGATGTATCCCAGGAGATCTCCTTGACTATATGTTGTGTTTGTGAATGTGTTTGTTTGCTGATGAAGGCTAATCGCCGCAACGTCCTGTATGTGTCTTAATTCTGTTATGTAAAGCTGCACTACTTTAAGTCATTTTATATTGTTTATCATTTCTATGACACAAGAAATATGAAGGGCTATCATGTCTATCACACAGGAAATATGATGGGCTATCATTTCTATCATATTATGGACTAGCACTTTATGAAACGTGACAGGCTATCATGTCATCTCTATTTAAACAAAACAAGAAACATGATGTGGGTTTCTTGAAACTGAAAACCGCACAAAACAGAAGTCTAAATTGCAATAACTAGAATATGCATCTACAATATGTGTAATGGACATAGACAGAGATGGGCACTGCCATGGCTATGGGAATACCATGATGGTTAGCCTACAGTGCTGATGTTAGCCTCAGGTGTCTCCAACAACCAAGTTTAAGTAATGTATTAATGTGATTTTTAAAATAATCTAATGAAACAATTATTATTAAGTGTCTGAACTACAGGGTCTGCTTTAAGTCCTTGTACAGTTGTAAAGATGAATAACTTCAGCTGTAAAGGTGAATAACTTCAGCTGTGTAGATGTTACATACTGATAATAACAATTAGAAAGCTGAATGATTATGTTTATGTTTATGAAGATATTATCAAGCCTTTATTATCAAGCAAAGGCTTGAGGTAATGAACGAAGAAATGATATGCTGGTGTGTGTGTGTGTGTGTCTGTGTGTGCGCGCGCGTGCATGTGTGCATGCGTGTGTGTGTGTGGGGGGGGGGGATGAAAATTCACAGAATAAAACCACACACAGTAGTCTGCTGAGACCGACAGAGCACAGATGTCTTCATAATCAGCGTGTTACAGGCATGATACAACACTCCTATAAAACATCTGCTGAGACAGAGCACAAATGTCTTCATAATCAGTGTGTTGCATGCTTGATACAACACTCCTATAAAACATCTGCTGAGACAGACAGAGCACAGATGTCTTCATAATCAGTGTGTTGCATGCTTGATACAACACTCCTATAAAACATCTGCTGAGACAGAGCACAAATGTCTTCATAATCAGTGTGTTGCATGCTTGATACAACACTCCTATAAAACATCTGCGGAGACCAACAGTGCACAGATGTATTCATAATCAGCATGTTACATGCTTGATACAGCGCTCCTATAAAACGTCTGCTGAGACAGAGAGAGTACAGATGACTTCATAATCAGCGTGTTACAGGCATGATACAAAGCTACTATAAAACACCTGCTGAGACAGAGCACAGATGACCGGAATGACATTGATTCCAGTTAATTTGCCCAATCAAGCAATAAAAGATACTAATCATTTATATAAGCTTGGAAACATTTGTTCAGACATATTAAACAAATTAAAAAACAAAAAATGGCAGAAGGGTGACTTGTGTATGCGGTTTAGCTAATTTCAACACCACAATGACAGTCACAAGAAAACTCACTCTGCATCATAGGAAGAATAACTTTCAAGCCATGATTATTTAGTATGAAACTGATACTAAAATTGCTCAAATTCGCTAATAGTTAACTGACTTCATGGACACCTTGTTTAGATGTGTACTTCAGGAAACACTTGTCATTCGTACTTCATTCACAATGTGTACAGCTCAAATGTTACAATGTTCAACTCTTAAAGGAGGCAGTCCAGTATTTTGTGGGTCAATATCTCCAAGCATTCACAACAGGAGGCAAGTATTCATAGCTGACAACTTTTACAAGACACTTTGTTTCAGCTGGTCCTGATGATGTTGAAATAATTCCTTTATCACTATATATAACATCAATATTTTAAAACACTAGCAGATTGAAAATAAAGGGATATTTAAATGTTAATGCCAAAGAAAACTGACATCCTTTAAGAGTCGAGTATGATCATGAGAAAAGCAGCAAACAACAACACACAATGCACATTAGTGAGTATTAGTTTCAATATCGTAAAGACAAAAACATTTATAAATGCCATTTGGTGAAGTTGAACAGGATAAATACTAATTATGAAATCTGATTGTCCTGTTTATGGCACACAAAGTTAATCAAGGAATCCCAAAATATCAACTGAATGACCATCACCAACCATGATACTGTAGTACTGAGTTTACTCTAGCTGATAATGTTTCTGAGCTTTACCTGTAGCAGTTGCAGTGCTGAAGTTTACAGACATTTCTGACCTACTCAGAATAGGTTGGATTTTCAAATATATATTCAATGTACATAGTAACTGAATACTCAACCATCATAAACTTATCAAGGACAAACATGGAATTATAACTGATAGAAACAATGACTGCAGAAGCAGAGAAAATTGCAGGCATTGCCTTCCTAAATGGCAACTATTGCTATAACAAAATAAGCATCAAATGAAGATAAATGGAAAAATGATGATCAAGAAGCAGATGCTATTAAAAATAACAGTAAATGTTAAGGCTTTCAGGTTATTTGGTATTTGTGAAAATCGTATAGGAGAAATATAAAAATATTATATAAGTGATATTAAAAAGATGTAATTTAAGAAGTATTAAATGTTATATAAGATGATAAATGTATAATAAGTTAAAAATAAAGATGGCACATATCAATTTAAAAAAAGAAAGATTGCCTACAATAATCTATTATCTTGCATGCAGTCTCATATAGGCAAAATTATTATTATGCAAACTATATTTCTGTCCACATATTGCCAGGGTTCATAAGCTAAGCAAACAACAGTAACACTGCAACCTACCATGCATGTCGTAAGACGTGACTAAGGAGAGTTGGTGTGGGATGAGCTGCCCCAGTCTGTAGACAACTTTTGCTGCAAAACTCTAAACAACATTGAACAATTGGAACCACACAAAACAGAAGGTACACGTGAATGTGATCCAGTGTTACATACAAACAAATGATAAAGATGAAACAGTTATTGGAAAAATTGTATATAACTTCAAAGTACTTAGATAATAAAAGAACTGGCCATCTCTACATTTTAATGGGTGACCTGAATGCCAAGACAGTATAAGATAATAGAGGCTATGAGGAGATCATGGGGACACCAATTTGTGCACAGGGAATTAATATATCATAGGCAGAAGTGTTTTCCCACATTAAGTATACATAAAGTGACATGGGTATTACCAGACTGCGATACAGAAAATCACATTGGCCATATCTGTATTACCAAGACATTTAAATCATCTTTACATGATTTCAAAGTTCTTAGAGTGCAAATGCAGATTCAGATCACTATTTACTGATAAACAAAATAAAGTGAAAACTCAAGAGACACCAGCATTTTATAAATATAGAAACCACTACAATAAAAGATATCACAGAAATCTAGCGTCTAAGGAACAATTTATGGTCACCATCTCTATTGATTACTAGGTCCTGTAACAGTTACTAGATTAAATACGTAACGAAGACTGTTGGCAGCAAGTTAAAAATAAAAACATTTGGAATGAATAATATATTGAATTCCTTGGCTCAGGTCACCCATTAAAATGTAGAGATGGCCGGTCAACAAATGCCCGCAGAATTTGGATGTGTTGGCCCAACGGCGCAAAAACGCAGCTCTGCTGTAAACAGGCACAACGCAATCACGTCCAGAAAAAAAACTCCGGATGAACGCAGAAGAAGAATTCCTTGGAAAAAGGAAACAAAAGCATTAAGCATGGATAACGCATGAAGCCCTTAAAATGACAGAAGAAAAAATAAAAACAAATATTAGCAAAACCAGATTTGCTAATGTCAGAGCCAATGAAAAATACACAGAAGCTAATAAAGAATGTAGGAAGAGGATGAGGGTGGGCAAAAGACAATATTTAGTCTAGCAGGAGAACAGAGCTACGGCAGCACAACGGTTAGCCTGCTTGCCTGCTGGCCTTATGACATGTTTGAATCCTCATACAGGCGGATGTGTTACAATAATTTTTACAACTGACCTACACTCCCAAGTCAACCCAACCTAAACTGGGCACCAGGAAACACGCTGGGATGTCAAGGTGGCCATGTGATACTGACATCACCCACTGAGTGCTACTTGGTCTACACAAACATGGGATTAGCACCATGTACCTAACACACCGTAAGGTGCGCAAAAGGTCCTTTCCTGGATTTGACCAGCAGTAGCAGCAGCAAAATGAAACCTCAGAAACCTTTACAGCACCACCAAGAACAAGTAGGCAAATATCAACCCAATGGACTGATCAAAAATAGTCATGGGAGAATTCTGACCAACAATCAAGATCAAACAAATAGATGGAATGATTATTTTGAGGAATTTCTCAATAGACCAGTCCCAAATATATCCCAGCAGAAACATTTATGGCCAATACAAACACCTCAAATTAATTACTGAACAAATAATTTAGCAGAGTTTTGCAGACAAAAGAAATACAGCAAAGTGAAGAAAGGGTTATCATCTGCTGAAGCCGTCAAATAAATGGGAGCTGCAGAAATGCAAACACTGGTGGAATAAAGTTGTCACTTTCTAGGAAAATAATCAGCAGAATCATTCTGAAGAGATATCATTAATAAACAACTAAGGGATGAAGAGGCAGAATTTTGAGCAAACAGATCCTGCACTTTCCAGATAGCCAGATTACATATAAAAATAGAACTAGAACTGAATTTAACTGGCCACTTTTTACTGGATTTGTGACCTAAAAAAAGGCCTTTCATAACATTGATAGGGAATCTGATGAGGCACTATGGGATCCCACAGATAGTCATTAATTTAAAAAACATATAATGACATGAAATGCAGAGTTCTTCATGAGTAAAAACTAACAGATTCATGTGAAATAAGAACAGGAGTTCCACAGTGATACCTTTTGTCACCTTTATTATTCTTACAGACTACAGGCTGGATTATGCAGATAACAATAATTACCACTTGAAAAAATGGAATTCACTTGGTGAATGTGCTACCAGTAACCCTAGTAGCACAATAATGACGTGCTTTCCAAGTCTGCAAGGTATCTCACTGCTGTCAGCACTGATATTCTATTTAACAGTTAAGGTGTATCAACCCTAAGTTGATGCTGACCATAATCTTTCTTTGTGGTCACACACTAATCAAGGATATTCAACCTGGGGTATGTGTATCTCCTAAGGGTACAAGTCATGAAGAGTTCACATAAGAAGTAAGTAAAATTAAAACTTGGAATTATGCACCAATAACTGCTAGCGTACATGAACAAAACAGGTTGAAAATCACTTCTTTAAGTCATGTACATTCACTTTGCATAGCATGTGCCTTTATCCCTGTTTAATAAATGTCTGTATTTGACTGTTAGTTTATGTGTGTTAAGAATATCAAACATGCCAAATACACATGTTTCAAATACACATGGTTTATTAGATTATTTCACATACAATTTGAAAAACACTCTTATTCACAGACTTTGCTGACCGACATTGTCAACTGTGTCTCTCAACAAATCTGACTATTTATCTGCTCTTATCTGTCTACAACATGATGCAAGACTGCCTATCATCTCAGAATATCCATACATAGTTCTGCCACATTCATCAAAACAATGCTGATTAGAGACAATAATGCCAAAACATGTCTAAAAATATCACTAGCCATATTTACTGCTAGCACCTTACAAGTTAGAATTTCATGTAAAAGAACAATAATAAAAGCTGCTCAAATTTAAACTTACTTTACATTAACTCCACAAAATAACTTATATAAATGTAGTCTACATCAATTACAATCAACACAAGAAAACAGTCATTTAAAAACCCAACTGCCATATTTGTAAATCTGGGTACAATAATGCCAAGAAAATTATGAAATAATAATTAGAAACAAACAAAATGTATACATTCAAACAGAGGGGAAAAAAGGTAAAGGCATAAGTACAGAATACAAAATTAAATGTAACAAAAATATTCTCCAGATAAAAGCGAGTTGAATGTGACTAAACACTTACAAGAGACTTTACAACTGTATCCATTTACAAGTATTTGCAAATATTGAAGCAATAATTTAGAATATATTTTCTTGTGATAAAAACATTTAGATGAGTGGATACAAATAACTATTGCAGACTCAGGTGCCAAATGATCACCTGACAAGGAGAAGAAACTGTATTAAACTGGACGGCAGTGGCAACGTTTGAATGTTTTTAATGAAATTCTTCCCATGCCCAACGTGGCTAATGAAATTCCGTAGCACTAACTTGCACTGATGCTGAAGAGAGGGGGGATACTGAGTTTCTGTGTCCAATAGTTCAAGAATCTCACAATCCACATCACTATTTGATAGTGCCATTCGGACGGAGCGCATTTCCCACAGTCCAACACCAGCTTGAAGAACCAGTTTCACAATTTCCAAATTACCATTTTTAGTTGCCCAGAACAATGGAGACTGTTCTGCTGAGGACCATCTCACTGAAGTGGACAACGGACTTCCATGAATGATCAGGTGTCGAATGATCATTGAACTCACCCGATACATGAGTGCTGTGAGTAAAGGAGTGCATCCAAATTTATCCATCTTGCTGACACTAGCACCATTATTGATGAGATACTCCACCAAATCAGGCATCTGCTGCCGAGATGCCACCCACAAGGCAGAGTGACCTTGGTTATCTGTCATGTCAATGTCTGCTCCTTTTCTAACCAGAGTGACAACCCCTTCCAAGAAATGAAGACGACATGCAGTTATGATTGGTGGCTCCATTCTACCCAGACTGTCCTTACTAATCATATTCAGATTCAAGTTACCAACTTTGGCCTGATGTCGAAGAAACAGATGAAAAATTTCAAACCGTCGCCTATAGAGGGTTAATGACAAAGGGGTGACATCTTTAATATGAAAGTTAAAATCCAGGTCAGGGTAAGAAAGCAGCACATTTCGCACCCTAGTCAAAGAACCCACTTCAATGGCCGCAAACAATTCATAACACAAGAATGATTGAACATATCGGTTTGATGTTTCAAAAGTAGTTGACTGCGATGTCTGTTTACAATCAAGAACACGTGTTGGGCTGCCCTTGTTTTGTACAGCCACTGTCCCCATATTAACAGCGTATGGTGCAGTAAGAACAATAGAAGAATTCTCAGTGTCCAGGCCAATCAGCCCATGGTCCATTCTAGAACTTGGCATCAGGTAGACAGAAGCCTACAACATCCACTTTCACAGCACCTCATCTGTAAATGAATTTCAAATAAGCATGATCTGCTATCCTTTTGATAAAGCTACACATGCTATTCAAAAACTAAATTACTTCAAAGCATGTATACTGATTGACTATTTTCTTTAAGTTTATTAACAATCAAGTTTATAATGATTTTCCAAAGTTCCATATGCCACTCAAACAAATGATCACTCTTACTTAGGTATTTTCAATAACATCTGATAGGCAAGCCCCTTAGCATTATCATCATCATCTTCCACTTTTGCCATCAAGTGGTGTGGGGAGAATAGTTAGCACTCCAGTGCACGATGTGTGGCACTGGACAGTGTCATTCCATGTGATTGAACAATGTCTTTGATGTCTTCAATACATTTTCTTCTCGGGTCTCCTCTTGCTCTCACAACAGATCTTCTTTGATGTAGGGCCAGTGCTGGTAGTTGATGGTGTTGCATTCTAACGAGATGGCCAAACCATTTGACCTTCTGTCTTTCAATATATGCGGCACAAGGTGATGACCCCACTGTCTGTCTGATAACATCATTTCTTATTCACTCTTGGATAGTTAAGTTGGCAGCTCTCCTCAAGCATCTCATCTCACAGGTGTTGATATTGCATAAGTGTCATTTGGATAATGGCCAAGTTTGATATTGGTAGCATAGGGTTGCTGTGAATAAGCTATTTATTATCTGTCATTTTGCGATCATAGGTATATTTGGATGCTTCAGTATGGGTGATAGTTGATATATAAGAGCACTTTCTTTTTGACATCTGATATCGATTTCTCTGTTTATTCTGCCATCTTCTGTGATCATACTCCCAAGATATTTTAATTCTGTAACTTGTTTCAGAGATGTGCTATTTATCTGTATACTTAGTGGACCAGGAGATCTGCTAACTTGCATTACTTCAGTTTTGGCTGTATTTATATTCATATTGTATCAGCTGCATGTTTAACTAAGCTTATCAATATTCTTCTTCTTCTTCTGCGATCATCCGGAGTTTTTTTTTCCGGACGTGATTGTGTTGTGCCTTTTTACAGCAGAGCTGCATTTTTGTGCCGTTAGGCCGACACATCCGACTTCTGTGGGTTAACCTTCCCGGGGCTTATTAATATGATTTTGCAGTCTGCCCTCATCTCTATAAAACAGGCACTGATCGTCTGAAAATAAAAGCTCATTTATTGCGAATGAATCTGTTGTATGACATTTTCTGAATTTGTTCTATCAAGGCATACTTCTTTGGATATTCTATGTAGATATTAAATAGCAAGGGAGAGAGCATACAATCCTGTTTCTCTCTCTTGTATTGACTGTGAACATATCTAATATACCTTGTGTATATAATATCTTGTGTTCTTATTACACTTTGGCTCGAGTGGTACATGGCTATGATGTTTTCTAGCAAGTGTCCTCGTATCTCAGGGTCTTCAAGGATAGTCCATAATTTATATCTATCTACTCTGTCAAAAGCCTTTTCCTGATTTACAAACACAATATTTTGCTGCTCACTGTATTCAATGGTTCTTTCACATACTTGTCTTAGTGTGAATAGTGCATCAGTGCAACTTTAACTTTTCCTAAAACCAAATTTTAATTTGCTTAACTGTTGTTCAACAGTTAGTATTGCCATAATCAGTTCAGATATCCTTGATCTTTGGGCCTTGCAACAACAGGCTTTTTATCTAGGTCTATGCCTAGGGTTTGCCATGGTCCTACTGACTCATTCACACAAGTAAACAGTGATGTAGTATTAGGAGACGCCTGGGAAGTATTTAATATTAGTTATTCTCAAAAATAAAGGTTTCTTTTAAGGAGGTTCATCATTTTGTTAACTCTTTTGCAACCGCATGCATTTGATTGCTTGTGAAGACATATAAAGATGTATAAAATTAATGTTAACATCATCATATGTTCTAATACCTTTTACCTATATCTAGCAGAAATGTCTACAACTGTGAATTATCCTACCTCCAATGATTCATACAAAACATTCAGTGCATGAAACATTGTAGAAACAAGCATCTCAATAAGTGGGGCTTCATAGATTTCATTAGCATTACATTAGATATAAGTCCTATGACAGTCATTTTTAAGCAAGCATATTCTTATACTATAATGGTGTCATTTATGATCTATTTCCATGTTTCAATATTGTTTTATGGAAGCACGTAATTAACAAACAAAAACTTACAGTAACATTTCAAACAACTGAGAGCCCACTTGACTGTAAATCTTGTTGCAACCATCCATGCCAGCTAAGCAATATTGTGGGCATGGCCTAAGCCTGTAATTTCACTATTTGTCATGTGTGCAACTGTGACACAAAATAAATTCACCAAAGTATTAATATCTCCACTTACAACTGACACAGATATCTGAATGAGGTGTGTATCAGCTCTATACAATATACTTTTTTTCATGTTTTGAAATTAGAGAAATTTCACCTCAGTACCTACTTTTCATTTTCATTCCTAACATGGCTAATTAGATGTGTGAATCATACTGTTGAATGTTGCTTTGGCCATTCCTATTCTTTTCCTTAATTCTGCCTCACGCCTGCTGCGATGAAGTCTCTTCCGTGCCTAAAGCTATTTTCATTTATATATGTTCATTTGAACTTAGAGAAAATCTAATAATACAGTTTACAAACTAGTCAATTAATAGAAATACCCAGATGTAGCTGGAGTAAGCTGATCACACTCCATCTTCACAACGTGACTAGCCAGTTACCAGCTCTAGAGACAGCCATGAGAAACTGTCAGTGCCACGCAACAGGCCAACCAGGAACAGACAAATTAGCTCTGGACCAGGAGAAAATTGAGAGAAAAATGGCAATTTTGACATATCTTCACAATTCAGATCCAACAGATGGTTCAAATTTGATTCAATTATTATACCAAGAATCAACAAACAAGAGGCAGAACACCTTATCAAGTGATTGTATCAAGATCTAACAGCCCTAATGGCATGGGTGAAAACAAGGAATACACATTAACTACCAACCAACAAACAGTTGTACTGAGTCTCCGGGGCTGGGACCACACTGTTTATAATAACATTATTAACATTGTTAATAATAAAAGCTTCTTTAGCATTGATGGTTAGACTCAATAATAAAAGCTTCTATAGCACTGATGGTAAACCTTGACTCTAGCATCTTGATCTGCAGAGGCAAAGAGTCTCTATATTAGAAACCATTGACAAGCTTAGGTGAGTTAACTGTATGTGTGTTATGCCATCCTTCCCTTCACTTCAACTGTGTCTAACCTATAATAATAATCACAGCTATAAAACTACTCACTCTAATGACTAAGGAGGGAAGTTGGCCAACGACAGCTCAGAACCTACTTCTGTCTTAGAAAAACATAAACATAGTTTTGATGTACATATTTGTTTATATCTCCACAATACCTTAGATCAGAATACAGCTGGCCACCCCACCTCATTAGGTTATGACTTAGAATTTGTCAGAGCCTAAGAACTCACACCCTAATGGCTATATCTTCAATGGGATTATCTTTTAAACCGTAGATAATACCTGACTATCTGAATAAGACTTGTATTTTCTACAGCTAGGATGAAGGTTAAGGGTTCAGTTATGTGGCAGCGACATCATGACAATATACCTACCTAATATTCAGATGTGATTCAGGCTTTCTAAGCATATGTCAGATTTCCCACTCCCCTTACATGTTTCCTTGTGATTTTTGGCTGTTTCCCAAGCTGAATATGCTGCTGACAGGGATCTGATTTGAGTTATGAGAAAACATGCACAATGTGATGGCCTTTCTGTACTCCGTTCCCAAAGAGGCCTTGGTGAAACAAATCTCTCAACAATGTTGGGACCACTGGGAAAAGAGTACAGTGCAGTCCCAAGTCTGAAGAGGATTATGGTTTTGGACCTCTAGATGAGGAATAACATTTTTCTCTGCCAAAGATCTTATGCTTTTTTCAAGTAAAATAGGGGACTGACATTTAAGGATGTATTCTTTCCCCCTTGCATTTGTAAATGGCCTCGTTTGTCGTTGGTGGTACACAGACACTTTCAAAAGTGCTCCAATCTCGCCGACAGATCATTGTCATAATCATACAAAAATAACGTAGTGTGACAATATGAGCATGAGTACTATGAGTATGCTACATCTTTATTATTAGGTATGCTAGTAGTGCCGCGACCTGATCTGAAACCGGAAATGGTATACCGCACCACCCTGGGATGATCCATAGTGTCCCCAAAAATGGCTATGTAAAGACCATTCATGCTTGCGACGTCATTCATTCATTCAAGTATCATGTGACAATAACAAATGCCATCTTTGTTTTGCAGAATAGCTTAGTATCACGATACTAGAGGTCGTCGAACCGAAAGATCAAAGGACAGAGATCGGTGGGCTATACCGCTACAACTTTTTGTTGTGAGAATGGGGTCCCGATCAAACACGATTGGAGCTCTTTGTAATACGGGGAACGGAGGTCCCGAGAGAAATGGGGAACGGAGGTCCCGAGAGAAACGGAAAAACGATCTCAACTAGAATTGTCTATATCAAAGGAGATTGCCGGCATGTTTTTGTACAAGGATCAAAAGATGAGAGAAGAGAAGGGGATTGCTTGGTTGGGAGAAAAACAAGTGACGTCTTACAGGCAAATTATATGTTGGCTGAAAATAACGCTTTACATTCAGTGTGCTAACGAGAATTACACCGAGAGGAAGTGTTTATCTATTCGTGATCCCAATTAGAAAAGGAATTACGATGTCTCGGGTTGCTTAGAGGCAACGGACATTTGTACTGGATGTGCATATGTATTCCAATTCAGGACAACAATAGTTTTTATAAGGTAGTTCCACACTGAGAAGAAGCAAATGGCACTACTCTGGTGCAGAGCTAACTGATCTCAAGATTTGAAATCTGTGTATAGGAAGTTCAGAAAATTACTGAGATACTTGACCGAAAGATAATAGTCACTAGAAGAGAAACGACTCAGTGGATATATTACCCACCACCACTAAAGTATGAACAATAACATTGATCTAAAACAAAAAAAACTACAGAAAGGAAAAAACTTTAACATAATGATATTTTCCTTGCTTAAATGAACAGTTCGTTTATGGACAGACAGCAGTGTGTCGGCGATATATATATTTGTTTGGACAGTGTTGGTGTTCGTTCCGCAATGGATTATATTAACTATCTGAATTGTGTGTGTGTAGAGTTAAAGGACACGAAATAATCAATATCACTCAGTGGTGACCAGACTTTCAAACGTTCCAGGACAGTTTGGAATAAGTCAACAATCGGTCGGACGGACACATCATCGGGTGAGCTCCTTCCAGTTCTGTGCTGTGGTGTATTTGAATGGCCGTAGCATGATGAGGAATGTGATGCTGATCCTAGACTAAAGAATCCTATCTCACATACACGATAGACTACACCACAGATTTCTATACACATACACTACACCCACCTGACATAGTTTTCTTCATTAAATATTTTATTAATTGTTGGAGGAAAGTGTTGTGTGGGTATGTTCTGGAGGAATAAGAAGAGAGAGAGAGAGATAGTGATCATAAGATGGAACGGGGGGTATGTAGACAAAGGTACGGCAGTAGTCCAAAACTGAAGAGGATTTAAAAGGTGTGCTTGTTGATTCTGCTTTCCCCCCAGGGACGACAAGTGACAGTTAGTCTAACATTCTGTGCATAGCGATTGCTTGAAATTATCGTAACTTTTAAATAAATGTAATTATTTGATACACGGTAAGTAATTTTATTTTCTAGAGCTGTATTTGTAAATCTTTGAATATTTTGAAATGGATTTTTGAATTCTGCATCCACTTTCACATATATTTGGAGACTTTCAATGCCAATAGTCTTCAATTTGTGGTATTAAAAAATTATTTCTGCGGAGATGTTTCAACTTTGTGAATGGAAAGCCAAGATGGCAGCCGACGCAAATATCGATCGGACTAGGCCGGTGTAATTTCTACGCTCAAAACGTGCAATTTGAACTACTAAAGTTAAACAGACTACAAGATTAAAAATTATTAATAATTTATTTGTATACTTTATTTATCATTTAACATGACGGAACATATTTTTGAAGTCAGTTTTCATATCCGTCTATGACCCGTTTGAGACAATCTTGCACTGGCTGACAGTACAATTTATTTAGAATTAACTGTGAATGAGAAAATACTGTTAGATGAGTATTTTCTTTTAATCTGCAGCATTTGCCTGGTATTTTTGCATCTCTTGTATTGCTCATCAATGGTAGTGTCAATGGTAGGCTTTGAATAACCAAATCCAGTGGTACCTCAATGGAGCCTGTATGTTAACTATAAGGGGAGATACTAGGACACACAGGAGAGTTCCGAAGTTATTGGACTCATGAACATTTTTTTTAAAAGATCCTGACACTCAAATGTGAATATTGCTGCTTAGAATTGACATACAGGCATCACTGAGGTGCCATTAGATTTGGTTTTTAAAGGCCTATCTATCTGTGGTGGTCTCATTAGTAAATAATTTGAAAATCATGATCGAACCTGCTATATTATTATATGAGGGGAAGTCAATAAGTAAGTCATAAATTACTGTAGAAAAATAAATAAATATGATAACTTGAAACCAGTTTATTTTTATACATACATTGTCCCTTTATTTTTCAAAATAATTTCCACCAACATTGATGCACTTATCCCATCATTTTATCAGTCCTCCCAAACCAGCTGCATAGAACTGCGTGCTCTTTTTTCTAAACCATGTTTACACTTCACATTCAACTTCAGCATCATTCGCAAAATGTCTCCTGCCAAGGTGAGTTTTCAGTGGACCAAAAATTTGGAAATCGCTAGGGGCTAAGTCGGGGCTGTAAGGTGGACTTTCCACCTTAGTTAGTTAATTTTCTCCTTAGTTAATCAAGCCGTATGTGGTCTGGCATTGTCATGAAGAAGCAACACTCCTCTAGTCAGCAGTCCTGGACGTTTTCTTCGAATTGCATCATGAAGCACCGCTTTACGGAACAAACATTTGTCAGCATAACAGGAAGTATTTCCTTATGAACGTCCTTTGCAGGCAGTCCTTTTGCCCACAAATAACATACAACAGCACTTTGCTCTTTGATTGTACATTCTGTAAGTACAGTCGCCATTTTGTTTATGCGCTGCGCATGAGACACCTAGCGCCACCTGATGAATGGGAATATAAAGTTCAATGTTGATGTCATCTAATGACACCTGTAGAACACACCAACTACATTTACCTGCCATTCCATAGAATTGTGTGACTTACTTATTGACTCTCCCTCGTATTATATTAATATTATTACTAAACTTAGTGCATGGCCATAGCCCAAGCTGTTAATAGCGAGTTCCATCATGCTGCGACCGGAAATGAAAACTGAAATCATATATGGAGTCATTTCGCCATGATTCACCTTGTCCCGGAAAACGCTATCTAATTTACCATGCATTCTTTCGACGTCATTCATTCATTCAAATCTCATGACAATAACACACGTCATCCTGGGTTTTCCAGGAAAGGTTTGTCTAATATTCTGCGCACAGCGATTGGTTGAAATCATCGTGACCTTTTATATAAATAAATATATATTTCATACTTACCGTAATTAATTTTTTTTAGCGCTGTGCATAGAATTGCATCAAGTGCAGATGGATTTTCGAATCCTGCATACAAAATTACATATATTTGGAAAGTTTCATCGTGAAACTTGCTCCCTGTGTGGATGAAAACAAAATTTTCTGCGAAGGCGTGTTTTTGTTCTTTGCGCCTTATTGATCGGACTGGCATGTGCACTTTGTAACACTATTCTGGCGCTGTTCATAAAATTGTATCAAGTGCGGATGAATTTTCGAATTCTGCATATAAGATTAAATATATCTGGAAAGTTTCATCGCTGTAGATGCTTTATTTGAGGATGGAAACAAAATTTTTTTGCGAAGATGTGCCTTTGTGAATGGGGAAATGCATGGCCATGGGCAATGGCAGCTGCGCATGCGCATATCGACTGGACTGGCATGCACAATTTCACTTTTCAGCACTCAAAACGTGCAATTTAACCTACTAAAGTTAAAGATAACACAAGTTTAAAGATTATTAATAATTTATTTGTATACTTGTACAATCAATTAACATGACAGAACATATTTTTGAAGTCAGTTTTCATAATCCACCTATGACCCGTTTGGTGGAGACTAACCTTGCACGCAGAGAAAAATGGAAATGGCACGCTGAACCGTAATTAATTTTTTTTTTTTCTGTCGCTTTCAACAGAAAACCATCAATTGTAGATGGATCTTCGAATTCTGCATCAAATTTTTCAGAACTTTCGAAAGTTTCACGCTAAACTTGCTTTAATTGTGGTTGAAAAACAGGCAAAGATGTTACGATCATGATAAATACCTTTGTGAATGGGAAACCCAAAACAGCAGCTTGACTATAAATAATCTTTGTGGAACAATCATTGTGTCTTCGCTAGCGTAGTCGTAAGCATTCCGCCTGTTACGTGGGAGACCAAGGTTCTGTTCCCGGCTGGGCATATTTTTTTTTTTTAATTTTTCACAAAATTATTAGGTGATATAATAGAAACTATTAAACATTACGAACTAAAATATTATATAGAACTAAGAAACTGGAAATTTGTGAAAAAAGTGTGCTCTATGGATATGTGCGAGCTGCCGACTGCCGGGGAGCGCATCCCACAGAGGCAGCAGAATGATCACATATCAGAATCGATGAATCCAATAGATGTCTTTGTTTAATGTAAATTTTAATTGCCATATAAAATATCGCCCCTGAATCAGCAAAGTTTCATCGCTAAACTTGCTCGAATTGTGGTTGAAAAACAGATTTTCTGCGAAGATGTGACTTTGTGAATTGGAAACCCACGGGTCTTGACGGCTGCGCATATCGATTGCGCTATACTTGTCAACACACAAAACGTGCGATTTGACCTACTAAAGTTAAAGAGAACACAAGTTTAAAGATTATTAATAATTTATTTGTATACTTGTACTTAGTAGATGCGGTTGTTGTACACAGTGAGCAACTGGGGTTAGAATTAAATTGTAAAAAGACTCAGGTTATGGTCGTCACTAGGAAGAAAGAAGTGCCACAATGTAATATACAAGTAAATGGAAATATTCTTCAACAAGTGAATCGGTACAATTATCTTGGAACAGTCATAACATCTGATGGGAGATGCCTTGAAGAGATTAGAACAAGAATCGCCATGGCGAAAGTAGCCTTTAGCAAGATGAAAAACATTCTGACCAATAAAAAGATGTCAAATGAAACGAGAAAAAGAGTGTTGAGGGGATACATAGAGCCTGTTCTTTTGTATGGATGTGAAACTTGGACAATGAGCAGTCAAGCTGAAAAACATCTGATGGCTGCAGAAATGTGGTTTCTGAGGGAAGCAAAGAATAGCAACACTGCAGCCTACCACGCATGTCGTAAGAGGCGACTAAGGAGGCTTGATGGTTCTGTCGCCCTGCTACTGAGTGAGTGCGTGGCGCGACACTGTGAGCTTGAGTTTCGTGTGAAATGCTTTTTAATCTGCCAGAGGTTTTTTTGGAACATGACTGCATGTTCAGAGCGATGGCGGATGGCTATGTCCCAGATTTGACCGGTTTTTGCCTTATGCAGAAATGCGTGGCTGCTGGGCTTCTGGTTGACTGCCACTGCCATCGATGATGAACTGTATGTCGTGGACTGTGTGGGTGAACATCTAGGAAACATCCAGATGGGAAAATGACTGCTGATTCCATCGGGAATGAACTGGGTGTTTTGTGGGGGACTGTTGTGTTGGCGTTTTGAGACTCCTGTCTTTTCCACTTTTCACATTGGGCAGTAGGGAGCATTTTGTGTGATATTCAATGGCACAGGAACGGAGCATAATGGGGATGACCCGTTGCTGTGAAGTTGGAACTGCGACTAACTAACTAACTAATGCAAAGAATACCATGGACAGACAGAAAAACCAATGACCAAGTACTACAGGAGACAAATGAACATCGTAAACTGATTAGAGAAATTAGACGTAGACAGTCAACATTTTTTGGACATGTTATGAGAAGAAATGGATTGGAGAACTTGGTGACAACTGGCAAGATCGAAGGGAACAGACCAAGAGGAAGACCGAGAGGAAAATACCTGGATGGCTTGGCCACATGGCATGGATGAGACAGGAACACTGAGCTGATCCTCGACACTGGTGATCGAGTGAAATGGCGAGTCATGACCGCCCACACTTTCCGGCATGGCACATGATTGATTGATTGATACTTGTACTATTTTGTAATCGATTATGTGGTTGTTTCGGGATTTGAAATTTAAATATTGAGCACAACCCACTACTGGCAACGCCGATCACATTCTGGTATGAACCTAAGGCCTATCCACGTCAATATGGAAGCACTATACTCGAGTTTCGCCCTCGTTTGAGCTCGTCAGTAATGCATATCCCTGACCGGATCCGGAAACAGTCCCGGATCACGCATGTGAAGCGGGTGTGTAACCACGCGGCACACACTGGACACACCAAATTATCACAACAGAACATCACAACGCTACCCATTGTAATAGCCTACGATGGGTAGCGTTGTGATGTTCTGTTGTGATAATTTGGTGTGTCCAGTGTGTGCCGCGTGGTTACACACCCGCTTCACACGCGTGATCCAGGACTGTTTCCGGATCCGGTCAGGGATATGCACTACTGACGAGCTCAAACGAGGGCGAAACTCGAGTATTTTGTAATCATTTAACATGACGGAACATATTTTTGAAGTCAGTTTTCATACGACCATTTGAGACCAGACCATCTCACACAAACAGACACGCAGACACCGGCGGGTATCACTGGTGAAGGTAATCAGACACACTGGAGAGCTCTAATATCGGGTGAAAAGCATGAGAAATTGCAACTCCTCTCACCTTCACAAAAATGTGAATATCTTCACTTAGAAGTGACATACAGGCATCATTGAGGTACCATTAAATTTTGAATTTCAAGGCCTATCTACTGTGGCGGTCTCATTTCTAAATACTCAAAATTAAAATGATAGTGATAGATAGGGCTCGCTACACTGTTGTTAATGTTGGTTGATGCCAAATGAAGCTTACAATACATGGGGTTAGACCTCGTTTTAATAGTGTTTGTTTTCGGAGAACAGACTGCAGTCAGTGAATGAGCTGTGGCTGAAGAAAAGTCTTTGTATCCTTGATGAAAAAGCCTTTGTATTCTTTGCTGTGGTGTAAAATTTGGTGTACTCCGGTACTTTAGTAGTGAATTTTGAAATGTGAAAGTTGGTGTTTCACTGTTTATTTTATACTTGCTGAAACTGAGACACGATCAAAGGCATGCAGTGACTTCTAGATGCTGTTAAATATGGTTCTATTGAAGAATGAAAAGAGCTAGTCTTATTTCGCAAAAATATGCTCACCAGAATATATTACTTCCATTGGAGAGCCCACTCGGTACACAAAAACAACAATCTCCTGCTGGGAGGTGGCCCTGCCCATTTCCTTGTTCTATTTGGCAAGAAAGATGGCCGAAATAAAATCGATTGACCAATGACAGAGTGGGAATAATTTACTGCGGTATCAGAAATAGTTTGCGAGGAACGGAAGTGAGAATTGTTTCACTTGGTTACTGTTCCACAGGCTGGCTGGACGAGGGAATTTGCTTCAACTTTGTTGTAAACAGCGAGACATTTGTTCTCAACTTTACAGTACAATAGAGAGGTTTTCGTCGGTTGGTTGTATATTTCAACTTTACGGCACGAGGAGAGATAGTTTGTTTCTTCAACTTTCCGATACAAAGATACAATCATACATTCATTCAATATTCATCTCATCTCAAATTCAAATTCTCAGCAGTCATCTCATCTTGGACCTCTTTAACTTTGTAGTTGTACTACCGGTACCGTGGTCCTTCTTCTTGCGGTGTCGAGGTGAAGCATAAACAGCGGGATAATAATAAACAGTGTGTATCTCTTTCTTTTTTCTCTCTTCTCTTTAAAGATTCATCTGCAGTTTTAAAAAAATAAAATAAATTAATTACCAGGGAAGTCATTAAGCAACAGGAATACAAATAACTTTTCGGTACTTTTGCCTTAATTCACCCCAAACAAACGGAATCCCAGGGTATGACGTCACATCCAGGGGTTCCCTGTGTTGCGCCGCAGCTCGGTGCGCAATTTTATCGGTGTACAACAGTTGCTCTCTGCGACATCCCCCGCCCCAACTGTAACTGGCCAAATGAAATGCTTGTCAACTCTTGAGACCAGCAGTATACGAAAAGAATGATGATGATCTGTCTGTACGGGAGACGCGAGGCCTTGCAGCCATGTGCGCCTTGTCTCAGCGGGAGGATGCCCTGCCGAAATACATGGTGAATGTCGTCGTCGTTGTCGACATCTCCCATCTGTCCTGATGCTCAGTCAGCGATAGCACCATGATGACATGATTATGAGAACAGTGTCTAGCAGAACATCAGATGCCATGATGCTGCTGCAGAAAAGGCAACGCTACTCTGGCTTGTCGTGGACAGCTGCTGCTGCTGCCAGTTCCAGAAAACTCATTACGAGAGAGAAGAGAGAGAGAGAGAGAAACGGTTGCCAAAGCCCAAAGAAACACTGTGAGACAATTGAAACGAACTGTACCCGAACACAGAGGAGATCACCGTCAGTGCTAAATATAGCTGATGACCCTAAATATAGCTGGTGACGTTTGTATGGGGTGAATTAAGGCAAAAGTACCAACTTTTCTTTTACACTAGTGCGAACCTGAAATTGTGTGTTATTTACTCAACATAGTCTACCTACCTGACTATACACTTAGTCTATCTGTCCACTAACTTTTTCATCTTTTTCATGTCGTTTGCGAAAAGGAATGTTTAGTGTAGACTGGATTGCATCACTTCAGAGGTAACAGACTGAGAATTGTATGGATTTTCTGCCCTGGTCATTGGGGGGGGGGGGGAATGAACAGTCTGATAGGCTGGTAGGAAATGCACCTTGCAGTGATAGATTACTACCTATGGACAAAGGGAAGTGATTGGGTGCCTGTGGGCCTTGTGGAGATAGCAGGGGAACAGACCGAGAGTCTGTATGTGGATAGAATGATGTGGGGGATCGGCAGGGGTTCTGGATGAATCTCAAAACTGATAGATTGATTGATTGATTGATCTAGGAGCTGACATCACAGCATTCAGGGCATTCCCATAGGCGCTCCATCCCCATCCTCAGCAGCGAGTGAAGAGTTCCAACACCAATAGTACCAGTAGCAATCTGATTATATGTCCGTCTCGCCTTTCCTCTGAGCGTCGAGCATCGGCCAGATCCCCTCGTCACTCCTCGCTGCCTCATTCTTGCCAGACCATGATGATCCATTTGCTCCTCTGAGGTGTACACGTGCTACCACAAGGCTGCAACCACGTCTGTCTTGTCATGCATCAATACTCCATCAAGTTTTGCAGAGCCAGCCAATCTGTCCACCTGTTCATTCCCCAGCACACCGGCATGCCCCGGAGAAAGATCCAGGCGATGCTTGCCACCCGTGACCTCCGAAGCGAAGCAAGCCACTCTGCACGAAGCATGCCTGTCCTCACCTTCCTCAGCATGCTTTCTGAGTCAGTTACAATCACGATGTGTGTGTGTATCGTATTCTCCATCCAGCGGAAAGCTGCAGTGACCACCTCCACCTCCATTCTTAAGCTAGATGTTGTGGTATATGCCAGGCTCTCCTGCACCAAATGTCAGCCATTAGCTTTTGCTATGAACCCCCAGGCACTTCTCCTACCTCTCGACACCGAACCATCTCTGTAGATAATCACATCACCCGAGCAGGCATTATCCTGAATTAGTTGCTGGATTTCCACTTCCATGGCCCCTGCTGGCCACTCCTGCACTCCCGGCTCAATGTGATTATAACTCTGCACAAGTCTGACTGCTCCGCTGGCACTCTGACCCACTCCTCTCCTCGCCTTATGTTCTCCATGATGCACACATGTCTGATCGTATTCTCCGCCTGAGCCATCCATGATTTCCCTCTTATCAGTCGCTGACCCTTAACTGCGTACAGTGCCTCATGCAAAGGGGGATCTGTGTCTGCAGCTACACTGAGGTATGCCTTCGCCTGCATCACCTTGAGCCTACCTGCAAAAGTCGGCAAACCAAGGATGTAATGCATACACACTACTGGGGTGTCTCTGGTGCATCCCAGAATGACCCGCATAGCTTCGTTCTGTATGCGCTCTAACTACACCAGCTGACTATTTGAGACAGTGAGCAGTCCTAATCCATAATCAATCACTAAGAGGATCAAGTGCTGGTATAGTGTGAAAAGCATTCTCTGCTCTGTGTCAATTGCAGCCATAGTTTTAAGTCATTGAATCTCCTTTTGAGATCTTGTCACAACCATCTCCACATGGTCCTTGAAAGACAGGCTCCTGTCAAATGTAATTCCCAGATACTTCAGTTTGTTCTCTCTGTTGACTGTTTCTACCATCTATCGTGAGGTTTGGGACATCAGCACTCACAATCCTGTTGTCCAAAGAGCACCACAAAGCAGCTGCCTTTTCCGGGTGCATGATCAGCACTCATTTCAGTGTACCAGTCAATTACTTTGTCTACTGTCGCCTGTAGCTCCTGGGCTGTTTGTACCCTATCTCTTCCCTGCCTATATACAAGAATATCAGTCTGCAAATGTTGTTGCCGGGGCCCATAAGGGAAGCAAAGAATAGCAACACTGTAGCCTACCACGCATGTCGTAAGAGGCGACTAAGGAGGCTTGATGGTTCCGTCGCCCTGCTACTGAGTGAGTGCGTGGTGCGACACTGTGAGCTGTGAGTTTCGTGTGAAGTGCTTTTGAATCTACCCAAGTTTATTTTTTGGAACGTGACTGCATGTTCGGAGCGATGGCAGGTGGCTATGTCCCAAAGTTGACCGGTTTTTGCCTTATGCAGAAATGCGTGGCTTCTGGTTGACTGCCACTGCCGTCGGTGATGAACTGTATTTTCATGGACTGTGTGGGTGAACATCTAGGAAACATCCAGATAGGAAAATGACTGCCGATTCCATCAGAGATGAATTGGGTGTTTCGTGGGGGACTGGCGTGTTGACATTCTGCGCTGGCGGCATTATGCACAGTGTATCTGTGCAGGCTGTTGTTTGTCGAGACTCCTGTCTTTTCCACTTTTCACATTGGGCAGTGGGGAGCATTTTGTGTGATATTCACTGGCACAGGAACTGGAGCATAATGGGGACGACCCGTTGCTGTGAAGTTGGAACTGCGACTGACTTCTAGGTTTGCAATCTTGCTCAGTATACACATTAAAGAGCACAGGTGAGATTGCAGATCCCTGTGGCAGTCCAGAGGTTAATATATGTGGTCTCTGAGGTCCATGCACCCAGACAGAGAGCAACCCGACGAGAATACTGGACTGGCTGCTATCCAGTTCACCAACCAGGGATTGACCCCCTTCTCCATCAGTGCGGTCATCAAAATATCATATCTAACTCTATTGTATGCATCCTTGAGATCAAACGCCGTCGCCATCATTTCCTGTCTACTCTGGAACCCCTCATAAATGTCAAAGGCAAAAGTGGCTGCATTTGACCAGGTATCTTTTCCTGGCCTGTAGCTCCCCAGACCTCTTGGAAGAAGCTTCCCCCTTTCCAAATACTCTTGCAGCTTGACAGCAACGATCTTCTCTAAAACCTTCCCAAATGTATTTTGAAGAGTGATGATCCTAAAGCCGCTAAGCTTTGAATGATCCTTGAATGGTTTTGGGAGAGGGATGAGATAGCTGTGCACCCAGTCCTGCGGTACTGATGCTGTACTAATGCTCTGGTTAAAGCTGTCGGTCATCTCCTTCAGGTCTGCATCACTCAAAGCCTTCATGTGACCATATTTAACCCCATCAGGCCCTGGTGCCGTGTCTTTTGCATTTTTCAAAATATGTTTAACATCTTCAACTCGTATGATGTCTTCATAATGCATATTCTTCATTGTGCCAGATAACTCCTCTCTAAACTGCATCCCTGGTGTCTGCATCATTATGACTGGTCTGCTCTAAAAATCTCTGGAGAAACGCCTCCCCTTTCTCTTTGTCTGTTGTCACGCTCACACCATTATCTCTATAAATTGTTCCCACTGTCATAGGCCGATCTTTTCTTTGTATTTGTCTGTGCAGCTTCCAGAATTTTTGCAGTGTTTTATCACCTCCAATGTCCTTCATGAAACGTTCCCATTTTGCGTTTTTGGCTTCTGCAGCACAGCGCTTGAAAACCTCGACCTTATCTTTCTTGACAGTTTCCGCTGTATCCACTTCCTCTCATGAGCTTCTGGGTGTCTGTCGCACTTTCCTTAGCTGCTTCACTGCAGCTCTCTTTCCTTTCCAAGCATGGTCTACTTCTGGAGTCCATTATGGGGGGCTGCAAAAAAGGAGTTTTAACAGTCCTGTTGCATGCCTCCTGTTGAGGCGTCCAAGAAGGCTGTCAGTCCACTCATACCGGAAGGTCTTGCGCACTCTCCCAGCCTTAACTTGCCTGGATTTAGAAATCAGGACTGAACACGGCATGTGATCATTCCCATGGTCATTCAAAGCAGTCTACTTTACATCAAAGACTGATGACTGGAAGACAAGTGCCAAGTCAATAGCTGTGTCTGCATCGCCAGGCCTTATTGCCATTCTAGTCGGCCTCCCATCATTTATGCAGACCACATTGGAGTTCACCATGGCATCCGCAAAGGCAATTCCCTGTCAGTTTTCTCCACTACTGTCCCAATCTCTGTTCCTTGCATTGAAGTCTCCACATATGAGTAGCCTATCATCTGGTAATTCCTCCAATTCCTTAAACCAGTCCCAGTGTTCCTTTCTGACAAAACAGTCCACTGTGGCATATACGTTTATGATATTCCAACTTAAGAAAGCAATCTCCATTTGTATACCCTAGACCTCTCTTGTACTGTGGTTCCACTGGCTCAAGTAAAGTACCACATGCTTCACTCCTTCTTTCACCAGCAGACCTTGCCCATGTCTCTTATGCCCAGTAGTATTTATTTAACTGGCCTACCCAGGACAATGATATTTGTCTGTATTTAGCTCCTGGAGCATGAGGATATCAAAATCATATATTAGCCTCTCCAATACAAGACCTCTCTGCCTGGCACTACGACAGTTCCAGTAGACCACTTTTACATGGTTGAAACCTAGTCTCTCCACTTTTTGTCTTGTTCTTCTGGCGCCTGCCCTTCTATTTCTATTGCCTTTTTCTCACACCATTTCCTCATTTTCTCCTCCTCACTCTCTCTTCGCTAACCTCTGAAAGGTGTGTCAAGCGCAGAGCACGTGCTCCGTAGCTCCGGCGATAATACCCGTGTTTAATTAATTCCATAAGCAAAGTTTCGATATTGCAGGGAATAACTGGTCACCCTAGTATTGCCTGCTTGGTAGGGAAGAGGCAGAGGATGTCCCGCAGGAAGTCCATATGCCTGGTGCCGCCCTGCACGCCTGCCCTACACACCTGCCAGACGTCCAACGTTCACTGACCAGCTTACTCGTGGCCATCCAGTTCCTCAGCACGCTGGTCCACCTTGAACTGGGGGTTTATATTTGGATGTTTTCCTGTCTCCTAGATGGACTGCTGTTCAAAGCTAACAGGTTCAACCTACCCGGGGGAAGGGTTAAAGCGCCACTGACTCGCCTGGTAGGCACGTCTCCGAGCATATGAGGTATTTTCTAAGGAAATCAGATCCCACCCTGAGATCTTGCCTCGCCCTCTGTGCCCACCGCCAGTTGGTCCGCAACTGCTTACTGGGTATTTGCAGCTAACCTCCATATCTAGAGGCCTGTTCCACGATCCGCCACCTGTGGGTGCGCTGGGTTGGGGATGGTCACCCCAGCTTTACCTACTGAAAACTGAGAGGGAAGACCAGGAGAACTTTAATTAAAATGGCAGTTGGAACGACTAGTGGTATGACTCTTCGCTGGCTGTTGAACGAGGGAATGGATCATGTGTGAGAACATACTGAAGTGCAGTGATGTCGGTTCTTAAGCTCAACTCAATTCTCTTCTAGGAAAAAGTGTTTAAGTGTGACTGTAAATTTAAACCAGTTTTGCAGTGCCTCCATTCATTACCTTATTGTTATGCGCAAACCTCTGACCCCACAGATGATCTTTCAAGAGTCCAAACAGTGAAAGTACAATGGCAAATCTGGACTGTAAGCTGGATGTTTCAAGGCCTGAAATTTCAGAGCACATAGTGTATCCATTGTATGTGCCACCGTATGAGGGTGGGCACTGTTGAGCAGTAACAATACTCCTATTGAGAGTACAACCTGGCATTTCAATTGCATTGCGGGCTTCACTTTGTTCACTAGCATGTCACTCTAATGAAAACTAGTCACAGTTTCATCCCTTTCTTGAAATGTACCAAATATAGGACCCTTGATATCCCAGTAGATGGCCATCATGAATTTCCTAGCTGATTTCTGCATCTTGAAGTTTTCTTAAC
This sequence comes from Cepaea nemoralis, assembly GCA_014155875.1. Classification (NCBI taxonomy): domain Eukaryota; kingdom Metazoa; phylum Mollusca; class Gastropoda; order Stylommatophora; family Helicidae; genus Cepaea; species Cepaea nemoralis. The sequence continues at coordinate 49,645 of JACEFZ010018879.1, read as the reverse complement.
AGGAGACAACCAGTGTTTCCACTGTATCAACTGCCTCTTACTCTCTAGGTTCATACTGATGCACCCAAGCCTATCCTGTCACAGTGTGATGAAAATAAACATCTCCTTCTCAAACATTTGGTCCAAATGCCCTGACAAATCATCTGCAGTGCATGTTTGTGATCATCAGAAAGCTGTCTTGCGTCTGATCTGCTACACATTTTCCTATAACAGGCAGTCATGGAAAATGTGTATGCAGCACCATGACTCATGTTTAAATCCACAGCTATTTCATCAGTTAGTGAGTTGACTGTTGTCATGTATTAGCTGATCAATCTGCCATTTCACTGTGTCAGTTCACTTGCAGGTCTCACTATGCAGTTCATCAATGATGTTTTGAAATCTTATTACCCATTCATACACTCCCCTGTCTCAAACAACTGTTTCCATACAAACCAGCATTCTTCTATAGAGTTCACACAAGGTCCCCCCCGACCTCCCACACACACACACAGAAAGAATAATGTCTTGTTTGTCTTCCACAGTGCAAGTTGATAGTGAGACTGCCATTTTGTAATCACCATTGGGCATGCACACATTTCTCAGTCTTCACAACCCCTAAATGAGGTATTGCTTAAGAGGCAATTTATGTCCTGAAATAAGATTTTTCATTGTCTATAATCTTCCATAACGGGTTAAGGACGTTCGTAACCCCGCATACTCTCGTACGAAACACAGCTGCGTGAAATTCGATAGCGGATCGCTTCGCGTTGGTTACTTATGGAGATATGTGAGTCGGTCGTTCAGAAAGCAATGGCAAACTACTGACGTAAAACTTGCGAAGAAATCAGCTAGCAGCTGAAAAATGCTGGTGTTGACTGCAATGTCCTTTTTTATTTTTCGCTCGACTCGCTTTGAACTCAAGCGTAGTCCATACACATCTATTTACAGTAGTGATGGACTGAATTTTGCGTGCGGATTAGCTTTCCCTATTAACAGTGTCCCTCGCCATCAGGCTAACCCACTCCGACCTCAGAGGTACTTGTAATTTACGTCCCAAAGTCAAAGACGACAGGTCAACATTTTAGTCCAGCTGTCCGTTGCAGAGGTTGAAACCGCTAACCTTCGGCATCAGCACACCGGATGTTTAAGAACACACGTTCTTACCCATTTGGCCACGTGGACCTGCACTGCAATGTCCTGTAAAGGATATGTAAAATAAAAAAATACTCTTCCATGAGCTTTATAATAAAATTCCTGTTACTTAAAGACTTTCCCTAATATAAAATTAGTATTAAACTAGTAATATTAACATTCTAAATTTAACCATACAAAATATAATGAAAGTGATTTGCTTCTCCAAGTTTCTAGTTGACACTGAGATATTCATTTCACCTTTCATTTACTACACAGAGAGCGGGGGACTGACTTCACTTAATCACAGAGATGCCTACAGTTTTGCGCTGTAAATGTGTGATTGTTGGTAAGATGGATGTTTCTTTGCTGTTTAATTATTATCTATATTTTATATTCACCTATTTATTAGGTCAGTCAGTCCAAAGACTGGTGTTGAAGTTATCTGATCATGTCTCTTAACTGTCTCCCATTCTCAGCAACTGTGTTCAACTCAGCATAAGTCTGTGCCCCCGTTGCACGCATGTGTTAATGCAGTTTTTTCATCATGTGCCATACCAATAAGCATGGGTGGTCAAGTTTTGCCATCTCACACGATCACCAGTGGTGGATCAGCTCAGTGTTCTTGTCTACCACATGGCCAAGCCATTCACGTAGTAAGTTCTCCAATTATTTTCTTCTCTTAACATGTCCAAAAAATTTTGACTGTCTACATTTAATTTCTCTAATCAGTTAACAGTTTTCATTTATTTCTTGTAGGACTTGGTCATTGGTTTTTCTGTCTGTCCATGGTAGTCTTTGTATTTTCCTCAGAAACCACATTTCCACAGCCATCAGTTGTTTTTCAGCTTGTCTGCTCATTGTCCACGTTACACATGCATAAAAAGTACAGTTTCTATGTAGCACCTCAACACACTATTTCTCGTTGCAAATGACATCTTTTTAATGGGTCAGTATGTTTTCCATCTTGCAAAAGGCCTGCCTTCACCACGGTGAATCTTGTTAAAATCTCTTCAAGGCATTTCCCATCAGATGTTATGACTGTTCCGAGATAATTGTACAGATTCACTTGTTTAAGAATATTTCCCATTTACTTGTATATTACTTTGTAGGATGTTTCCTTCTTGCTAGTTTTTCATATGACCTCCTATTTGTCTTGCGCTGGATCTTGCACTGCAGCAGTTTTCAGTAATAGGACCTCCATGACTTCATATTGTGACCAAGCCAAGATAACCATCTGCTTTATTATGATGGTCAGTAATTGCCTGTTTTCTCTAATGTCTTTAAGAATTTGTTCATTTTGAATATCTATTTAAACCAGCTTATTCTCTTCATCCTGTTGTGATAATATAGCAGTCCATAAGCTTGCAAGTTCTTTAATCTCTTTTCTTTAAGAGTCATAGCTTCAGAACTGTATGGTGCTATAGGCCAGATATGTGTTGTGACAATTTCTTTCCACAATTCGACATTGATGTCACCTAATGGTAATGTTTCTCTTGAAACACCCTCTTAATTTACTGGAATCCATAATCATATTTCAGTTTCACACGAAGTATCTTCTCTGATTGTTATTTATATACGGGGCCTATATCCTGTAAGACTCATGGGATACTGTAATACACATAGGTGTGTCAACACTGTTAATTGTTAATGGGCTAGAGAAGTGGTTCTCAACCGGTGGGGAATTTCCCCTAGCGGGGAATTTTAAGGTTTCCAGGGAGAGAATTAAGATTATTTCAAGATCGCGTTAATAGAAGAACCGATTACTTGATATTGTTTTTTCCTCCATACTTTACTATTCTGTGCTTCTCGTTCTTCTGAAAATGTTTTTATAACGTAAGTAGACCTGCAAATCACGTTTTATGTACACGTCTAGACTTGTTTTAGTATGTTTTATTAATTTAGGTTCCATTTTTTTACGTATACTGTGAAGGGGCGGGCGGGTGGATTTTATAGGGAGGAAATATGAAAAGGGGGGGGGGGGGGGGTGACATCTGAACTTGTGGTGAAGGGGTGCATGGGCAAAAAAAAAAGGTTGCGAAACCACTGGGCTAGAGGGTTGAAATGCTTTCAACAATGGTTAGACTGATGGGAAAACTTTGTACAGTCACAAGGAGAGTACTTTGAAGAGGAATAGAGTTTCAGATGTCCGAAGATCCGATGCTTTGAGAACAAACCTGGTGTATATATGAAAACTATCCAGTGTCCCAAGACCAGATGTTTTACTATGATTGAATTGTGTCTATGTTTATTTAGTGTACTCATGTGGTTTCTATCTAACATGTTCTTTGTTGTCCTGTAAGATCATTGCTACTAGAGTAGATTTAGAGATGATTTTAAACTTGAATGTTGTATAACTACAGGAAAAGTTAAAGGTTATGATGTTGATCATTGTTATAGGAGTAAACTTAAAGATGATCTTAACCCTTTACTGGACGCATGTTTTTCCATTTTTTTACCCTGAACGTGCAAGAGTTTTCAGATTTAGGGTTACGTTAGTAAAAACATCAAGTTATCAGTTATCAGTTATCAGTTGGGGTATCTTCGTTGCACTCCGGACATGTCCATAGGTGCTCAGATCCTCCCCCCAGCATATGCATCAGCGTCCGGTGGCTAATAGTGCCAGTTCTGTGTTGGTTGACGAGGCGCTTTGTTTTCCCGATGTACTTCTCGCGTCTGGCTGTGCCGATTCTTACTCCCAGGTCTTTCATCCTGGAAAGCGATGTGGAATCACTGGCGTCAAAATCCTCTGTTCTCGCCATATCTTTAAGGGCGTTAATGACATCGGCACGATCCATGGGCTGGCCATCTACAGGGGTGCAGAGCCAGCCAATTTATCAGCTCGTTCATTTCCCTCGACTCCCGCATGTCCCGGGACGAAGATGAAGGTGACTTTGCGGACAACAGACTTCCGCAGCGACTCAGTCCACTGTCTACGTACAGATCCAGCTTCGACCTTCTGAATCATGCTCATTGAATCACTTAGTACACACACGTTGGTATAATGCTGTGATTCCAGCCATATGAAAGCCTGTGTAACTGCCATCACCTCCATCGTCATGCTGCTCGTGGTCATAGAGTGGGCACCACTGGATTCTTGAACGGTTCGGCCCGCTGAACGGGCTGTAAATGCCCACGCACTTCTCTGCTGCTTTACAACAGGATCCATCTGTATAGATGAGCACTTCGGGGCTATCTGAGTGATCATAGATGAGCGCGTTAACCTCTGCATTGACAGCGGCAGGGTTCTGCTCTCTGCACCGTCTGTCGAGTGTGATAATGCAGGAGAAGGTACACTTAAAAGCTGGAGGCACCGGCACCCATTCCTTGCCGGGGTTGATACTGGTAAGACTGCAGACCTGTCCGACGACATCTTCCGCCCGACCCATCCATGATTTGCCCCTCTTTAGCCTGTCACCCTTTTCTCTGAATACAGCGTCATGCAGAGGGTGCTGCTCATCTGCACTTATTTTTAAGTATGCACGAGCTCTCCAGATCTTGATCCTGTGTTCCATTGTCGGGAAGTCAAGGAGGTATCTCATTGCTACACAGCTGGTGTCTCTCGTGCAGCCCAAAATGATGCGCATGGCTTCGTTTTGTACCTTTTCAAGTCTTCCAATCTGTGTAGGGCTGACAGTGAGGATGGCCAGGGCATACTCGATGCGTGAAAGCACAAGTCCTTGGAACAGAAGTAATAGCAGTCTTTGCTCGATATTGGCAGTCGCCATGACTCTCATTGCTGCCAAACCTTTTCGAGCCTTCGTTATGACATAGTCGACATGATCTTTGAAGGACAGGCTACGATCAAGCCTCACGCCAAGATATGTCATTGACTGGGTTCTACTCAGAATGCTCCCATCCATTCTAACTGCCGGCAGGTCTGTTTCACAATATGGTTGTTTAGTGAGAACCATGTAACCGTTGCCTTTGCAGGGTTGACAAGGGCATCGGCATCAGCACACCATGAGGAAATTCGATCTAGTTCGCCCTGCATATAGTTGGCAACCGCCTGTCTATCTCGACCCTGTCGATACACGAGGATGTCGTCAACGAATGATAGAGTCCTACCCCTCCCATCCAACTGTTGTTCAGTGATCGGCACCGTATACACGTTGAATAGTACTGGTGACAGTGGTGAACCCTGTGGCAATCCTGGACATATCGTTATCGGCTCAGAAGACCAACTCCCGCATCTTAGCACCACCTTCCTTTGGAGTAGAACTGCAGCTATCCATCGTACAAGGTGAGGGTGCACTTTCTAAGGTTTTAGTGCACAGTTTTTGTGAAATAAAAAACAAAATGAAGGAAAATGAATGCAGATTATTTTACTCACATGTGAAATAAATAATCCAATGTTCCAATAATACACACATGAACACAAATATTTACAAAATACAACACGCTGTTTGTGATTGTTAGTCATCTATACATTATTTACAAACACATTTTCAGAATCAGAATCACTTTCTTCAAAGTCCAAGAGATCAGAAGTACATCACTGATATCTAGCCCTGATTCATAGTCAACTTCATGCACTTCAATGTCACTTAAATTGAACCCTGCAAAATCTCCACTATCACTTGAAGAATCGTCAAAATCTATTTGGAAAAACAAAGCATAAAAACCCTGAAAACTATTTTTAAAATCTTATCAAATTTAAAGAAAACACTTACAAATGGCGCCTACGTTATCAAGTTATTAGCAAAACCGGACATAAACAATGGGTAGTCTCACAAAGTCTCGAGATCGCGTGTTTTCAACCCTTAGTTATCACGGACGCTTTCTGATGTTTTGCCCATTCGGTAGTAAACATGTTTTCAGTCTCTGTGCCCTGTAAAGGGTTAAATTTGAATACTGTATGACTACAGGAAAAGTCAAAGATTATATTGATGTTAACCAACTAAGAAGCCAATTGTTTGTTTGATAAAATACTCATTTCTCTTGCCAGGAGATGCCACTGTTGGAAAGAGTTCTATAGCCCAAGTATTCCACAGTGATGGAGCACACTTTCCTAAGAATTACACAATGGCAAGTTTTAAATTCACTATTTCTTTCAATCCTGTAACAGAAGCATTCCATGAAGTTATAAATAGTCTGTGTTATCTATAGAAGTCATAAATTGAGTCTGAAATCAATTGACCAATCCCAAAGAGTTTTTTTTTTGTGCAGTCACAAATGTTCACATTATGTCCTTGATTTGTTGAGGGCAATTCAGGGTCGATATATCATGAAATCAGTGAACCTTCCATTGTTGTTACCAGTTTCAAACATTAGCCTTGACTTAATTTAAGGTTTAAGAAAATGTGTGATTTTGGGAAGTTAACTCACTCAGTATTGGTGGTGATAATGCAACAGACCTACACCAATTGTTGGATATTGTAGTAACAGAGAGCGCAAAGAAAGGACTCTCCTTGAATAAAAAGAAAACAGTAACAATGGTGATGTCAAAGAAAATGGTGACACGAAAATGTGACATAGAAATAGAAGGGAAAATTCTTAACCAAGTGGATAATTTTAAATAGCTAGGAGCATTTATAACATCAGATGGAAGATGTACAACAGAAATTAAGAACAGAATAGGGCAAGCAAAAGCCGCATTTCAGAAAATGAAGAGTATCTTATGCAATAAGTCACAATCACTGAATGTAAGAAAGAGAGTGCTGAAATGCTATGTAAAACCAGTTTTGCTGTATGGCAGTGAATCTTGGAATGTAAATGAACAAATTGGAAAGAAATTAGAAGCAACAGAGATGTGGTTCATGTTGCGAATTCCTTGGACTATCAGAGTAACTAACAACGACTGCCTGAGTCAGGCTAATGAAACTAGAACATTATATACAACAATAAGGAAGAGACAAACAGCTTTCTTCGGTCATGTGATGAGAAGAGAGGCATTGGAGAACATCATGACAACTGGAAAGATTGAGGGGAAGAGAGGCAGAGGCAGACCAAGAGAAATGATGCTGGATGGATTGAGACAGTGGCATGGAGGAATATCATCAGCAGAGTTGATCCAGAACACCAAAGATCAAGATCTGTGGAGAGCCATGAACACTATTGCCAGCTGGCAGGGCACTTGATGATGATGATAATGATGATGATGATGATGATGATGAACTCACTCAGTAGCAAGCAGTTTTGATCTTTAGTTGATCTAATGGTGTGTTTCAGAACAGTTATTCAATCCAAAGACTTAATATACATGTTTTGAACACATCACCCGACCATAAATCTGGCTAGTGAGATAAAGCTGGCTAGTTCTTAGTTTAGCTATCTGCACTGCATCTTGTTCAGTATGTTTCTGATTGTGGGTCATGGAGTTCATTATTTTGCTGATCTTGATACTGAACAAATTTCATTTGGAATTTTAGCTGTCTCCTTTGCTCTTGAAAATGCTTTGAGCTTGTGTCAAATAGTTGACTACTTCTTTAGGGTACAGTGCATTTGAAGTGATCATGAGATTAATCATTTGTTTATGGTCTTGCAGAGTAGGGCATTTAAGATAGCTGGTCTCATGGTTTCTGAAGCTGTTGGCACAGCATCTGTTAGGGTGTGGCCTTGTGAAATTTGCATCTGCTTTTGTTGTAAAGTTTTGGCCAATTGGATTATATCTCATGCAGTATCTAGAAATATCAGTTTTGCTCTTGCAGTCTGCATGTGTGCCTATATTTTGGGCACCTTGAACATTACATAACTTTTGGAATATTGTTGTCAGTCTGTGACTACAGTCACTAATACTGGAATATTATTCTTCCACAGAATTCTTTCCACTTGAATTGGGTGGTTTCTAGTTGCAGTAATTTCTTGATATTGCTTATCCAGTATATTGGTTTCCTCACATCTTTTGATTTCTCAATATATGGTAGCTGCCACTTTTATTTTTGGCAATCACTGGTTGTAATTGGTCTTGAATATAAGGTCTCTTGGTTGTTCTGTGTTGTTTAGTGTGATTGCTACACTGTTATATTTTACTATATTAAAAATTTTTTACATTCAAAAAACGCAAATGAAATTTATGGTCAGTCATTGGAAGTTGAGGCAAAAGTCAACCATCAACTAACACAAATTTGGACATAGGATATTAGAAACAACCTGTTATTGAATATGTATAAGGCAAGGGAGCTGACAAAAGATTGAGTCTTTCCAGTTGGCTATGATGAGAACGACATTCTGCAGAGGACTTGCTACAAAATGATGATGATGTTTTCATGCAGGACAGAGGTTTTGTGCAGTGGCGATGCTGTCAGTTTTGCCTCTCCTACACTTGTTTGTTGCACGTTTATCCTGATTGTGAATTCCTTTTCATGTGCCTGCTTGTTTTTTTTTTCCTGCTTGGCTAGATATGAGGAACAGTTGTAAACTATTTTCATAGCACCTTAATGGGTTGTATTGTCTATTGTTCTTGTTGAGACTGTCCTCCTGCTGCTGCCGACCAATACACTTCCTGTGGTTTCTTCTGTGATATTATTTGTAGAATGAACTAGAATTTCACCAACCAACTGGAGCTGATGATGTCTCATTATTTTCTCAGAGGCATTTGTTGATCATGTGTATCCTGATGCACTGCTTTCATTGGTGAATTCAGCAGTGTTGTTGTGTGTGTCATCAATAATTGCCAATAGTGTATACATGAAACTTTTGAGCTTTCATTTTTCTGTGCACCATTGTTCTTCCCATTCCTTAATTTTGTAAATTGGGTTCTTGCTTCTGTTGTGAATTCATTTGTTATTTAGACCATATTTCATATATATATATATATATATATATATATATATATATATATATATATATATTATATATATATATATATATATATATATATATATATATATATATATATATATATATATATATATATATGAATGGAACAATCACAGCGCTGCTATTAACAATCAGCAATTCTGATTGGCCAATTAGATTATATCTCGAGCAATATCTAGAAATATCAGTTTTGCTCTTGCAGTCTGCATATGTGTGCCAATATTTTTGGCACCTTGAACATTGCATAACTTTTGGAATATTGTTGTCAAAAATCTACCCAACATATTTTAGGATCGTCACCGGTGCTACAGAGTTCTTGCACTGAGCTGAGATTCTCCGGACTTAGGCTTGAGTTAGGAGTAGAATGGAGCACTTATGGGCTACACCCATGTGCTGTGATGTTGATCCATCGACTAAACTAACTAAACTAATCACAGTTCTACACACAGCATTGCACACAGCTGTTTGTTTTCTAGAAGTGATTATTAGCAGCAATTGTGTTTAGAGGTTCAGTAAAACGTGTAGAGTGAAGAGTTACTGTAGGCTGTGTTCTGCCACAAGATTTACTGAAAAGGTACATATTTACTAAATAAATATCCATTATCTCAAAGATCAGTGTATAGGAATCTCCTATATTCTACAGTGTATGGCAATTTGCTTATTTTTGTTTACATTGTTATGCCACCAGTTTTAACTTATTAGTAGTTTCTGGATTTAATGTGTGTGATAATCTTGTTTTGCAAAGGGCTTACAGACGCGATTCGTAAGCCCGCTTACCTGCATTTGAAACACAGCTGCGACTGATTTGGCAGCAGACCATGTTGTGCTGGGTTTTAATGAGTTGGTATGGGAGCCGGTCGTTCAGAAAGCAATGGCAAACTACTGAATGTTAACTTGCCAAGACATCAACAACAGCAGTAAAATGCTGGTGTTGGCAGCGATATCCTGTAAAAAGGATATGCACACAAAAAAACAGTTAAACTTTGATTATATGTAATCTAGTATTTGTTTGTCTGCATACATTTAACATTTGTGGTAGTCTTTTCAGAAGCTACCACAACCTAGCATTTGTAGATTGTCCAATAGTTTGTTTACACCCTTTACAATGGTTTCTGCCATAAGATTACTTTTTTATACCCACAGAATAGGGTCCTAGCCATCTTAAAATATTGATCCATCCATCCATCATGTGCCATGCCGATAAGCATGGGCGGTCATGTTTTGACATCTCACTCGATCACCAGAGTCGTGTATCAGCTCCGTGTTTCTGTCTCGACCATGCCTTGTGGCCAAGCCATCCAGGTATTTACTTCTTGGTCTTCCTCCAGGTCTCTTCCCTTTGATCTTGCCAGTTGTCACCAAGTTCTTCTCATAACATGCCCAAAAAAGTTTGACTGTCTACGTCTAATGTCTCTAATCAGTTTACGATCTTCATTTGTTTCTTGTAGGACTTGATCATTGGTTTTTCTGTCTGTCCATGGTATTCTTTGCATTTTCCTCAGAATCCACATTTCCACAGCCATCAGATGTTTCTCAGCTTGTCTGCTCATTGTCCATGCTTCACATCCAGATAAAAGTACAGGTTCTATGTAGCACTTCAACACTATTTTTCTCATTTCAATTGATATCTTTTTATTGGTCAGTATGTTTTTCATCTTGCAAAAGGCTACCTTCGCCATGGCAATTCTTGTTCTAATCTCTGCAAGGCATCTCCCTCAGATGTTATGACTATTCTGAGATAGCTGTACCGATTCACTTTTTTAAGAATATGCCCATTTGCTTGCATTGTGGTATTTCTTCCTTCCTAGTGACGACCATAATCTGTGTCTTCTTACAATTCAATACTAACCCTAGTTATTCACTGCATGCAACAACCGCATCTACTAAATATTGATAAAAGCTGTTTACAGTCTAGTTCCAGTTATGTGTGTGTGTATATGTGGGGTGTGTGTGTGTGTGTGCGTGCATGTGTGTGTGTTACAGAGAAGTGATGTACAAAGTAAAGCGGGCACATGCCATTACTGCATCCTCTGGGTGTGGTTCTTAGGCACCTACTGTCCACTTCTGAACGATACATAAGGGGTATTATGATCAGTGTTACTATGTCCATCTTTACTTTCCATGATGAATCTCTACCCATTTTATAAAGCTAAGAGCTATACTGGTCAGATAAACCTGTTTATTACTGAAGATTGAATCAAATACTAAAACCATGACCACTGTTGTAGTATGTCATTCGACAGTCATACCACAACAAGGGCAAATAACTATGTTATTATCAAATAGAAGATAACTCACAATGCAAAGTGTATTCTAAATTGTGTGGAATACTGTTGCTGTTTTCCAGACACAAGGTGTTGAAGTCCTGGTGAAATCTGTAAATATTCCTGAAACTCAAGACAGTGTGGTAAGATTGCTTCATGTATTCTATTTCCACTCTGGAAATATAACCTTAGTGTGTCTGAAACAAAGTATTCATCTTACACGCTCTTAAGGAAAATTTGCAAGAAGCAGCAATATGTTATAGAAGGAGTGCTCAGGTTAACAGAAGAAAGGAGGAAATTAAAGCAAACAGATATAGAAACAAAAAGTCTAACTTACAAAACCTACATGAGAAAAATAGGAGTGCTAACAGAGAAGACAAGAAGCAGTTTGTGGTGAGTATTTGGAGATGAGGGGGTCACAAGGAGGGAGAAATGGCAGGAGACTGAGAAACTTGTCAGCGGGCCATTGTAAGAGTAACATTCTGCAAAGAACTAGCTGCATGATGGTGATTCAGTTGTTGTTGTTGTTATGTTGTTGTTGTTGTAAGGTACTGAGTTGTCATCTTTTTGAAGCACAGTGTCATTCTTTGGAATGTTTGTGAACACATATATGAGCAAGCTAAGACTACAAACAATACACTCCTATAGCAAATATGGCTGTAGAGTGTGAAGTAATACAAATTCATATATACTAGATCACAGAATTTTTAGCCAGGATAATTAGCTCCCATTTTCTCATTTTTCTCTCTAAGAGAAATCCCTGGTGTTTATTTGATGAGGCTGAGGTGATCCCAGAATTGTACACAGTTCAGGGGGCAGCTGGGAGAGCAATATGGATATGTATATTAAGGATCATGGGCTGCAGAGAAAGAGAGCGAAAGAGATTGTGCTTGCTCCAGATAACTTTGCATACTCATGAAGCTGGAAAAGAATAAAGAAGAAAAACAATAATTTCACTGTCTTATAAAAGTCGCTTAAACTTTTATAAGACAGTGAAATTGTGGATGTCTTATAATCACCCTGTACTCATTTATTTGTCTTTGTATACTTAATGTCAACTTATATTGATAACTTTCACCCGCTAGCTTTATAATTACTTTTTTATGTGTCTGTTTGTGTTGAATGTACATTAATGCAGAAGTTTAAATTTCCCATGGTTGTTTTTCTAAAGAGAAAAGCCATCTGACTCAGGCTCCGAAGGTTGTGGGTTCAATTCCGGGCCGCAACCTTCTGTTCACGAGTGCATATTTTCGGAGACTCCTGGGGTCATCGCTGGAGCTACGGAGTTCATGCTTTGTGTGACACTTTCGGCAGCCTACGCTGCGGAAAGAGACCAAGCCATATGGAATAAAACCTGTTGCAATGAAGTTGAGCGACTTCTTGAGTGAAAAGATGTACCCTGCTGTGCATATCATTGTGGTTATTTCATGTAGAATAAGATCATAGACTGCATTGTGTAGGCACACAGCTGTGTATCTTCTACACATTCATAAACATTCATTTTACGGTTTACAATTACAGTAATAAACTTCTGCTTCTGTATTACAGGAAATTTATATCTTTGATTCTGCTGGCAAAGACATCTTCTCAGACCTAGTGAAGCAGTTTGTGAGTCTTGTTGGTGTTTCGTTACATGTATTACAGAAATTATTTGGTAGTTTTAGTTTCATGTTTTTACAGTAGTGTTGAAAGATACACTTATGTTTACTAAGTCTATTGTACAAACCAAATTATGTGGTTTAGCCTTACTTTGTCACGTGTTTTGCAGTTGTCTCCAATCTATACCTCTTTGTCAGGTTTGTAGAGCTTTGTATATTTAACCCTTTACAGGGCAGAACGGCCATTTGCGGCCGATGCCTTTAACGAGCATATCGGTCGATTCCGTCTGATACTATTATGCATTGTAAAAACGCGATTTCTCGGCCTTACGATACTTCCGATGGCTACTTTCGCTTTCGCCGATAGCTTGACAGCGTGGCTGCCATTTGTAAGCGCCGACTATGAATTTGAACGAACTTTTACAGACTTTTTTTGATAATTTTCGGGGTTTTTACGCTTAGTTTTTCAAAACGGATTTTGGCGATTCTTCAAGTGATAGCCGAGATTTCGCTAGGTTCAATTTAAGTGACATTAAAGGGCATGAAGTTGACTATTAATCGGAACTAGATATCAGTCACAAAGCGTTACTTTGCATTAGCGTCTGAGTCGGACTTTAAAGAAAATGATTAATGATTCTGAAAATGTGTTTGTAAATTGCCGTATAGATGACGGAAAATCACAAACAGCATGCTGTATTTCGTAAATATTTGTGTTCATATATGGATTATCAACAACAATCACGTGAGTGACATATTCTGCATGCTTTTCCCTTCATTGTGTTGTTTATTTAACTAAAATTGGTTGACTAACACCTTATTTATGATGTTTTTACTAACCCGAAATTTTTCCGAACCTGAAAAAATCTTGCCCGTTCATGGCTAAAGCATGGACAAGCATCTGCCCCGTAAAGGGTTACGCACATTTTTTATCCAACATTTTAAAATTTATGACTAAAATGGCATTTTGAAGGATGAAAATAAAATGTATGGACTGCAGAATATCAATAAATTTGGATACAATAGAGCATTTATTCAGTGCAAAAAAAAAAAAAATAAACACTGCACTTGTTACATAAAATCTATATATTTAAAAGTTAAAAGTTGCAAAAGTACCTCATTGAATTCATAATGTGGCAAATTACATTTAGAGTGTAATTTTATTTTTTTTAATGTATAGTTTTTATTGTTTATATTGGTACAATATACAGTCTTGATGGTTGGTAGGTGTGAGCTATTTTTTAATTGTGACTACTTTGCATTGGAGATACTCCCTGTGCTCTTATAAAATAACCAGCAGTCTTCTCATTGGATGTTCTGCAGCTTTAAATACCAGGGGAATCTTAAATAGTGACCTCCGGCAGCTCGCATATACTTCATGGATTACTCCATGGATCCCCAATCCACCAGCAGTGGTCAACACCTTAATAAGAATAATATTTGTGCTGCATAATCGGGCACTCTCACGAAGTTTATACTTCACCTCGACACCGCAATGTGCAAGAGGAGCATGATGAGATGAGATGCTGCTGAGAGTGGTAACTTTCTTTTAATAGAAAAAACAATTCTTATCCCCTAACTATCAGTGCTAAGCCCTACATTTTGTATCTCTTTGATTAAGTTCTTTCCTGATATTTTCAGTATTTTACAAATGTATTTCTCTCATTCTGTCTTCTGTTTTTTGTTTTTCTTTTCTGATATTTTATTTACCTAGAAGATGTTTTTAAAAAGTTGTTGCATTATCCTTTTTTTGTGATTTCCATTGTGGCCATTTTGGTAATTTATTCGTATTGATGTATGGGAATTGTAAAGATGTGAAAATGTTCTGTTTTAGTTTTTTCTAAAGTATGCGGCTAAGGAATGAACAGGCATGCTTCAAACCAAATAGCTATGTTAGGCATGATGGTAGTGAAATGGGGCAATGAACTGAATTTGATGCTCTGTGTTGGATTCATGGACTGAGAAGATAGAGGGTCTCTGGAGGTTGATGAGATGTTATGGAATCCCACAGAATACCATTGATTTAATAAAAGCAGCATGTGAAAGCAAGAAGTGTGCAGTTCTTCATGAGGGAAAACAAACAAATGCATTGGAAATTGGACATGCGTGTGACAGGGTTGCCTTTTGTCACTTTGTTCATCTTACCCCAGAGGTGGAGTTCAATCAACTTTTGCAGAGCATCTTGGTGGTTTGGACCTTGCTGACAACATTACTCTCCTGTCCCACACACACAGTCACTTGCAAGATAAACTGCACACACTTTATGAAAGGTTACATCAGTTTGGTCTGGAAATTCATGGGTAAAAGCAGAAATTATGAGAATGGAATGAGCAAATGATAACCCAATCTCTGTTGCTGGGGTCTCATTTCATGAGGTGGAGTCATGCAACTATGTAAGTGGCAGTGCAGGCATACGACACATGGAGATTTTGGGATAGATACACACCACCGTTTTCCCAACGTGCCTTAATGACATGTACACAGCGTTACTCACTATGTCACTGTATATAAAAGTAACTCACTTCTGAATGTTGTAGTTATGACACATAAATAGAGCATTATACCTTTGCCTTTTTCTTTAACTTATTTTTAAAATAACAACTATTGCACTAGTTAAATATTCATTTTGTATCACATATTTCTTGGTCTTTATGGTCATGCATATAATTGCGTACACTAAAGTATTGTAGATAGAAGAGAGATGTGAGAGAATATATTTATGCTCACATGTTTTAGCTTTAAGTGTGTTAATAGCTTCAACTGTTGTTTCATAAGTTTTAAATATGTTTGTTATGAATGTGTGCATTTTAAAGGATAAATGAATGTGTGTTTAAATAACTAAACATATTGAAATGTGTTTATTGTTGTGTAGGTGGTCCAATTACAACAAAGTTGGCAAGGTGGAAAAGTAAATAAAATATAATACAGTTGTCAACTTACAGCCACATTATTATATTCTAAGGAATTTAATGTCATTTTCTTTTACACTTTGATATAGTATGTTCAGTAATTAGTGGAAATAATTTGACAGTTAAATTAAAGGCTAGTATATTCACATGTTTTCAATCAGCAACTTTCACCTCTTCTTCTTCTTCTCCAGCATTCCGAGCCATTGAGATTCTTTGCTGCAGATACAAGCTGTCTCCATTCGTCTCTCTGGTTGAACTTTCACCTCACTTTAAAAAATGTTACATATTTAAAGAAATGCTTTTGTCACTGTTTTATAACATATCCGAATCACTGTATACATGCACAGGCCATGATTTTTTTCCCTAACTACATTAAGTGTGGCTATTACAGCTGCAAATAATGTGGTCTTTACTGTCTTGTGTTATATTGATAAACAATGACCTCATTTATGTGCCATTAAACCACATTGGTAATATGGTGTTAGGCCTGCTATGTTGTCCGTGGCTAAGCAACGTTTGAGAGGTGATCTGTTTGGTTTCATGCCAGCTGCTTTCACTTTTCCATAGAAATCCTGTGCTTGTGTATTCAGTTTTCTGTGTGTATGTTGACAGTGGAGTAATACATCAGTTGTGATGGTAGTCTATGACTGCACCAGTGAAACATCATTGTCAAACTCTGTGACGTGGTTGGAGAAAGTCAGGTCACAGACACCAGACATTCAGATACCAGGTAATTTATCCTTGAAAATATTTTCTCTGTGACACATCCCCTCTGTATCTTAATCTGTCTCTTTCATTCTCCTTCTGTTTATGTTTGACCGCATATGTGTTTGTGTTCATGTATATGTTTGTGTGTTTCTTTTATACACGTGTATAAGTGTGTGACTATTATACACTTCCTTATATTATTCAGGAACAACAAAGGTGCAATAGTTAGTAGGCTTGCCTGCTGGCATTGTAGCCCCAGTGTGTTTGAAGCCGTCTCCAGGCAAGAATTTTGTCAAGATTGGCCTGGACTCACAGGTCGACCTAGCCTAAACTGGGTATGAGGAAGTGTTCTGGGAAGTCAAGGCCACTGGTGTGAAATTGACCACATCACCAGTTGAGTGCCTGTTGGTCTATAAAACCATGGGGTTAGCACCATACACCTACAAAACATGGGAAATTACCATATCATTGTCTGGGTTTTATGTTTGTTCTCCTCGTATATTTTTATTATGTGTGTGTATGTGAAATGCTGTTTTATTATCTATCTGTCTATTCTATCTGTCTGCCTTCTATCTGTGTATCTGTATCTCTGTTAACAATGCATGGAACAAATGTAGCCAACATTTGTAAGATTTAATTTGCATGTGTTTGTACATCACCTTAAGGCTCATTAGAGTGGGCATATTCAGTTACACAGAAATATGAATCTTTGCGGAACATCTAAGGCTACTGAAATAACATGATAAATTGATAGACAATCATCACTAATAGAAGGCAGGAAGTAAAAATCAGAGGTCACACACATTATTGTTATCATTATCTTTTAACCTCTCTCTCCTTTAGTGAACTTTGCTGTCATTACTGTTCGCTGGAAAGGCTCTTTATTTTCCACAGTTCCCTTGCTTTAGGTTCACATTTTCTCCTTTATTGATTGTGAAATGCTCCATGAATTGCTTCATTGTGTTACTACATGAATGATGCATGCTCTCAACATGTATACAATTATCTGTTTTTTCTTTTAATGTTATTTAACTTCAAAGTTGTTAGGGGCAGTCTCCTTCTGACTTCTTTTCAACAATCCCCATTATCAGAAGTATTCAAAATTTGTAACATGTTCATTTTCTTCAATGTTGATTGTAATGTTAGGCTGATGTGCAGCTTTGTCTGCGGGCACTTTTGGTTTAATTGTTGAGAACAAAAGATGTGATCTTCACTGTTCCTTCTGTGAGACTAATGATTTGCGGATAGATGATGGATTTGAGCCTATACTCATGTCATCTTGTATTTTGTGTGTGTGTGTGTGTGCAGGGGGTGCAAGAGAGGAGACAACCAGAGAGACAGACAGAGTGAGAGAGATGGAGAGTTTGAATCTGTAGCCTTCAGTAAAGGTTGAAAGACTGAATGATTTAATCAACAGAGGAAATATCCTACCAGGAAATATCAGTCACTAGTATTTATTTAGAATGACAGTTTGAAAGAACTACAATTGACTTGGATTGTCAAAGATCACCTTCATTGCACACAGATGCCTCCATGAGTGCTCTAGTCTCTTCCCAAAGACCACACAAGGAGAACATGGAAGTTACGGGTGATTTTAAAATGTTGCAGGGGTAGCTGCAGCTTACAGTTTATGATTTCCATGGAACCAGTGAAGTCTGAATGTGCACCTGAAGTAACACCTAATTATTGGTCTTCTCATTGGTTGTCTCAGCAGTCTATAAATAAACCACATCAGAGGTGTCTCTAATTCTTTCTGAATTGTGTGCATGCAGTATATTCATTTGAATCAAGTCGTAGCAGCAGTTATGTTGTTAATATTTTATTATCAACTTAAAGGTGTTTTAGTGGCCAACAAAACCGATTTGGACAAGAGGCGGGTGATCAGTCCAAAAATTGGCAGAGAAGTTGCTCAGTCCAACAAGCTAGAGTACTTTGAATGCTCAGCTGTAAGTTCCATTTGTCATCTATCACTGTCTCTTCATTTATAGAGGAGCAGGTAGTTGGGCTGTAGAATACACTTGTGTACATGTTTATTAGGACATATCGGGGACATATGTTTCATGACCAAATGTCACACAAAGGATATAATATGATCAGTGTAATGATGACCATCTGAACATTCTCTGGTTACTACTTGTATGAGGTTGGGTCAACACTAGACCTGTGCCAGACAGAAACAATGGAAGTCTCCCTTCACTTGTGTATTGCATGACACATGCACTAACACCATTCTGTCATGGGAAGTGGCTACCTGCACAATATTTAGTATTAGTGAGGACTAGCAATCTTATACCTTAGTTTTCAACATTGCCATGATGGACGCCACCAGCTGTAAATAAAATGAAACAATGAGAGTGTTTCTCTTTACAATCTTGCTAAAATAACAATATGTTTATCCTTCAAATTTTGCTAGCATAACAGTGTTCATTCTTCACCATATTTCTGTGATAACAATGTTTATGACTCTAAATATGAATGTTTCAGTGTATATAGTTTGTTGATATTTATATAATGAGGCAGCAGTTGGTGACTAGCACAGTGATACAGGCTTCTGGCAAGTGACAGCAAGTGACTGTGTAGGTCCATGGAGTTTATGACGTGGATGACAAAAGTTTAAACAACAGCAATGTGGCTTGCTCACACAGTTGTCCTACAGATGCTTAGATTAATAAATTTAAAACAGCTGAGGGTGGCGACTGACATACACTTTATTTCTAAAGGATATGCACCAATCAAATCTCCACAACCACTTGAGTCACTCACAAAAACTTCACGTCATCAAGTTCTCATCCACTGTCCGCTGTGGGCTGAGTGCTTGGTGGCCTTCAGTGACAATATGCACAGTCCATCTTGTGGTATGCTTTTGACACACTACAATCTCTCTCCGTCAAAACCTGGTGCAGTACAACAAGCTGCATACAATAATCATCATATATAGTTGACAATAGAACTCACTCATGGGGTACAGCTGATGACAATCGCTAATTCTCATTCACTTCACTCACCGGAACTTTCTGTCTTTCAATTTGTTTCTTACTTTGAAAGACACATGCCCTCAAATGACTCTTATGTTCATTGAAACCACACTTGAGATATAGATATAGGATTTAGGTTGATAGTGCTAATTGATGTCAAGTACTTGTCGTAAATATCTTTGCTGATGTATTGTTCTTGCTTGTCTGTGACTCTGTGTCTCTGAGTTGCCATGTGTCAGAATGGCCAAGTATGTACCATCAGATTAGCATGTCAGCTTTGCTTGTGAGTTTTAATTCACTGAAACATGCACATCTGTCCTGGTTGTTAACTATTTTGTTGCTTGATTAGTTTTTCTGGTTTACATGTATTCTTTACCTTTATGTTATAGTCTGTTTCAGTTAACTTGCTATGTACTCCTTTTACCTCTTCCTATTCCACCTTTGAACCCTAATATGTGGGTTCCGACAGCAAGATTGAACGGATATTTTTCTGATCACTATCTCTATTGTCTCCTAAAATAGGTCCTAACTTTTTTTCACGGAAGAAAAGTTGGAGAAAACGGTAGCTGCTTACACCATCCATAATGATAAAAAAGGCTGAGTGGTCTCGAGGTATAGTGTTCTCCTCGAGTGCTGGAGTTCCTGGGTTCAAGCCCCGGTGAGGACCGGAATTTTTTCACGTGGACTTCTAGTAACAAAATGTTCCCTGGTCTCTGGGTAATGAGATCGGACGCCCGTGTGTATTGTTGCGCACGTAAAAAATCCCTTGGCAGTTGGAAATAAAAAAAGAGCAGCCTAACGGCGCTGCCCAGGCAAAATTTTGAGTTAAAAATCTTCCCAAAGTATATCAGGATCCTCACCGGTGCTATGGAGTTTGTGTACTGAGCTGAGATTCTCTTGACTCAGACTTGAGTTAGGAGTAGAACGGAGCACTTATGGGTTACACCCATGTGCTGTGATGTTGATACGTCAACTAATCTAAACTATACTAAACTAATGATAAAAAGGCATCTTCATCATGTGCCACGCTTTTATGTACGGGCAATGATGGTTCGATATCTCACATGATCACCAGTCTTGGGTCAGATTTGTATTCTTATCCTGATTTTACTATGTGGACAAGCCATCCAGGTATATATTACTTTGTGTACTTCTTGCTTTTTCCCCATCAAGTTTGCCAGTTACTAACTTTTGAAGTTTAGTTCTCATGTCCAAAATGCTCAACTTTCTCCTGAAACATTACCTTTGGCTGTTTTACATGAACAGCTACAAACAGCTGGCTCGGCTGTTAGATGCCAATCTCTGACATGTAGCATGGATTCACATTCACAGTAAAGCAACAGATTTGTATCCATGTAAAGTGTATTAATATTAGTGACAGCTGCCTGGACTGGTGGCCTGTACGTTCAGCAACAAGACTGCCAGCAGACACCAGCAGTGGTACCAGAGTTAATTACAATAAAGGTTGTCTCAAAGCACACATTACAGGTGTGAAGCATAAGGTCTTCACATATGCTAGGTCACTGTATCTTCAAAACATGACCAACTCAGTTCCTTGCTTTTGTTTCTTCCCTGAAAAATCTCTGATACTCGTGTGATGACTGGGTCAATCCCACAAACGTATTAGTTGGGAAAGAATCCAGCTGCTATTGTAGGTTGAACCCAGGACCACAAGTGTTAGCAGGCCTCCATGATTCTACTGGACATGAATCTGAATTATTTCTGACTGCATCATTTCCTTGAGTCATGTATCCTTATATCTATGTCAGTAATATGTCTGTTGTATTTACAGAGCTTATGCAGAAATCTGTTACCACCTTTTAACCCATTCTGTAGCAGGCAAGTAAAGCAAGCTACCTACATAATCATAAACCTTCAGTTGTCCTGACATTTGTATGGAATTTATGGAGTCACTAGTCTACTAGTTTCTGAGCATTGATTGGGTCAAAATAATGTCAACTGTTTGCACATATCCATTGTTCATTGCCTGCTTGGTTATTAAATATGGAATGTGTTGGATGGTTGATTGAGAAGTCTGGCATAGTGTTGTTCACTCACTTACAAAATGATGGATGGCATAAGAACTGTAGATAAGCTAGTTTCATTCTGCCAAGAAAACAACACATTCATTCCTATCAAACTCAAACATTTCACACATGAAGTCTATCAGATGTAGTTCTTGACCAGCTTTATGAGGCTGGGTATGATGGTCAAACATCTCTGTGCTAGCCAGACAAGTGTCTGTGTCCAGAATGTTCCACAGAGAGGTGAAAGAAAGTCATGGTCACTGTGGTACCTGAGCTAGGTGTTTCAGTGTCTCTGCAGCTCATAAATGAGTTCGGATGATGATTTTTTGATCATTAATCATTGATTTCATTAAACATTATCTAGAATTAGTCACTGTTTAAAGACTCAAAGTTTGGTGTTTCTTTGTGTATTAACCAGGAAATTAAACTATATTTATGAAGAAGTAAACTTACTTAAATGTTTTACCTACCATTACATTCTTATGTAAATTATTTTTGTATTGAATATTTCAGAAAGAGATGCGGAATGTGGACACTCCATTTTTCTTCCTAGCCAATGAATTTTACAAGTTGTATCAGGAGCGGATAGAACATTTTACCTCTCTTTCATAACTTTGACTGCTGTATTTACATGTTAATGTTTTATATATTGACAGAAGTTAAATATCCGTACGTATTATTTTTTTAACATGCTTCCCATATAAATGCACATTTTGAAAAGCAAGACCAAAAGCATTCATTGGACTAAAAAAAAAATAAAGTATTTGTTGGATAGAGATAAAACAACCATTGGATTGAGATATTAAATAGTGAATCTTCTTCTTTTGCACCATATCCCAGATTGGGGTGTATGCTCCCAACCAACTCACCAAACCATCTCATCCTTAATTATCCCATGGAGAGCCACCATGTTCTCTCCATGTTAGTCATTTCTGTTTCCTTTTATCTTCTCCTGTATTTTTAGGTCCTCCTTTGTTTCTTTTGCCCTGTGGTTCCAGATAAAGGCTTTTCTAGTTATACTATTATCAGGTTTTGTCAGTGTATGTCCTATACACTGTCAACATCTTTCCTTCACCTATTATTTCACTTATATTTGTTTAGTTCTCTCCATTAGTGATTATTTAATACCATTTTAGTTCTGTTTTGCACAGGCACAAATTAATGAATGCATGTAGTTCATTAGTAATCGTTTTAATCAATCTTTATTTATCTGGTTCATACCTTAATACTGGTTTAACATTAGAATTGAATTGAATAATGAGCATTTTCTAAAATCTGTCTCCTGCATGGAAGTTCTCAGATTTATTTTGAGGACTGATCATTGCTAAACACAGTGAGACAAGTGCAATAACTGACCAGTATGATCATGGAGACAGGGGCAGTAACTGCAGCGCTTTTCTGACAGTGGTTGTACATGTGGCTTACCATTGTTTGTGACTCCCAGTCTGCTCTTTAGAATGTCCGTTCCAGGTGGCTGTGTTATCAACTCTTCAAGTCTTTCAGTAAATCTGCTTGGCCAGATCATGCAGGGATCCAAGGCAGGCCTTGAGGACGTCATTTGTGGAAACACAGGATGGACAAAGGACAAATACAATGTTGCACATATGACAATCTGGTACAAACTAATGCTTCAATCTTCGGGAGTTCACATCACTTGTGGTTGTAGCAGGATGGTCACAGCAAGCGAGGCATATCCACAAACTGTGTTCTATGAGAACACTTCTACATCTGCTGAGAGAATAGCACTCGATGGGTGGTGTCCTAAGTGCTCAGATGTTGAATCTAATTAATATATGTCTTGTTTTCTCACCTTGTATCAACACTACTGAATATCCCCCTATTAAGTCATTGACAAGGGAGACATCTCTTCCAACACTGACTTAACATCACCACTGTAGAGTTCTATGGTCAGCAAGTTGTTTGCATTCCCCACTGTCTACAACATTGTCAGAATACCCTTTGCTATACAATTTATGCCACTTTATGTCTTGAAGTTCTTATTAACGTGTGTGTGTGCACGTGTGTGCATGCATGGGAGAGAGAGAGAGAGAGAGAGAGAGAAGGACATCATGCCTAGCTGTACTTAACATCCTTCACTATATAGATGATGGGCAGTGCTTACCCAACATCCTCCACTACCTACGGCTTCTGTGTCTTTCAAACAGCACCTGAAGGGGTCACATGTGTCTGTTTGATATGTGCATAGCTTTTGTGCCCGTACATTGTGATCAGTTTGTTTATTTGTGTGTGTGTGTGTTTTCTGCTTATGTGTATATTAATTGTGTATAGATATATTAGCTTAAATAGATTATTTTACTTTCATTGACTTCTTTTCTTTATTTATTTATATAATAAATTTGCATTAGCTTTAAAGGGACATATCTCTATTTGTTTTCTTTATAAATTGTGTTAATTATTTTCTTTGTTTTTCATCTTCTCTAAATCGTAAGGCATCATTTTCTAGAAACTAGTTCAGTTAGGTATAAATGTTTTAATACTCTTACAAGTTAAATATCACGGTAGTGCAGTGGTTGATTGTCCAACAACAATAAATGGTTCAGAAGACATTAAACAAGATAAATGTTCTTTTATTTTATCAGTTGTTTTTGTTTTTATTGATCATGTGTGCTTTCTTGTTTGCTGCTTGCTTGCTTCACTGGCTGTGAACTCCAGCGTGAAATCCTGTATGTCTGATGTAGACATCCTGTTGTCCAACATCAGTGTGATGTCGTACCAGACTGAGGTTTGCGTGAGTATCCATTGTCCCATGTCTGGCTTATTGGTGTGCAGACTAGTGGTTCCTCGTTGTGCAGGCAGATACTCTCTGTCTTCGGAAGAATCAGTGATCCTACTATGTTAGCTAGGACCCTGAAGGGACCTGTTGTCCAGGACGCATGGCTAGGACGTGTTAGTAGGTCTTGGCCAGTATAGAACCTGGCCCTGGTGCCTTGGGAACACCTCTGCGTCCCATTGTCCATGTATAAAGAGTACATTAAAAAATATGTGCCTGTATCAGTGTGTGTTTTTCCATTCGTAAAAAAGTCTTGGTCATATTTTGTGTGTGTGTTCAGACACCAGTATCAGCTCAGCAGCAGGAATCCTCTGTGTGATAGTGTCTGGCATATGAGGACAGACAGGGTGTAGAGTCCCATCTGTCCTGTCAGTGAAACAAAGATTTTCACTAAAATAAACTAAGTAAATACTGCTTTCAGATGAATCTATATTGTAAAGGACAGAGACATCAGCTACAGACAATGTGACAAGAGATCCCAACCGGAGACCTTCACATCAAGAGAACATGTCTCCCAGTGGAGCTCACCCACAGACAATGTGACAAGGAGATCACAACTGGAGACCCTCACATTGAGAGAACATGTCTCCCAGTGGAGCTCACCCACAGACAATGTGACAAGGAGATGACAACTGAAGACCCTCACATTGAGAGAACATGTCTCCCAGTGGAGCTCACCCACAGACAATGTGACAAGGAGATCCCAACCTGAGATCCTCACACCAAGAGAACATATCTCCTAGTGGAGCTCACCCACAGACAATATGACAAGGAGATCCCAACCAGAGACCTTCACATCGAGAGAACATATCTCCCAGTGGAGCTCACCCACAGACAATGTGACAAGGAGATCACAACTGAAGACCTTCACATCGAGAGAACATGTCTCCCTGTGGAGCTCACCCACAGACAATGTGACAAGGAGATCACAACTGAAGACCTTCACATCGAGAGAACATATCTCCCAGTGGAGCTCACCCACAGACAATGTGACAAGGAGATCACAACTGAAGACCTTCACATCGAGAGAACATTTCTCCCAGTGGAGCTCACCCACAGACAATATGACAAGGAGATCCCAACCCGAGATCCTCACACCAAGAGAACATGTCTCCCAGTGCAGCTCACCCACAGACAATGTGACAAGGAGATCCCAACCAGAGACCTTCACATTGAGAGAACATATCTCCCAGTGGAGCTCACCCACAGACAATGTGACAAGGAGATCCCAACCAGAGACCTTCACATTGAGAGAACATATCTCCCAGTGGAGCTCACCCACAGACAATGTGACAAGGAGATCACAACTGAAGACCTTCACATCGAGAGAACATGTCTCCCAGTGGAGCTCACCCACAGACAATATGAAAAGGAGATCCCAACCAGAGACCTTCACATCGAGAGAACATATCTCCCAGTGGAGCTCACCCACAGACAATATGACAAGGAGATCCCAACCAGAGACCTTCACATTGAGAGAACATGTCTCCCAGTGGAGCTCACCCACAGACAATGTGACAAGGAGATCACAACTGGAGATCCTCACACTGAGAGAACATGTCTCCCAGTGGAGCTCACCCACAGACAATGTGACAAGGAGATCACAACTGAAGACCCTCACATTGAGAGAACATGTCTCCCAGTGGAGCTCACCCACAGACAATGTGACAAGGAGATCCCAACCTGAGATCCTCACACCAAGAGAACATATCTCCTAGTGGAGCTCACCCACAGACAATATGACAAGGAGATCCCAACCAGAGACCTTCACATCGAGAGAACATATCTCCCAGTGGAGCTCACCCACAGACAATGTGACAAGGAGATCACAACTGAAGACCTTCACATCGAGAGAACATGTCTCCCTGTGGAGCTCACCCACAGACAATGTGACAAGGAGATCACAACTGAAGACCTTCACATCGAGAGAACATATCTCCCAGTGGAGCTCACCCACAGACAATGTGACAAGGAGATCACAACTGAAGACCTTCACATCGAGAGAACATTTCTCCCAGTGGAGCTCACCCACAGACAATATGACAAGGAGATCCCAACCCGAGATCCTCACACCAAGAGAACATGTCTCCCAGTGCAGCTCACCCACAGACAATGTGACAAGGAGATCCCAACCAGAGACCTTCACATTGAGAGAACATATCTCCCAGTGGAGCTCACCCACAGACAATGTGACAAGGAGATCCCAACCAGAGACCTTCACATTGAGAGAACATATCTCCCAGTGGAGCTCACCCACAGACAATGTGACAAGGAGATCACAACTGAAGACCTTCACATCGAGAGAACATGTCTCCCAGTGGAGCTCACCCACAGACAATATGAAAAGGAGATCCCAGCCAGAGACCTTCACATCGAGAGAACATATCTCCCAGTGGAGCTCACCCACAGACAATATGACAAGGAGATCCCAACCAGAGACCTTCACATTGAGAGAACATGTCTCCCAGTGGAGCTCACCCACAGACAATGTGACAAGGAGATCACAACTGGAGATCCTCACACTGAGAGAACATGTCTCCCAGTGGAGCTCACCCACAGACAATGTGACAAGGAGATCCCAACCTGAGATCCTCACATCGAGAGAACATATCTCCCAGTGGAGCTCACCCACAGACAATATGACAAGGAGATCACAACTGGAGACCCTCACATTGAGAGAACATGTCTCCCTGTGGAGCTCACCCACAGACAATGTGACAAGGAGATCACAACTGAAGACCTTCACATCGAGAGAACATATCTCCCAGTGGAGCTCACCCACAGACAATGTGACAAGGAGATCACAACTGAAGACCTTCACATCGAGAGAACATATCTCCCAGTGGAGCTCACCCACAGACAATGTGACAAGGAGATCACAACTGAAGACCTTCACATCGAGAGAACATATCTCCCAGTGGAGCTCACCCACAGACAATATGACAAGGAGATCCCAACCCGAGATCCTCACACCAAGAGAACATGTCTCCCAGTGCAGCTCACCCACAGACAATGTGACAAGGAGATCCCAACCAGAGACCTTCACATTGAGAGAACATATCTCCCAGTGGAGCTCACCCACAGACAATGTGACAAGGAGATCCCAACCAGAGACCTTCACATTGAGAGAACATATCTCCCAGTGGAGCTCACCCACAGACAATGTGACAAGGAGATCACAACTGAAGACCTTCACATCGAGAGAACATATCTCCCAGTGGAGCTCACCCACAGACAATATGACAAGGAGATCCCAACCCGAGATCCTCACACCAAGAGAACATGTCTCCCAGAGCAGCTCACCCACAGACAATGTGACAAGGAGATCCCAACCAGAGACCTTCACATTGAGAGAACATATCTCCCAGTGGAGCTCACCCACAGACAATGTGACAAGGAGATCCCAACCAGAGACCTTCACATTGAGAGAACATATCTCCCAGTGGAGCTCACCCACAGACAATGTGACAAGGAGATCACAACTGAAGACCTTCACATCGAGAGAACATGTCTCCCAGTGGAGCTCACCCACAGACAATATGAAAAGGAGATCCCAACCAGAGACCTTCACATCGAGAGAACATATCTCCCAGTGGAGCTCACCCACAGACAATATGACAAGGAGATCCCAACCAGAGACCTTCACATCGAGAGAACATGTCTCCCAGTGGAGCTCACCCACAGACAATGTGACAAGGAGATCACAACTGGAGATCCTCACACTGAGAGAACATGTCTCCCAGTGGAGCTCACCCACAGACAATGTGACAAGGAGATCCCAACCAGAGACCTTCACATTGAGAGAACATATCTCCCAGTGGAGCTCACCCACAGACAATGTGACAAGGAGATCACAACTGGAGACCCTCACACCGAGAGAACATATCTCCCAGTGGAGCTCACCCACAGACAATGTGACAAGGAGATCACAAGCGGAGAACCTCACACCGAGAGAACATGTCTCCCTGTGGAGCTGGCTATGGGAGGACAGTTCAGTGTCTACACGACATACTGATCATCTTGTTTTAGTATACATATTAATTTATTTTAGTAAATAAATACATTCAGTTTACTGATGACTTTGACACAATAGATTTAATAAAAGAACTTTACAAAGACTGAAATAAAATTAGCACTTATCTGATCAATGGAAATTAAATTGCATCTTCAGAGTGTTTCTCAACTCTCATCTGCTATTATTGGATACTGCATAATGTGTTTCCGTGCTCATTAAGTACAGTTACATGCTATGATTAATCATGGGGCAAGTGTGGCTGACCGTGGGATTTGTGGTGACTCCAGTGGTCAGTATTAGGTCACCTAACTTGTACTGTGGGCTGTTGGCTTCTGATTTTCAGCTGCCTCTGGTCCTCGTGTTCATTAAGTGACAAGTGTAAGGCCAATTTTTTGCAAATTATTTTCTTTTCAAAACTATGTATTGTAGTGATATTTTAAAATAATAACTAGGACAAAAGAAAAAAAAATGTTTGGTGAAAGTTTCAAAACATTCACACTGGAATCTTATTATAAATTCTAGCAAATATCTAGTGAATCTATGGGATATTGGATGTGACACTTCGTCACAGCTGTGTTAATGTATAAATTACAGTTTTGTTATACTTTTAGAACAAAGAACAAGTTTCTGCCGTCCAACTAAAATGATTCTGCCACATAAAATATTAAATCAGAGAATGTGAGATTTCTTGTGGAAACACAGCTAACATTAATTATAGTTATCATTATGATTAATAGGCTAGAGTACTTCATATACATTTACACTGGGACAGTCACAGAGCTGTCACGATCATCATTCCAAACTTCTTTCTTAAATGATATCAAATATATCTTGGATATCACACCAACAAACATATCACTCCCTTCATAGAATGTAAATATTTGATACTTTGGGTCACAATAGGCTCTGGCATCTTTTCAACAAGTTACACGTGTGTGCTTGTAACAAATGCCCTTGTAACACGTGGCTCCATACTTCAGGCCTCGACTATACACCAAGACCCTCAGCAATGCATGTTTCTGACAAGAATTGTTTGTTGGTAGGTTGGAGGAGAGCTTCAGGGAATTGTGATATTTGAAAATGTACAAAAGAATAAAGGCAGTGACGTCAAATACAACAGGTGACACAGGACGTTAGAGACACCCAGGGCATGGACAGTCATGAGCCTGAGGGGACTTTCACAGGATGAAATCTGTCCACAGGTCTGTGATGAGAGCAACATTCTGCACATGAATTTCTGCCTGATGATGATGATGACAGACAATATGGCAAAGCTCGTTATCACTTTATTTTGTTTCACTGCGTGATCATACAGTTTGCCTTATAATTCACGTGTGTCTCTGTATCTGGTACATATGTCATTGTTTGTGTTTGTGACCACCGGTACAGTTAACCATTGAGCAATACGATGTCCTAACTATCGGTGCTTATGAAATACAAGAGATTCGATATGCTGATGATACAGTATTACTATCCACAACACATAATAGTATGTTTTTGTTTGTTCGCATATCCTTTACAGGACATCGCTGTCAACATCAGCATCTTTCAGATGACTGTTGATTTCTTGGCAAGATTACGCTCAGTAGTTTGCCATTGCTTGCTGAGCGACCGGCTCACATACCCCGTAGGTTACCGACGCGGAGAGAACCGCTACCGATTCTTGCGCAACGTCACGTTACTTACGAGATTACGGAGAAAGTCATGTAACCTCTAGACCAGAGACACCGGCACATAATGGTATAGAAAAACTAATAACCTCAACTCAAAAGAATAATGAAAATCACAACTTATATCTCAACATTGCAAACTCACAGATAACGCATACAGATAACACTAAAATGGAGAAAGAAATATATGTTAATGAGGAAAAAATTAGAATTGGTGGATAACTTCGAATATCTTGGGTTATTGATTACCAAAAATGGTTTCACACAGTGAACAACTAGGGTTAGAATTAAATTGTAAGAAGACACAAATTATGGTGCTCACTAGGAAGCAGGAAATACCACAATGCAATATACAAGTAGATGGGAATATTCTTAAACAAGTGAATCGGTACAATTATCTCAGAATGCTGATGGGAGATGCCTTGAAGAGATTAGAACAAGAATCACCATGGCAAAGGTAGCCTTTTGCGAGATGAAAAACATACTGAACAATAAAACGATATCATTTGCAACGAGAAAAAGACTGGACAGACAGAAAAACCAATGACCAAGTCCTACAAGAAACACAGACATTAGACTAGACCAGGGGTGGCTAACACGAGGCCCGCGGGCCGCATGCGGCTCGCCGGGAGTCATGTTGCGGCCAACGGAGCTAGGTCAAATGAACATAAATGTTAACTTTATTGTACACATCACCAAAAGAACATTATGAGTCGTTGTGACATATTTCTAATATTTTATGCCTATCAACGACACTTGGATTTCCTATTAAACTGTGTATTCAGAGGTCACAATGTTAATTCGAGGTCAAGCCCAATTTTCTAACCATAACACTTAATATACAAAACACTGATCAGACCAGTTGTGTTGTATGGCTCTGAAACCTGGAGTACAACGAAAGGAGACGAAACCTTGTTACAAACCTTTGAGAACAAAATTTTAAGACGCATCTTTGGACCCATTTGGAAGGGATACACAAAGTGGAGAGTGGAAAAGAAGAAGTAACAAAGACATTTATGATCTGTTTAAGTCTAAGGGATCCTTGTTTGTTTGGGGTCAATTAAGGCAAAAGTACCTGAAGCGGTAGCACGCTTGCTTGTTTACTTTAATTAACAAACAAACAAAAAATTAGGTGCATGGCCCCGCAGGAAATATTATTTCTGAAATTTTGCCCGCCTGCTGAAAAGGTTGGCCACCTCTGGACTAGACAGTCACATTTTTTTTTTGGACACTTTATGAGAAGAAATAGATTAGAGAACTTGATGACAACTGACAAGATTGAGGGGAAGAGAACAAGAGGAATGAAAAGCAAATACTTGGATGGCGTGGCCACGTGGTATAGTCTAGACATGAACACTGAGCTGATCCACGACTCTGGTTACCGCGCGAGATGACGCCCCCGCTTATCGTCATGGCACATGATGTTGGTATTATGAGAGTGAAGATATGCTACTAAATGAATAATTTGTGACTGCGGATGATACCACTCCATTGACTATCTTTTTGCCTCAGTTTCAAAATGATGTGCCTAGGTTTCGTCACTTGTAACGATCTTAGCCAGAACGTTTTCTCCATCAGCATCGGAATACTCCAACAATTCAAAAGAAATTGCTTTCCTTTACAATCGGTGGTCATTTGTGAGACTTCGAGGAACCCATCTTGCCCAAACATTAGAAAATCCTAGAGTTTTTATAACTGCATTTGCACTACCATTGCTTGCTGACAGCTTAAGGCTAAATGTTGAGTAGTGATTCACCTATCAGTAAGAATAATACCATCTGCGCATTTCAACATTTCTGCGATGGTGGCTGTGACAGGACGTCCACAGAGCGGCCGATCAAGCAGCTCTGTATCTCCACTTCCTGATTATTTGATTCTCTCAACCCTGCGATTGACTGTACTTCTTTACTGCAAAACTTCCTTACACATCACATAGTAAGTGTGGCACCTTGCAGTCTTGACATACTAAAGTATGTGAGTTGGAATGTGGCCAATATTCCATCACAATGCCTGGGCAGAGCTTCAGAGAAACATGCGGTGCCCAAACGACATGATCCCTCTCTCGACCTAATTCTTGTGTATTCCAGAGGAATGGGTAACCAATACGTCTGGCACAAGGTAGGTTGCAGACGCTGGCGGCACAGCGTCAAATCCTCCAGGACCTCGCCACCACGAGCAGGTGGCGAGTGATGGCCAGACCCTGACACCCAAGGAACTCGGCTTAGAGGCGTTCAGCCAAGTCCCACAGGTGAGGGCCTCGTACGAGCCCGGACCATAAGGGCGCGCACATCTGTCAATCACAAGTGTCCGGGCCTGTGTAAAGCGTGCACTATCGTCAGACTCTCCACCTGACTTTAGCGGACCCCGCGACCAGCGGGAATAGGCCCGCCAGAGCTACCGCAGGAGATATTGCTTGTCTATTGCGAGCAATGTCTCCCATCCTTCCACTGTGCGGCTCTCGCGACCGGCGAGAATATGCCCGCCGAAGATTATGCTCGTCTGCTGCGAACAAATCTCTACCGAGACTGAATTACATAGACACTTGTGAATATTCACATGTTTCTTCTCTGCAACGAGAAATTATATCACAGTTCACTGCTTATACCACACGGTGCGCTCCATTTGAACTGTTTAGATAAGCCATATTATTTAGATGGAAAATTAGAAAACATCAAAAAAGAAATGGGGAGGGAGAAGATTAACATATTAGGAGTATCGGAAACGAGATGGAAAGGAGCAGGGATAAGGACAGGAGAGGATTGTAAGATTATTTACTCTGGGGGAGAAGAACAGCAAAGAGGTGTAGCCATTATATTAGATAAGCAAACATCAAATTCTGTCAAAGGATTTCATGCTGTGT
This sequence comes from Cepaea nemoralis, assembly GCA_014155875.1. Classification (NCBI taxonomy): domain Eukaryota; kingdom Metazoa; phylum Mollusca; class Gastropoda; order Stylommatophora; family Helicidae; genus Cepaea; species Cepaea nemoralis. Next base: position 16,957 of record JACEFZ010018879.1, on the reverse strand, counting down.
CAGACAGAGTCCTATTAGTAAAATTAAACAGAAGACCTTTTAAAATAAATGTCATTCAAGTATATACCCCAACAAGTGAAAGCAGTGAAGAAAGCATAGAGGAATTTTATAATGACGTGGAGTCTGCTTTGAAGAACTGCAAAAAATCAGAAATAAATATCATAATGGGTGATTTCAACGCAAAAATAGGACAGCAAGGCGATGGATGCAGTGTAGGCAACCATGGTTTGGGAGAGAGAAATGAAAGAGGATACAGACTTGTAGAATGGGCAAAAGAACAAGAAATGGTTGTAGGAAACACCTGGTTTAAACAGCATCCTAGAAGATTATGGACATGGAGGAGTCCAGACAGCAGGATTAAAAACCAGATAGATTACATCCTGATTAGCAAAAGGTTTCGAAATGCGTTAACAGTCGTAAAAACAGTTCCAAATGCAGACTGTTACAGTGATCACAGATTAATTACAGGCACATTGAGGGTAAAGTTAAAGAAAGTCAAGTATACAGCAGGAAACCCTAAATATGACTTGTGCAAATTGAAAACTGACAAAGAAATACAAGATAATTTTAACATAGAAGTAAAGAACAAATTTGATATATTGATCTAGAGATCCTGTTTCAAGATGTAGATGATCAATGGGAAACGATGAAGAATTCAATCAGTTGCGCAGCAGAAAAAACTATTCCAAAAGTAAAGAAAGTGGGCCGTAAGACATGGATGACTGAAGAACTTTTACAACTAATGGAAACAAGAAGACAGAACAAAAATAATCCTGCCAAATATGAAGAAATTCACAGAAAAGTGAGAACCTTATGTAAGGAGGCAAAAGAAACATGGCTTGAGAAAAATTGCAGAGAAATTGAAAAACAACACAACAGTAACAAAGCGAAACTAATGTACAAAAGAATTCAGGAGCTTACTAATCAAAGAACACGTACATCAGCAGGCTGCCTAAAGACAAAAGATGGAAGAGTCATAATAGAAAAAGATCAGATCTTACATGAATGGTCAGATTATGTGAAAAACCTTTATGACGATAACAGAGACAAACAGTATGATGTCCAAAATAATAATGAAGGACCAGCAATTTTAAAGATGGAGGTTCAGAATGCGCTTAACCATATGAAATCTGGCAAGACCCCCGGTTCAGACAGCGTCACAACAGAAATGATTAATGCTTTAGAAGAATATGGAATAGATAAAGTTACCAGTCTGCTTAATACAATATATGATACTGGAAATATACCTCAGGAGTTATTTAATTCTGTATTTATTGCAATCCCAAAGAAATCAGGAGCCTTGGAATGTGATCAACATCGAACAATTAGTATAATGAGTCACATCACGAAAGATTTTGCTAAGAATTATCATGCAAAGAGTTAGGAGGAAAATACAACCTGAAATAGGAGAAGAACAATGTGGGTTTGTGGAAGGCAAGGGTACAGTAAATGCTGTGTATATACTGAGAAACATAATCGAACGTTCTATAGAAGTAAACAAAGATCTACACCTTTGCTTTATTGACTACACAAAGGCTTTTGATAAAGTGAGACATGTCAACATGATAAGGATGCTTGAAGATCTACAAATTGATGGAAAAGATCTTAAACTTGTAAAAAACATATATTGGAAACAACAAGCTGCCATAAGAGTTGATAATGAAGTAAGCCAATATCAGCCTATTAAAAGGGGCGTGAGACAGGGATGCATCAATAACATTAGATATGCAGATGATACAGTCTTGATTGCAGACAATGAACAGGACCTGCAAAATTTAGTAGATGCGATTGTTACACACAGTGAACAGCTAGGGTTAGAATTAAATTGTAAAAAGACACAGATTATGGTCGTCACTAGGAAGGACGAAATACCACAATGTAATATACAAGTAAATGGGAATATTCTTCAACAAGTGAGCAGGTACAATTATCTCGGAACAGTAATAACATCTGATGGGAGATGCCTTGAAGAGATTAGAACAAGAATCGTCATGGCAAAAGTAGCCTTTAGCAAGATGAAAAACATATCGACCAATAAAAAGATGTCAATTGAAACGAGAAAAAGAGTGTTGAGATGCTACATTGAACCTGTACTTTTATATGGATGTGAAGCGTGGACAATGAGCAGTCAGGCTGAAAAACATCTGATGGCTGTAGAGATGTGGTTTCTGAGGAAAATGCAAAGAATACCATGGACAGCCAGAAAGACCAATGAACAAGTCCTTCAAGAAACAAATGAAGATCGTAAATTGATTAGAGAAATTAGACGTAGACAGTCAAAATTTTTTGGGCATGTTATGAGAAGAAATGGATTGGAGAATTTGGTGACAACTGGTAAGATCGAGGGGAACAGACCAAGGGGAAGACCTAGAAGCAAGTACCTGGATGGCTTGGCCTTGTGGCATGGTCAAGACAGAAACACGGAGCTGATCCACGACCATGGTGATCGAGTGAGATGGCAGAACATGACCGCCCACGCTTACCGGCATGGCACATGATGGATGGATGGATATTATTTGACCGGTTGGGTTGCAATTTGATGCACATAATCGGCATATAACATATTTGAAGTGTGCAAAATCGTATGCTTCATTCTTCATTATTGGCAAAGAAAAACGATCTGGTGCATTACTCTCTTAACGACTCCCGTGCGGCTTTTTCGGTCTGCATTAAACTGGACAGAGAATGTACACGACAAAAATCCGATGGTGGTTGAGATAGAAGCACAGGTATTGATTTGTGAACACTGTTCTCGGAGTGATAAAATAGCGGAGCTTTTGCCGGGACTACGAACAGTTTAACCATGGAGGTCATTGCAGTAATAAAGGCTGGAGATAGAGAAACTTTTACCGATGCATGTTTTCATGAGAATGTCAAGGAAGACTGAGATGGCCTTGGTCAGAAGGCAGCGGCTTAAATCTCAGGTCAAGACTGGCTAATATATGTGTTATTTTTGTACTAGGTCATGCGGGTGTAAGAGGAAACGAATGAACAGATAGGCTTGCGGTCATGGCTGCCGTGTGGAGCAGACGGGCAATGGAGCAGGCTGACACCCTAAACGCCTGCAGGAAGGCTGGACGAGTAAATGACCCAAGACTCAAGGGATGGATGTGGTTCTGCAACTTTGATCAGACTGCAAGAACGGTAAGTCAAACAGGGTCAAGCTAAACAAGAACGACATTTGGGAGTCCAAGAAAGTATAGTACATCAACACATAACTGCTCTCATCAATTTCTACACACTGAGGAAGATAGAGAGGATCCTCTCTTTAGTGGGCACTTATGGTCTGGCCTTCACTGATGTGTCTTTCTGATAACGATAATGAATTTGTGTGGCCTTGAGTCTGACAGATTCTGACAAAACTTGATCATACTGGTGTAAATAAGGACTTCAGAGTTTTCTTTGGTTAATCATTGCCTCATCTTCATGCTCCCATACAAATACATACATTCAGTTTGCTAACATGGGCTTCAAAGTTTCACATCCCTCTAGAATTTTCTACTGCCATCTGGAAATCGGGCAAGCTACCATGCACTGAAGCAAACGCTGCTTGAAATTAGTAAATGACGTGTGCAGAGGGCGTATGAATAATTAGAACGGGGTTAACATAACTGCTTAGAGTGAAAGTAACAACCATGGAGCAGGAGGGGTTAAATAATTAGATGTTTTGTGTCGATATCATCATTGTAATGCCAACAACGTGTTATAAAATACGCCTTTAAAACTAGACATTCGCCAACATATTAATCCCCTGCACATTGTGTTTGTCAGTGCATTCACGTGTGCATTTTACAAAGTCATTGTTTCTATTCAGCGCTCTTTACTGTCTTAAAACGGTGAAACCCAGAAGTCGCGCTTTCACATCACATGTGAACGGTAATCACCATCAACCTAACACAGCCTTTACCCCTGCTGTTGTCTCCGCTGAAGATAAATAAGACACTGTTAAGGCGATTACCAACATTCTGGTGTAGTCAATGTACTAACGAAGAAACACACAAGCAGGCAAACAAGTACCGTTATTTTGTGACACATTTGTTGCCAACATCCGTGCAGTGTGCGTGAGCTAAATACGTGTTCGTTCTCGCAAGGGTTGAGGCCTCGTTACAATTAAAGTAATTATAACAATTTTAATTAATAACTGTAATAATAACGATAATAGTAGTCATTATTGAACTAATCGTGGATTGTAATAACAACCGCAGTCTATTATGAGTAGTAGTAGTAGTAGTAGTAGTCAGTAGTAGTAGTAGTAGTAGTAGTAGTATTAGTAGTAGTAGTAGTAGTAGTAGTATTAGTAGTAGTAGTAGTAGTAGTAGTAGTAGTAGTAGTAGTAGTAGTAGTAGTAGTAGTAGTAGTAGTAGATTTGTTACTGCTATAGGCAGTAGTAACAGTATCAGCAACAGCAGAAGTAGTAGCACAGCAGTACTAGTAATAGTAATTAATAGTTGAGGTGG
>JACEFZ010018879.1:0-7500 GCA_014155875.1 Cepaea nemoralis | reverse complement strand
ATTATGTTAATTGATTCATTAGATGTAAGATTTGCTAACTAATTCACGTGTAAATTAACGCCTTCGGTTGTATAATAATTGGTGAAGTGGAGTGCTGTTTAATAACTTAGTTCTCCTTAATAAAACGTGATGAACGTCTAGTTTCCGGCATAAAGAAATTGCAAGCAATCATGTATATGGCCATGAAACGTTTCATTTTTGAGAAAGCAAAATTAGTTAATAAAATCCCACCCCAAAACATTCCAAATTACAGTTTACCTTTATTTTCATGTTACGAACAGCAACCATATGAGTTCCTCAGCCTAGACTTAATTTGTGCATAAAAAACTTGAATTATTATGTTTATTGCTACATTAATTTAACATGCATAATATGGAACATATGGAGCTTAAAAAAATGGATGAATGTAGAAATCTTAATGCTGATGGACAAAAGAAAACGGAGTATAAATGACAAACAAGAATACTCTTCTTCTTCTTCAGCGTTCCGAGCCATTGAGGTTCTTTGCTGCAGATAAAATCCGTCTCCATTCGTCTCTCTGGTTGACCTTCTCTTGCCAGTCGTTGATTCCAAGTGCTTGTAGGTCTGTATATATATATTATCTCTCCACCGTCTTCTTGGTCTACCTCGGGGTCTACGGTCATTTATTTCCTGAGTGTAAGCGAGTTTTGTTTCCCTATTATCTTCCATTCTTTCTATATGCCCCAGCCATTGTAGTCTATTAGCCTTCATGATACCAGTGATTAGCGGGGACTTAAACAGATCATAAATGTCTTTGTTACTTCTTCTTTTCCACTTTCCACTTTGTGTATCCCTAATGGGTCCAAAGATGCGTCTTAAAACTTTGTTCTCAAAGGTTTGTAACAAGGCTTCGTCTCCTTTCGTTGTACTCCAGGTTTCAGAGCCATACAGCACAACTGGTCTGATCAGTGTTTTGTATATTGTGATTTTGGTGTTACGAGATAGCGCATTTGATTTTAGTAGATGTTGTAGTGCATAGTATATCTTATTTCCAGAATTGATTCTAGTTTGTATTTCTTCCCTTATGATGTTGGAGCAGTTGAAGATTGTACCCAGGTATTTGTATGTTTCCGTTCTTTTAATGGTCATATTATCTATTTGTATGTGGCCAGAGTTTTTAACCATTCCTTCTCTTGAAATTACCATATATTCTGTCTTATCTTAGTTGATAACCAGCCCCATCTGTTGGGCTTTTCCCTGTAAGTGAGTCAATATTTCCAATGTCTTTTGTTCATTTTCCCCTATAATATCTATAGCATCTGCATAACGAAGCAACCTGGATGTTCCTCCAATATTACATTCCTCCATTACCTTCCTTACAACTTTCTCCTAGAGCCAGATTGAAGAGTAGCGGCGATAGTGCATCACCCTGTTTCAAGCCAGATGTTATTTGGAAAGGGTCTGATTTCCTGCCTTTATATATATTTTACTTTTACTATATTATAATTATCTTCCATGCATATCTGGTCATGTTGATTAACTTCCTTGGTATTCCAAATTCCTGCATAGCATTCCACAGACTATTCCTATGGACACTTTCATAAGCCTTTAAAAAAAAAATGTGTTGCGTATCCCTTACGGGACGTTGCAGTCAACACCAGCATTTTCAGCTGCTGTTGATGTACTAGGCAAGTGTTACGTTCAGTAGTTTGCCATTGCTTTCTGATACCTTTTTCGAAAAAACCAGCACCGCCGTGTTTCGAACCCGGGTATACGGGCTCACAAACCGCGTTCGCAAGCCCTTTAGCCACAAAATCCACACACATTTTATGGAGATCTCTTTTATATTCCCAATTTTTCTCAGCTATTTGTCGTAAAATAAATATCTGATCTATTGTTGATCTGTTTTGTCTAAACCCGCCTGGTAGTCACCTATTTAGTCTATTTAGTAATACTGTGGGGGACTGCGTGGACTCGAGGTATGGTGTCCACCTCAAGTGATGGAGGTCCCGGGTTCAGGCCCCGGTGATGCCGAGATTTTTTCTCGTGGACTTCTTGTAATAAAATTTCCCCTGGTCTCTGGGTAGTGAGATCGGATGCCCGTGTGTATTGTTGCGCACGTAAAAAATCCCTTGGCAGTTGGAAATCGAAAAAGAGTAGCCTAACGGCGCTGCCCGGGCAAAATTTTGAGTTAAAAATCTACCCAAAGTATTTCAGGATCCTCGCTGGTACTACGGAGTTCGTGCACTGAGCTGAGTTTCTCCAGACTCAGGTTTGAGTTAGGAGGAGAACGGAGCACTTACGGGTTGCACCCGTGTGCCGTGATGTCGATCCATCGACTAAACTAAACTAAACTAGTAATAATGTGGATAGTATCTTATAGCAACATAATAGGTAAATACAAAACTTGGAACGGCAATATTAAAAAAAAAAATCTGCTCAGTCATTACAAATACATCCTGTATCAGAGGTCAAAGCGCTCATCTATGAACACTCAGACAGCCCCGAAGTGCTCATCTATACAGATGGATCTGTTGTAAAGCAGCAGTTCAGTGGGCCGAACCGTTCAAGAATCCAATGGTGCCCACCCTATGACCAGAACTGCATGACGATGGAGGTGATGGCAGTTACACAGGCTTTCATATGGCTGGAATCGCAGTATTATACCAACGTGTTGTACTAAGTGATTCAATGAGCATGATTCAGAAGGTCGAAACTGGATCTGTACGTAGACAGTGGACTCAGTCGCTGCGGAAGTCTGTTGTCCGTAAAGTCACCTTCATCTTCGTCCCGGGACATGCGGGAGTCGAGGGAAATGAACGAGCTGATAAACTGGCTGGCTCTGCACCTCCTGTAGATGGCCAGCCCATGGATCACGCCGATGTTATTAACGTCCTTAAAGATATGTCGAGAACAGAGGACTTTGACGTCAGTGAATCCACATCGCTGTCCAGGATGAAAGTCTTGGGAGTAAGAATTGGCACGGCCAGACACGAGAGGTACATCGGGAAAGCGAGATGCCTCGTCAACCAACACAGAACTGGCACTATTAGCCACCGGACGCTGAAACATATGCTGGGGGGGGGGGGGGGGGGGGGGATCTAAGCACCCATGGACCTGTCCGGAGTGCAATAAAGATACCCCAACTGACAACTGATAACTGATAACATCCTGTATATTTTACAAGCTAGTAGCGAGAGGTAAATTTCGGATCATGAGTACTAATATACATTTCTAGCGCATTGCTGCAGACTGACTTATAAACTAAATGTTCCACCACATGCCAACACACATATTACAAAACGCGGCTTGTGAAAATCCTGGAATGGAATAGGAGCCACATGTTGTACTTAATCTGTACTTGTAATGCCAGAACTGCAGGAGCCACTCGAAGTGGAGAATAGTACATGTGTACGATTTGTGAGCTGTTTCAAGTGGTGCATCGTAAACAAAGAGTTAACAGGATTAGCTACTCTGCTTGATCAATTATTACCTGTAAATCATTCCACAGATTGTTGCTACCCTGCTTGATCAATTAGTTAGTTAGTTAGTTAGTTAATTAGTTAGTTAGTTAGTTAGTCGCAGTTCAAACTTCACAGCAACGGGTCGTCCCCATTATGCTCCGTTCCTGTGCCAGTGAATATCACACAAAATGCTCCCCACTGCCCAATGTGAAAAGTGAAAAAGACAGGAGTCTCGACAAACAACAGCCCGCACAGATACACTGTGCATAACGCCGCCGCCAGAATGTCAACACAATAGTCCCACACAAAACATCCAGTCATTTTCCCATCTGGATGTTTCCTAGATGTTCACCCACACAGTCCACGAAATACAGTTCATCGTCGATGGTAGTGGAGTGGCAGTCAACCAGAAGCCTAGCAGCCACGCATCTCTGCATAAGGCAAAAACCGGTCAACTCTGGGACATAGCCATCATGCCATCGCTCCGAACATGCAGTCACGTTCCAAAAAACCTCGGGCAAATTCAAAAACATTTCACACGAAACTCACAGCTCACAGTGTCGCGCCACGCACTTACTCAGTAGCAGGGCAACGGAACCATCAAGCCTCCTTAGTCGCCTCTTACGACATGCATGGTAGGCTACAGTGTTGCTATTCTTTGCTTCCCTTATGGGCCCCGGCAACACACGTATATCATTCCACAGATTGTTGCTACCCTGCTTGTTCAATTATTACCTGTTTATCATCCTTCAGATTGCTGGAGCTACATGCGGGTATGCTACTACACCAACTGGTCTCAGTTCGCTACCAATTACCGGTTCTTCCCAGCTCGTATCCCTCCGCTGCTGTGCACTCACATCATATTTGCCTACGCCGACATCAGAGCTGCAAACATCACGCCTAACGAGTTCAACGATGTTACCATGCAAGTAGCCTTGATTGTGCCGTTTAATTCTCCCTTTGTCAGATTATGAAATATCTGGATGACTTGGTCACATGGCATAATCGAGACACAAACACAGAACTGATCCACGACTCCGGTGATCGTGTGAGGTGGCGAAACAAGACCACCTACGCTTATCGCCATGGCACATGATGATGAAGGTTATGAAACCACTTTATCCTGTGTCTATCTGTGCGTTTTTATGTCTGTATTATTGTCACAGCCTCACCTAGAGACGGTACATAGAAGTAAGAGATACTAGCGAAGGGAGAGTACACCAGCAAAAGGGAAAGAACCGAGTCACTCGAAGGCTTGAATAATCCAGAGCCTTCCTCGAAGGACCGGTCAGTGTGTCCACAGCCCCGTGGACACTGATGGGGCCCGCCGATTGCGGGGTCCACGAGAAACTCAGAGAGAGTTGCCACCCGTGTCGGATTGCGACACGTGTGGAGAAGGTCAGACAGAGACTGGACATCGAGGAAGCAACAGGGCTTACCTTAAGGGGACTTGATAGTAGACCCAATTGTATTTAAGGGTCTTAGACATATGTGTAGATAGCTGCTAGAGTTATTGTGTTAACTATGTTCATTACAAACTCCTGTGATATGCAATGTATTGAATGCTGGCTTGTGAAAACTCGCTTCGCCAGCGTACTATAATATGTATGTAATTAAATGATGCTAAATTGTATCTAACGGAGTTTGTTGCCTGTATGAGCCCGAGTTTCAATCCCCTAGAGATCTAGGACGGTGACAATTATGTCCCCGGTTGACTGTATTGGCGTGCCTGTTGAATCTCTTAAGCAGCTAATGGCCTCACAGTTACATCTGTTGTTCCTGCACCTCTTAATGAAATCTTTGCTTTGTCTTGATATGAACACGTAAATAATATATTCAATGCCGTCGCACAAGTAAGGTTGTCTGCAATATCTCGACAGCTAGTTCAGGTCGTACACTTATCTTATGTTGATGTTATCTTACCGCATGTATCATTGCTTACCCACCTTCTATATGATATACATAGGGAGGCCCCATTTTCCTCCATGACTAACCGTATTCCCTGTTCCACGGAAGACAGCCCGGGCGGGCGGGCGGTCGGGCGGTCGGTCGGTCGGTCGGTCGGGCGGGCTGGCTGGCTAATGGTCAGATTCTCCACACTGCACAAATGACAATTTAGTCCATAAATGACGTGGTATGCCTTCAAATATGCTAGATCAAGACATAATGAGGTGTGTTGTCTTGTAGTTGTTCTGTTCTGTTGTGACCGCCAACCCTGAATGAACGCAGTATTAGTCATATAGCCCTCACCGTAGACATCAGGAAGGGTCTTCTGGTTCAACGTGTTGAAGTCACAGGTCGCGTCGTATAGCCTTACTATGTTCCGGTGTCACAAGAGCCTATCTCCCCAAACCAGCAGACTGGGATACATGGAGTCATTACACACACACGCACACGCTCGCACTCACACACATATACGTATACACACACGTATACACACACGACATCCACACACACACACATACAAGCACACACTCACACTCACACACGCATATACACGTCCACATACACGTTTACACACCCTTCCTACACACACAAACACGCACACAAACACACACACACACACACACATATAAAATAAACCACGACTCCGAGCGTCAGACAACTCGGAGGAGCTGGTGGTCTCTGACTTCGCAGCGTCGAATGCCCGTCCGACCGCGTTCATGATATTATCAGCGTATTCCACCCCCTCCCCCCGCCCTCCCCACAGGCTGCACTAAAGAGTCCCGCTACGAAAAGAAGAGTCCCGAAACAGGGACTTGCTAAAGAAGTGTCATGGTGCTGGAACATCACATTCTATAGGGCTGCATGTACGGGGACATATGTGGCCAGTCTTTTCTTCTCTTAGCGGACGACAAACGCACGCGTCGTTACTAATATATGCTTAGAGAGGAAATGGCTATAAGAGAAGGGCGGGCACTGTGGGGCTTCACATTGCCCAGGGCATACCACAACCTTAGTGGCGGGAAAAGACAAGGAGGTGCATTAAGTTATGAGAGAAGACCAGCAGGACATTGACAATACGAAGTTCCTATTGGTTTACTGATATTATAAAATAACCGCATAGCACCTGCTGTTCTAACGGTTTGAAGTCGTAGGTCTTCACATGTGCTAAGTCAATGCATATGAGGAGGTAGCACCAGTTCCTTTTTCACCACATTTCCCCCCTAGACAAAACTAATTTCCATTTGACAATGTTTAAGTAGTCTGGAGATCGAATCTTAGATTTCTGTGTTCGATAGCCAGTGCAGGAATCAATATCTTTGGTCAAGTGGTATCAGGAAGACGACAGGTAAGAGACAGGAAACATCCAACGTGTCCACTTCGGCTTTTATCACGTGAAAACCAATGATTTCCGGACAGCGGTCACTTGCCATTAGTGACACTAGTCGGCAAGTACTACACAACCATTTCCAATTCGCTTCGAGGCGGATTTTAAAAATTGACCTGGCTCCCAGGTGGACTCAGTCCAAAATAGGTACCAAGAAATATCTTGGGAAGTTCCCAGGTGGACTCAGTCAAAAATAGGTACCAATAAATATCTTAGGAAGTAAAGGCGATCAGTGTAATATTGATAAAATCACCTGTTGATCTATAAAATACTGGGCCGATTACGTGTTAATAGCTTCGTTTACTTATTATTTTACAATCACAGCTCTGTGTAAGGGTCTATGTGTGCATAATTATGTTAAGCGACCTACCTAACGCCTCAAACATCATTCAAAGCACAGCTAATAATGGCATTGATTTGTCAACAGGTACGCCCGTCTGAACAGACTCAAGCGAGACAACCCGTCTCTACAGATCATTCTGGCCGTGGGAGGTTGGGCGGCTGGCGGAGAGAGGTTCAGTAGGCTTGTGTCCCGCGAGGCCTCCATGAGCCAGTTTACCAGAAACCTCATCAACTACACCAGGAGACACGGCCTGGACGGAGTCAACATTGATTGGGAGTACCCCACAGCCGGGGACAGGGGCAGTGACGTCATAGATCGGGAGAGATACACCAGGCTATTACAGGTCGGTGGCAGAGCTGGTTGAGGTGGCCAGTTGCTGTAAACTATCAGTTTAATTGTAA
>JACEFZ010018878.1:370000-464693 GCA_014155875.1 Cepaea nemoralis | reverse complement strand
GGATTTCGGTGGGTGCGCGCGCAGGTGCGGATTTCGGTGGGTGACGCGCGCAGGTGCGGTTTCCGGTGGGGTGCGCGCTCAGGTGCGGGATTTCGGTGGTGTGCTGCGCGCAGGTGCGGATTTCGGTGGGTGCTCGCGCAGTGTGCGGAATTAGGTGGGTGCGCGGCAGGGCGGATTGCGGTGGTGTGCGCGCGCAGGTGCGATTTCGGTGGCGTGCGCGGCAGGTGCGGGTGATTTCGGTGGAGTGCGCGCGCAGGTGCGGATTTCAGTGGGTGCGCGCGCAGGTGCGGATTTCGGTGGGTGCGCGCGCAGTGCGGATTTCGGTGGTTGCGCGCAGGTGCGGATTTCGGGTGGGTGCGCGCGCAGGTGACGGATTTCGGTGGGTGAGCGCGCAGGTCGGAGTTTGGTGGGTGGGGGGGGCCCCGCGCGCAGGTGCGGATTTTTGTGTGCGCGCGCAGGTGCGGATTTCTTTGTGTGTGCGCGCAGGTGCGGATTGCTTTGTGTGCGGCGCAGGGCGGATTTTTTGTGTGCGCGCGCAAGGTGCGGGATTTCGGTGGGTGCGCGCGCAGGTGCGGATTTCGATGGGTGCGCGCCGCAGGTGCGGATTACGGGGGTGTGCGCGCGCAGGTGCGGAATTCGGTGGCTGGGCGCGCTCAGGTGCGGATTTCGGTGTGGAGTGCGCGCGCAGGTTCGGATTTCGGTGAGTGCGCGCGCAGGTGCGGATTCATGGGAGCGCGCGCAGGTGCGGATTTCGGTGGGTGCGCGCGCAGGTGCGGATTTCGGTGGGTGTGCGCGCAGAGTGCGGAATATTTCGGTGGCTGCGCGCGCAGCGAGGTCCGGCATTTCGCGTGGGTGCGCGCGCAGGTGCGGACTTCGGGGGTGCGCGCGCAGTGCGGATTCGGTGGGTTCGCGCGCAGGTCGCGGATTCGGTAATGTGCGCGCGCAGGTGCGGATTTCGGTGGTGTGCGCGCGCATGTGCGGAATTTACGGGTGAGTGCGCGGGCAGGTGCGGATTTCGGTGATGTGCGCGGGGCAGGTGAGGATTTCGGTGGTGTGCTTGCGCATGTGCGGATGCCGATGGGTGCTCGCGCAGGTGCGGGATTTCGGTGGGGTTTGCGCCCGCCGAATTTTCGGATTCTTTGGTGCGCGCGCAGGTTGCGGAATTTTTGTGTTGGCGCGCAGGTGCGAATTCGGTGGGTGCGCGCGCATGTGCGGATTTTTTGGTGGGTGCGCGCAGGTGCCGGGATTTCGGTGTCGGTGCGCGCGCAGTGCTGATTTTCGGTCGGGGGTAGCGCGAGCAGGTATTGAGCTGTCTTGTGGTGTGTGGCAGGTGCGGATTTCTTGTGTGCGCGCGCAGTGCGGTTTCTTTGTGTGTGATGCGCAGTTGCGGATTTCGGTAAGTGCCCCCCCCGCCGCGCAGGTGCGGATTTCGAGTGGGTGTGCGCGCAGGTGCGGAATTTCGGTGGGTTGTGCGGCGAGTGCGGATTCGGTGGGTGCTCGCGCAGGTGCGGATATCGGGGGGTGCGCGCGCAGGTGTGGATTTCGGTGGGCGCGCGCGCAGGGCGGATTTCGGTGGCGTGCGCGCGGCAGTCGGGATTTCGGTGGGTGCGTGACAAAGGTGGGGTTTCGGTGGCGTGCGAGCGCAGGTGTGGAATTTCGGTGGGGTGCGCGCTCAGGTGCGGATTTCGGTGGGTGTTGCGCGCAGCGTGCGGATTTCGGTGGGTGCGTGAAAAGGTGTGGATTTCGGTGGTGCGTGTGCAGTGTAGATTTTTGTGCGGTGAGGTGCCGCAGGTTGGGATTCGGTGGGTGCTGCGCGTCATCAACACAGTGCTTAACTTGGAAGTGCATAATTTAATGAGTGCGTAATTGGATAGCTGCATAATTTGGTAGTGCATGCGCAGGTGCATATATGTTTTGGGGGTATTTATTATGTTCTTGAGCAAGTTACATAAATTTTGTTTGGTGCTGCACACGCCGGATGCATAGTTTGGAAGTGAACGCGCTAGTGCGTTATTTAGTAGGTTCCATACCCAGATGCGTAATTTGGAGATGCGGCGTAGCTATGTAAATTGGTCCAGTTGCCACAGGGAAAAATGTTCCACGACTCATTCATATGATGCCTCAGGAAAGATGGCGTCCACGACTCACTTCGTATGTTTCACAGGAAAGATGGTCCATGAAACACATTCGTAGTTGACACAGGAAAAATAGTCCACGATCGCATTTCGCATGTTGCCACAGAAAAAAAGATGGTCCAACGACCTCTATTCATTTGCTGACGCAGGCGCAGGAAAGATGCTCCACGACTCAATATGTGTGTTGCTGTAATAAAAGATATCCACGAACTCGCATTCCTATGCTGCCACAGGAAAGATGGTCCACGACTCGTATCCATATGTGCAACAGGAAAGATGCATGTTCTGAACATATTGACTTTTAATTATTTTGCTGGTTGCAATATCGGCAGAAATTCTGAATAAGTGTTTTGTTATATCCGTTATTGAAGTCGTTGTCAATCCCACATTTATTTTGCCGCGTGTAATTTTCTAAGCAATTTTACGTTCCGTGTTGTTTTTCCCCTCATTACTATCCTATACAATACTTCCAAATCACATGCGGCTGAAATCGAACAGAATGTCGGGGGATTGTGCAGTGCGTTCATAACCCCTAAGCCAACAACCACATTTTCAAATCTAATTATATCATTCTTAATATGGTATTCTGGAACAAGGACCATACCATCAAATATGAAGAGGAACTGAGGAATTCAGAACTATTTTGTTGTCGGACAACAATTTATTTTATTTACAACTTCAAGTTTTCAACATTTACCGCCAGGCGGTACTGAGCATTACTCAGACACCAGGCAAAGAACAAAGGGGCTACATGTAGTTAATAATAGTATAAAATAAAATGTTTAATTCTGTCGTAGAAACTCTGTAGACAGTTGATTTGATTCTCTTATGGAATTTTCTAAAAGTGAATATGTTGTGTAGGTTCGATTAGTTGATCGTAAATATGATAAATGTGTTTATAATATTTAATGAGGCAGATTTGTTGAACTTCAGGATTGAATCAATCAATAGTGAACTGGACTCTGAAACATAAGCCAACAGGACGAGGATCAAACGCTGACTATTATTTATATTTATACAAAAGGAAAAGAAATGTGGAAAACGCAGAATATACACAGCTTATTCATGAACAAATCTAAAAGTTGAGTGAAAGTTGCGGGAGAAATAAAAATCTCAGCGAAGAAATTTGTAGGGTGAAAATAAGAGAAAAAAGTTATATAAAGACAATAAAGTCGATGCGCGGATTTCGGTGGCCTGCGCGCCGCAGGTGCGGATTTCGGTGTGTGCGCGCGCAGGATGCAGATGTCGGGTGAGTGCGCGCGCAGGTGGGATTGATGGGTGCGCGCGCAGGTACGGATTCGGTGGGTGCGCGCGCAGGTGGGATTTCGGTGTGTGTGCAGCGCGCAGGTGCGGATTTCGGTGGGTGCGCGCGCCCAGTGCGGAATTCGAGTGGAGAGTGCGCGCGCAGGTGCGGATATCGGTGGGTGCGCGCGCAGGTGCGGGATTTCGGTTGGAGTGGCGCGCGCAGGTGCGGATTTTCGGTGGCGTGCGCGCGCAGGTGCGGATTTTCGGTGGGTGCGCGCGAAGGTGCGGATTCGGTGGGTGTCGTGCGCAGATGGGATTTCGGTGGGTTGCGCGCGCAGGTGCGGTTTCGGGGTGCGCGCGCAGGTGCACGATTTCTTTGGTGTGGGCGCGCAGGTGCGGATTTCTTTGTGTGCGCGCGCAGGTGCGGATTTCTTTGTGTGCGCGCGCAGGTGCGGATTTATTTGTGTGGGCGCGCAGGTGCGGACTTCGGTGGGTGCGCGCGCAGGTGCGGATTTCAGTGGGTTCGCGCGCAGATGCGGATTTTGGTGAGTGCGCGCGCAGGTGCGGATTTCGGTGAGTGCGCGCGCAGGTGCGGATTTCGGTGGGTGCTCGCGCAGGTGCGGATTTCGATGGGTGCTCGCGCAGGTGAGGATTTCGGTGGGTGCGCGCGAAGTTTCGGATTTCTTTGTGTGCGCGCGCAGGTGCGGATTTCTTTGTGAGCGCGCGCAGGTGCGGAATTCGGTGGGTGCGCTCGCATGTGCGGATTTTGGTGGGTGCGCGCAGGTGCGGATTTCGGTGGGTGCGCGCGCAGGTGCGCATGTCTTTGTGTGTGTGTGCGCAGGTGCGGATTTCTTTGTGTGCGCGCGCAGGTGCGGATTTCTTTGTGTGCGCGCGCAGGTGCGGATTTCGGTGGGTGCGCGCGCAGGTGCGGATTTCGGTGGGTGCGCGCGCATGTGAGGATTTCGGTGAGTTCGCGCGCAGGTGCGGATTTCGGTGAGTGCGCGCGCAGGTGCGGATTTCGGTGGGTGCTTGCGCAGGTGCGGATTTCGATGGGTGCTCGCGCAGGTGCGGATTTCGGTGGGTGCGCGCGAAGTTTCGGATTTCTTTGTGTGCGCGCGCAGGTGCGGATTTCTTTGTGTGCGCGCGCAGGTGCGGAATTCGGTGGGTGCGCGCGCATGTGCGGATTTTGGTGGGTGCGCGCAGGTGCGGATTTCGGTGGGTGCGCGCGCAGGTGCTGATTTCGGTGGGTGCGCGCGCAGGTGCGCATATCTTTGTGTGTGTGCGCAGGTGCGGATTTCTTGTGTGTGCGCGCGCAGGTGCGGATTTCTTTGTGTGTGTGCGCAGGTGCGGATTTCTGTAAGTGCGCGCGCATGTGCGGATTTCGGTGGGTGCGCGCGCAGGTGCGGATGGCGGTGGGTGCGCGCGCAGGTGCGGATTTCGGTGGGTGCGCGCGCAGGTGCGGTTTCCGGTGGGTTCGCGCGCAGGTGCGGATTTCGGTGGGTGCGCGCGCAGGTGCGGATTTCGGTGGGTGCGCGCGCATGTGCGGATTTCGGTGAGTTCGCGCGCAGGTGCGGATTTCGGTGAGTGCGCGCGCAGGTGCGGATTTCGGTGGGTGCTTGCGCAGGTGCGGATTTCGATGGGTGCTCGCGCAGGTGCGGATTTCGGTGGGTGCGCGCGAAGTTTCGGATATCTTTGTGTGCGCGCGCAGGTGCGGATTTCTTTGTGTGCGCGCGCAGGTGCGGAATTCGGTGGGTGCGCGCGCAGGTGCTGATTTCGGTGGGTGCGCGCGCAGGTGCGCATATCTTTGTGTGTGTGCGCAGGTGCGGATTTTCTTTGTGTGCGCGCGCAGAGTGCGGATTTCTTTGTGTGTGCGCGCAGGTGCGGATTTCGGTAAGTGCGCGCGCAGGTGCGGATGTCGGTGGGTGCGCGCGCAGGTGCGGATTTCGGTGGGTGCGCGCGCAGGTGCGGTTTCCGGTGGGTGCGCGCGCAGGTGCGGATTTCGGTGGGTGCGCGCGCAGGTGCGGAATTCGATGGGTGCGCGCGCAAGTGCGGATTTCGGTGGGTGCGCGCGCAGGTGCGGATTTCGGTGGGTGCGCGCGTAGGTGCGGATTTCGGTGGGTGCGCGCGCAGGTGCGGATTTTGGTGAGTGCGCGAACAGGTGCGGATTTAGGTAGGAGCGCGCGCAGGTGCTGAGTTCGGTTGGTGCGCGCGCAGGTGCGGCTTTCGGTGGGTGCGCGCGCAGTTGCGGATTTCGGTGGGTTGCGCGCGCAGGTGCGAATTTCAGTGGGTGCGCGCGCAGGTGCGGATTTTGGTGGGTGCGTGCAACAGTGTGGATTTCGGTGGATGCGTGTGCAGGTGTAGATTTTTGTGGGTGCGTGCGCAGGTTGGATTTCGGTGGGTGCGCACGCACCAACACAGTTGCTTAACTTGGTAAGTGCATAATTTGATGAGTTCGTAATTGGATAGATGCATAATTTGGTAGTTGCATGCGCAGGTGCATAATATGTTTGGGGGTATTTAGTATGTTCTTGAGCAAGTACATAATTTGTTTGGTGCACACGCCGGTGCATAGTTTGGTAAGTGAATGCGCTAGTGCCGTATTTAGTAGGTCCATACACAGATGCGTAATTTGGTAGATGCGGCGTAGCTATGTACATTGGTCAGTTGCCACAGGAAAAATGTTCCACGATCATATTCATATGATGCCTCAGGAAAGATGGTCCACGACTCACATTCGTATGTTTTCACAGGAAAGATGGTCCATGAAACACATTCGTATGTTGCCACAGGAAAAATAGTCCATGACTCGCATTCGCATGTTGACACAGAAAAGATGGTCCACGACCTCTATTCATTTGCGGACGCAGGAAAGATGCTCCACGACTCACATATGTGTGTTGCTGTAATAAAGATAGTCCACGAATCGCATTCCTATGCTGCCACAGGAAAGATGGTCCACGACTCGTATCCATATGTTGCCACAGGAAAGATGCATGTTCTGAACAAATATTGACTTTAATTTATTTGCTGGTGCAATATCGGCAGGAAATTCTGAATAAGTGTTTTGTATGTCCGTTATTGAACGTCGTTGTCAATTCCAGCATTTATTGGCCGCGTGTAATTTTCTAAGCAATTTTACGTTCCGTGTTGTTTTTCCCCTCATTACTTTCCTATACAATACTTCCAAATCACCTGCGGCTGAATTCGAACAGAATGTCGGGATTGTGCAGTGCGTTCATAACCCCTAAGCCACAACCACATTTTCAATATCTAATTATATCATTCTTAATATGGTATTCTGAACAGGACCCTACCATCAGATATGAAGAGGAACTTGAGGAATTCAGAACTATTTTGTTGTCGGACAACAATTTATTTTATTTACAACTTCAAGTTTTCAACATTTACCGCCAGGCGGTACTGAGCATTACTCAGACACCAGGCAAAGAACAAAGGGGCTACATGTTAGTTTAATAATAGTATAAAAATAAAATTGTTTAATTCTGTCGTAGAAACTCTGTAGACAGTTGATTTGATTCTCTTATGGAAGTCTTCTAAAAGTGCATATATGTTGTGTAGGTTCGATTAGTTTTATCGTAAATATGAATAAATGTGTTTATAATTATTTAATGAGCAGATTTGTTGAACATCAGGATTGCTCAATCAATAGTGAACTGGACTCTGGAAATATTAAGCCAACAGGACGATGGATCAAACCCTGACTATGACTTTATATTTACAAAAGGAAAAGAATATGAAAATGCAGAATATACAAAGGTAGTCATGACAAATCTAAAATGTGGGTGAAAGTTGCGGGAGAAATAAAAATACCAGCGACGAAATTTGTGGGTGAAAATAACAGAAAAAGTTATATAAAGAAAATAAAGTCGATGCGCGGATTTCGGTGGGTGCGCGCGCAGGTGCGGATTTCGGTGGGTGCGCGCGCAGGTGCGGATTTCGGTGGGTGCGCGCGCAGGTGCGGATTTCGGTGGGTGCGTGTGCAGGTGTAGATTTTTGTGGGTGCGTGCGCAGGTTTGGATTTCGGTGGGTGCGCGCGCAGGTGCGGATTTCGTTGGGTGCGCGCGCAGGTGCGCATATCTTTGTGTGTGTGCGCAGGTGCGGATTTCTTTGTGTGCGCGCGCAGGTGCGGATTTCGTTGGGTGCGCGCGCAGGTGCGGATTTCGGTGGGTGCGCGCGCAGGTGCGGATTTCGGTGGGTGCGCGCGCAGTTGCGGATTTCGGTGGGTGCGCGCGCAGGTGCGGATTTCGGTGGGTGCGCGCGCAAGTGCGGATTTCGGTGGGTGCGCGCGCAAGTGCGGATTTCGGTGGGTGCGCGCGCAGGTGCGGACTTCGGTGGGTGCGCGCGCAGGTGCGGATTTCAGTGGGTGCGCTCGCAGGTGCGGATGTCAGTGGGTGCGCGCGAAGGTGCGGATTTCGGTGGGTGCGCGCGCAGGTGCGGATTTCGGTGGGTGCGCGCGCAGGTGCGGAATTCGATGGGTGCGCGCGCAAGTGCGGATTTCGGGGGTGCGCGCGCAGGTGCGGATTTCGGTGGGTGCGCGCGCAGGTGCGGATTTCGGTGGGTGCGCGCACAGGTGCGGATTTCGTGTGGGTGCGCGCGCAGTTGCGGATTTCGGTGGAGTGCGCGCGCAGGTGCGGATTTCGGTGGGTGCGCGCGCAGGTGCGGATTTCGGTGGGTGCGCGCGCAGGTGCGGACTTCGGTGGGTGCGCGCGCAGGTGCGGATTTCGGTGGGTGCGCGCGCAGGTGCGGATTTCGGTGGGTGTGCGCGCAGGTGCGGATTTCAGTGGGTGCGCGCGAAGGTGCGGATTTCGGTGGGTGCGCGCGCAGGTGCGGATTTCGGTGGGTGATCGAGCAGGTGCGGAATTCGATGGGTGCGCGCGCAAGTGCGGATTTCGGTGGGTGCGCGCGCAGGTGCGGATTTCGTTGGGTGCGCGCGCAGGTGCGGATTTCGGTGGGTGCGCGCGCAGTTGCGGATTTCGGTGGGTGCGCGCGCAGGTGCGTATTTCGGTGGGTGCGCGCGCAAGTGCGGATTTCGGTGGGTGCGCGCGCAGGTGCGGACTTCGGTGGGTGCGCGCGCAGGTGCGGATTTCAGTGGGTGCGCGCGCAGGTGCGGATTTCGGTGGGTGTGCGCGCAGGTGCGGATGTCAGTGGGTGCGCGCGAAGGTGCGGATTTCGGTGGGTGCGCGCGCAGGTGCGGATTTTGGTGGGTGCGTGCAACAGTGTGGATTTCGGTGGATGCGTGTGCAGGTGTAGATTTTTGTGGGTGCGTGCGCAGGTTTGGATTTCGGTGGGTGCGCACGCACCAACACAGTTGCTTAACTTGGTAAGTGCATAATTTGATGAGTTCGTAATTGGATAGATGCATAATTTGGTAGTGCATGCGCAGGTGCATAATATGTTTGGGGGGTATTTAGTATGTTCTTGAGCAAGTACATAATTTGTTTGGTGCACACGCCGGTGCATAGTTTGGTAAGTGAATGCGCTAGTGCGTTATTTAGTAGGTCCATACACAGATGCGTAATTTGGTAGATGCGGCGTAGCTATGTACATTGGTCCAGTTGCCACAGGAAAAATGTTCCACGACTCATATTCATATGATGCCTCAGGAAAGATGGTCCACGACTCACATTCGTATGTTTTCACAGGAAAGATGGTCCATGAAACACATTCGTATGTTGCCACAGGAAAAATAGTCCATGACTCGCATTCGCATGTTGACACAGAAAAGATGGTCCACGACCTCTATTCATTTGCTGACGCAGGAAAGATGCTCCACGACTCACATATGTGTGTTGCTGTAATAAAGATAGTCCACGAATCGCATTCCTATGCTGCCACAGGAAAGATGGTCCACGACTCGTATCCATATGTTGCCACAGGAAAGATGCATGTTCTGAACAAATATTGACTTTAATTTATTTGCTGGTGCAATATCGGCAGGAAATTCTGAATAAGTGTTTTGTATGTCCGTTATTAGAACGTCGTTGTCAATTCCCAGCATTTATTGGCCGCGTGTAATTTTCTAAGCAATTTTACGTTCCGTGTTGTTTTCCCCTCATTACTTTCCTATACAATACTTTCAAATCACCTGCGGCTGAATTCGAACAGCATGTCGGGATTGTGCAGTGCGTTCATAACCCCTAAGCCACAAGCCACATTTTCAATATCTAATTATATCATTCTTAATATGGTATTCTGAACAGGACCCTACCATCAGATATGAAGAGGAACTTGAGGAATTCAGAACTATTAATAGTTGTCGGACAACAATTTATTTTATTTACAACTTCAAGTTTTCAACATTTACCGCCAGGCGTTACTGAGCATTACTCAGACACCAGGCAAAGAACAAAGGGGCTTACATGTTAGTTTAATAATAGTATAAAAATAAAATTGTTTAATTCTGTCGTAGAAACTCTGTAGACATGTTGATTTGATTCTCTTATGGAAGTCTTCTAAAAGTGCATATATGTTGTGCAGGTTCGATTAGTTTTATCGTAAATATGAAGAAATGTGTTTATAATTATTCACTGAGCAGATTTGTTGAACATCAGGATTGCTCAATCAATAGTGAACTGGACTCTGGAAATATTAAGCCAACAGGACGATGGATCAAACCCTGACTATGACTTTATATTTACAAAAGGAAAAGAATATGAAAATGCAGAATATACAAAGGTAGTCATGACAAATCTAAAATGTGGGTGAAAGTTGCGGGAGAAATAAAAATACCAGCGACGAAATTTGTGGGTGAAAATAACAGAAAAAGTTATATAAAGAAAATAAAGTCGATGCGCGGATTTCGGTGAGTGCGCGCGCAGGTGCGGATTTCGGTGGGTGCGCGCGCAGGTGCGGATTTCGGTGGGTGCGCGCGCAGGTGCGGATTTCGGTGGGTGCGCGCGCAGGTGCGGATTTCGGTGGGTGCGCGCGCAGGTGCGGATTTCGGTGGGTGCGCGCGCAGGTGCGGATTTCGGTGGGTGCGCGCGCAGGTGCGGATTTCGGTGGGTGCGCGCGCAGGTGCGGATTTCGGTGGGTGCGCGCGCAGGTGCGGATTTCGGTGGGTGCGCGCTCAGGTGCGGATTTCGGTGGGTGCGCGCGCAGGTGCGGATTTCGGTGGGTGCGCGCGCAGGTGCGGATTTCGGTGGGTGCGCGCGCAGGTGCGGAATTCGGTGGGTGCGCGCGCAGGTGCGAATTCGGTGGGTGCGCGCGCAGGTGCGGAATTCGTTGGGTGCGCGCGCAGGTGCGGATGTCGGTGGGTGCGCGCGCAGGTGCGGATGTCGGTGATTGCGCGCGCAGGTGCGGATGTAGGGTGTGCGCGCAGGTGCGGATTTCGGTGGGTGCGCACGCAGGTGCGGATTTCGGTGGGTGCGCGCGCAGGTGCTGATTTTGGTGGGTGCGCGCGCAGGTGCGGATTTCGGTGGGTGCGCGCGCAGGTGCGGATGTCTTTGTGTGCGCGCGCAGTTGCGGATTGCTTTGTGTGCGCGCGCAGGTGCGGATTTCTTTGTGTGCGCGCGCAGGTGCGGATTTCTTTGTGTGCGCGCGCAGGTGCGGATTTCGGTGGGTGCGCGCGCAGGTGCGGATGTCGGTGGGTGCGCGCGCAGGTGCGGATTTCGGTGGGTGCGCGCGCAGGTGCGGATTTCGGTGGGTGCGCGCGCAGGTGCGGATTCGGTGGGTGCGCGCGCAGGTGCGGATTTCGGTGGGTGCGCGCGCAGGTGCGGATTTCGGTGGGTGCGCGCGCAGGTGCGGATTTCGGTGGGTGCGCGCGCAGGTGCGGATTTCGGTGGGTGCGCGCGCAGGTGCGGATTTCGGTGGGTGCGCGCGCAGGTGCGGATTTCGGTGGGTGCGCGCGCAGGTGCGGATTTCGGTGGGTGCGCGCGCAGGTGCGGATTTCGGTGGGTGCGCGCGCAGGTGCGGATTTCGGTGGGTGCGCGCGCAGGTGCGGATTTCGGTGGGTGCGCGCGCAGGTGCGGATTTCGGTGGGTGCGCGCGCAGGTGCGGATTTCGGTGGGTGCGCGCGCAGGTGCGGATTTCGGTGGGTGCGCGCGCAGGTGCGGATTTCGGTGGGTGCGCGCGCAGGTGCGGAATTCGGTGGGTGCGCGCGCAGGTGCGGAATTCGGTGGGTGCGCGCGCAGGTGCGGAATTCGGTGGGTGCGCGCGCAGGTGCGGATGTCGGTGGGTGCGCGCGCAGGTGCGGATGTCGGTGATTGCGCGCGCAGGTGCGGATGTAGGGTGGTGCGCGCAGGTGCGGATTTCGGTGGGTGCGCACGCAGGTGCGGATTTCGGTGGGTGCGCGCGCAGGTGCGGATTTTGGTGGGTGCGCGCGCAGGTGCGGATTTCGGTGGGTGCGCGCGCAGGTGCGGATGTCTTTGTGTGCGCGCGCAGGTGCGGATTGCTTGTGGGTGCGCGCGCAGGTGCGGATTTCTTGTGTGCGCGCGCAGGTGCGGATTTCTTTGTGTGCGCGCGCAGGTGCGGATGTCGGTGGGTGCGCGCGCAGGTGCGGATTTCGGTGGGTGCGCGCGCAGGTGCGGATTTCGGTGGGTGCGCGCGCAGGTGCGGATTTCGGTGGGTGCGCGCGCAGGTGCGGATTTCGGTGGGTGCGCGCGCAGGTGCGGATTTCGGTGGGTGCGCGAGCAGGTGCGGATTTCGGTGGGTGCGCGCGCAGGTGCGGATTTCGGTGGGTGCGCGCGCAGGTGCGGATTTCGGTGGGTGCGCGCGCAGGTGCGGATTCGGTGGGTGCGCGCGCAGGTGCGGATTTCGGTGGGTGCGCGCGCAGGTGCGGATTCGGTGGGTGCGCGCGCAGGTGCGGATTTCGGTGGGTGCGCGCGCAGGTGCGGATTTCGGTGGGTGCGCGCGCAGGTGCGGATTTCGGTGGGTGCGCGCGCAGGTGCGGATTTCGGTGGGTGCGCGCGCAGGTGCGGATTTCGGTGGGTGCGCGCGCAGGTGCGGATTTCGATGGGTGCGCGCGCAGGTGCGGATTTCGGTGGGTGCGCGCGCAGGTGCGGATTTCGTTGGGTGCGCGCGCAGGTGCGGATTTCGGTTGTGTGCGCGCGCAGGTGCGGAATTCGGTGGGTGCGCGCGCATGTGCGGATTTTGGTGGGTGCGCGCGCAGGTGCTGATTTCGGTGGGTGCGCGCGCAGGTGCGCATGTCTTTGTGTGTGTGCGCAGGTGCGGATTTCTTTGTGTGCGCGCGCAGGTGCGGATTTCTTTGTGTGCGCGCGCAGGTGTGGATTTCGGTAAGTGCGCGCGCAGGTGCGGATGTCGGTGGGTGCGCGCGCAGGTGTGGATTTCGGTGGGTGCGCGCGCAGGTGCGGATTTCGGCGGGTGCGCGCGCAGGTGCGGATTTCGGTGGGTACGCGCGCAGGTGCGGGTTTCGGTGGATGCGCGCAGGTGTGGATTTCGGTGGGTGCGCGCGCAGGATCGGATTTCGGTGGGTGCGCGCGCAGGTGAGGATTTCGGTGGGTGCGTGTGCAGGTGTAGATTTTTGTGGGTTGCGTGCGCAGGTTTGGATTTCGGTGGGTGCGCGCGCACCAACACAGTTGCTTAACTTGGTAAGTGCATAATTTGATGAGTGCATAATTGGATAGCTGCATAATTTGGTAGTGCATGCGCAGGTGCATAATATGTTTGGGGGGTATTTAGTATGTTCTTGAGCAAGTACATAATTTGTTTGGTGCACACGCCGGTGCATAGTTTGGTAAGTGAACGCGCTAGTGCGTTATTTAGTAGGTCCATACACAGATGTGTAATTTGGTAGATGCGGCGTAGCTATGTAAATTGGTCCAGTTGCCAAAGGAAAAATGTTCCACGACTCACATTCATATGATGCCTCAGGAAAGATGGTCCACGACTCACATTCGTATGTTTTCACAGGAAAGATGGTCCATGAAACCAATTCGTATGTTGCCACATGAAAAATAGTCCACGACTCGCATTCGCATGTTGCCACAGAAAAGATGGTCCACGACCTCTATTCATTTAATGACGCAGGAAAGATGCTCCACGACTCACATATGTGTGTTGCTGTAAAAAAGATAGTCCAAGTACATAATTTGTTTGGTGCACACGCCGGTGCATAGTTTGGTAGGTGAACGTGCTAGTGCGTAATTTAGTAGGTCCATACACAGATGCGTAATTTGGTATATGAGGCGTAACTATGTAAATTGGTCCTGTTGCCACAGGAAAAATGTTCCACGACTCACATTCATATGATGCCACAGGAAAGATGGTCCACGACTCACATTCGTATGTTTCCACAGGAAAGATGGTCCATGAAACACATTCGTATGTTGCCATAGGAAAAATAGTCCACGACTGGCATTCGCATGTTGCCACAGAAAAGATGGTCCACGACTCACATTGGTAAGTTGCCACAGGAAAGATGGTCCACGACCTCTATTCATTTGCTGACGCAGGAAAGATGCTCCACGACTCACATATGTGTGTTGCTGTAATAAAGATATTCCACGAATCGCATTCCTATGCTGCCACAGGAAAGATGGTCCACGACTCGTATCCATATGTTGCCACAGGAAAGATGCATGTTCTGAACAAATATTGACTTTAATTTATTTGCTGGTGCAATATCGGCAGGAAATTCTGAATAAGTGTTTTGTATGTCCGTTATTGAACGTCGTTGTCAATCCCAGCATTTATTGG
This sequence comes from Cepaea nemoralis, assembly GCA_014155875.1. Lineage (NCBI taxonomy): Eukaryota > Metazoa > Mollusca > Gastropoda > Stylommatophora > Helicidae > Cepaea > Cepaea nemoralis. The sequence continues at coordinate 450,639 of JACEFZ010018878.1, read as the reverse complement.
CCGCGTGTAATTTTCTAAGCAATTTTACGTTCCGTGTTGTTTTTCCCCTCATTACTTTCCTTATACAATACTTCCAAATCACCTGCGGCTGAATTCGAACAGAATGTCGGGATTGTGCAGTGCGTTCATAACCCCTAAGCCACAACCACATTTTCAATATCTAATTATATCATTCTTAATATGGTATTCTGAACAAGACCCTACCATCAGATATGAAGAGGAACTTGAGGAATTCAGAACTATTAAAATAGTTGTCGGACAACAATTTATTTTATTTACAACTTCAAGTTTTCAACATTTACCGCCAGGCGGTACTGAGGATTACTCAGACACCAGGCAAAGAACAAAGGGGCTACATGTTAGTTTAATAATAGTATAAAAATAAAATTGTTTAATTCTGTCGTAGAAACTCTGTAGACAGTTGATTTGATTCTCTTATGGAAGTCTTCTAAAAGTGCATATATGTTGTGTAGGTTCGATTAGTTGTATCGTAAATATGAATAAATGTGTTTATAATTATTTAATGAGCAGATTTGTTGAACATCAGGATTGCTCAATCAATAGTGAACTGGACTCTGGAAACATTAAGCCAACAGGACGATGGATCAAACCCTGACTATGACTTTATATTTACAAAAGGAAAAGAAAATGAAAATGCAGAATATACAAAGGTAGTCATGACAAATCTAAAATGTGGGTGAAAGTTGCGGGAGAAATAAAAATACCAGCGACGAAATTTGTGGGTGAAAATAAGAGAAAAAGTTATATAAAGAAAATAAAGTCGATGCGCGGATTTCGGTGGGTGCGCGCGCAGGTGCGGATGTCGGTGGGTGCGCGCGCAGGTGCGGATGTCGGTGATTGCGCGCGCAGGTGCGGATGTAGGGTGTGCGCGCAGGTGCGGATTTCGGTGGGTGCGCGCGCAGGTGCGGATTTCGGTGGGTGCGCGCGCAGGTGCGGATTTCGGTGGGTGCGCGCGCAGGTGCGGATTTCGGTGGGTGCGCGCGCAGGTGCGGATTTCGGTGGGTGCGCGCGCAGGTGCGGATTTCGGTGGGTGCGCGCGCAGGTGCGGATTTCGGTGGGTGCGCGCGCAGGTGCGGATTTCGGTGGGTGCGCGCGCAGGTGCGGATTTCGGTGGGTGCGCGCGCAGGTGCGGATTTCGGTGGGTGCGCGCGCAGGTGCGGATTTCGGTGGGTGCGCGCGCAGGTGCGGATTTCGGTGGGTGCGCGCGCAGGTGCGGATTTCGGTGGGTGCGCGCGCAGGTGCGGATTTCGGTGGGTGCGCGCGCAGGTGCGGATTTCGGTGGGTGCGCGCGCAGGTGCGGATTTCGGTGGGTGCGCGCGCAGGTGCGGATTTCGGTGGGTGCGCGCGCAGGTGCGGATTTCGGTGGGTGCGCGCGCAGGTGCGGATTTCGGTGGGTGCGCGCGCAGGTGCGGATTTCGGTGAGTGCGCGCGCAGGTGCGGATTTCATTGGGAGCGCGCGCAGGTGCGGATTTCGGTGGGTGCGCGCGCAGGTGCGGAATCGGTGGGTGCGCACGCAGGTGCGGAAATCGGTGGGTGCGCGCGCAGGTGCGGAAATCGGTGGGTGCGCGCGCAGGTGCGGAATCGGTGGGTGCGCGCGCAGGTGCGGAAATCGGTGGGTGCGCGCGCAGGTGCGGAATTCGGTGGGTGCGCGCGCAGGTGCGGAAATCGGTGGGTGCGCGCGCAGGTGCGGAAATCGGTGGGTGCGCGCGCAGGTGCGGAAATCGGTGGGTGCGCGCGCAGGTGCGGATTTCGGTGGGTGCGCGCGCAGGTGCGGATTTCGGTGGGTGCGCGCGCAGGTGCGGATTTCGGTGGGTGCAGGTGCGGATTTCGGTGGGTGCAGGTGCGGATTTCGGTGGGTGCAGGTGCGGATTTCGGTGGGTGCAGGTGCGGATTTCGGTGGGTGCAGGTGCGGATTTCGGTGGGTGCAGGTGCGGATTTCGGTGGGTGCAGGTGCGGATTTCGGTGGGTGCAGGTGCGGATTTCGGTGGGTGCAGGTGCGGATTTCGGTGGGTGCAGGTGCGGATTTCGGTGGGTGCAGGTGCGGATTTCGGTGGGTGCAGGTGCGGATTTCGGTGGGTGCAGGTGCGGATTTCGGTGGGTGCAGGTGCGGATTTCGGTGGGTGCAGGTGCGGATTTCGGTGGGTGCAGGTGCGGATTTCGGTGGGTGCAGGTGCGGATTTCGGTGGGTGCAGGTGCGGATTTCGGTGGGTGCAGGTGCGGATTTCGGTGGGTGCAGGTGCGGATTTCGGTGGGTGCAGGTGCGGATTTCGGTGGGTGCAGGTGCGGATTTCGGTGGGTGCAGGTGCGGATTTCGGTGGGTGCGCGCGCAGGTGCGGATTTCGGTGGGTGCGCGCGCAGGTGCGGATTTCGGTGGGTGCGCGCGCAGGTGCGGATTTCGGTGGGTGCGCGCGCAGGTGCGGATTTCGGTGGGTGCGCGCGCAGGTGCGGATTTCGGTGGGTGCGCGCGCAGGTGCGGATTTCGGTGGGTGCGCGCGCAGGTGCGGATTTCGGTGGGTGCGCGCGCAGGTGCGGATTTCGGTGGGTGCGCGCGCAGGTGCGGATTTCGGTGGGTGCGCGCACAGGTGTCGATTTCGGTGGGTGCGCGCGCAGGTGCGGATTTCGGTGGGTGCGCGCGCAGGTGCGGATTTCGGTGGGTGCGCGCACAGGTGTCGATTTCGGTGGGTGCGTGTGCAGGTGTCGATTTTTGTGGGTGCGTGCGCAGGTGTGGATTTCGGTGGGTGCGCGCGCACCAACACAGTTGCTTAACTTGGTAAGTGCATAATTTGATGAGTGCGTAATTGGATAGCTGCATAATTTGGTAGTGCATGCGCAGGTGCATAATATGTTTGGGGGGTATTTAGTATGTTCTTGAGCAAGTACATAATTTGTTTGGTGCACACGCCGGTGCATAGTTTGGTAAGTGAACGCGCTAGTGCGTTATTTAGTAGGTCCATACACAGATGCGTAATTTGGTAGATGCGGCGTAGCTATGTAAATTGGTCCAGTTGCCACAGGAAAAATGTTCCACGATTCACATTGATATGATGCCTCAGGAAAGATGGTCCACGACTCACATTCGTATGTTTTCACAGGAAAGATGGTCCATGAAACACATTCCTATGTTGCCACAGGAATAATAGTCCACGACTCGCATTCGCATGTTGCCACAGAAAAGATGGTGCACGACCTCTATTCATTTGCTGACGCAGGAAAGATGCTCCACGACTCACATATGTGTGTTGCTGTAATAAAGATAGTCCAAGTACATAATTTGTTTGGTGCACACGCCGGTGCATAGTTTGGTAAGTGAACGCGCTAGTGCGTAATTTAGTAGGTCCATACACAGATGCGTAATTTGGTATATGAGGCGTAACTATGTAAATTGGTCCTGTTGCCACAGGAAAAATTGTCCACTGACTCACTATTCATATGATGCCACAGGAAAGATGGTCCACGACTCACATTCGTATGTTTCCAGAGGAAAGATGGTCCATGAAAAACATTCGTATGTTGCCACAGTAAAGATGGTCCATGACTCACATTGGTAAGTTGCCACAGGAAAAATGGGCCACGACCTCTATTTATTTGCTGACGCCGGAAAGATGCTCCACGACTCACATATGTGTGTTGCTGTAATAAAGACAGTCTTCGTATCGCATTCGTCTGCTGCCACAGGAAAGATGCATGTTCTGAACAAATAATAACTGTAACTTATTTGCTGGTGCAATATCGGCAGGAAATTCTGAATAAGTGTTTTGTATGTCCGTCATAGAGCAATCGTTGTCAATCCCAGCATTTATTGGCCGCGTGTAATGTTCTAAGCAAATTTACGTTCAGCGTTGTTTTTCCCCTCATTACTTTCTTATACAATACTTCCAAATCACCTGCGGCTGAATTCGAACAGCATGTCGGGATTGTGCAGTGCCTTCATAACCCATAAGCCACAAGCACATTTTCAATATCTAATTATATCATTCTTAATATGGTATTGTGAGCAAGACCCTACCATCAGATATGAAGGGGAACTTGAGGAATTCAGAACTATTAAAATAGTTGTCGGACAACAATTTATTTTATTTACAACTTCAAGTTTTCAACATTTACCGCCAGGCGTTACTGAGGATTACTCAGACACCAGGCAAAGAACAAAGGGGCTACATGTTAGTTTAATAATAGTATAAAAATAAAATTGTTTAATTCTGTCGTAGAAACTCTGTAGACTGTTGATTTGATTCTCTATGTGGAAGTCTTCTAAAAGTGAATTATATGTTGTGCAGGTTCGATTAGTTTTATCGTAAATATGAAGAAATGTGTTTATAATTATTCATTGAGCAGATTTTGTTGAACATCAGGATTGCTCAATCAATAGTGAACTGGACTCTGGAAACATTAAGCCAACAGGACGATGGATCAAACCCTGACTATGACTTTATATTTAAAAAAGGAAAAGAAAATGAAAATGCAGAATATACAAAGGTAATAATGAAAAATCTAAAATGTGGGAGAAAATATTTAGAGTACGTTAAGGAGAAATAAAAATACGAGCGAAATTTAGGAGAAATTTGCGGGTGAAAAAAAAAAGCAAATAATGTTATATAAAGAAAATAAAGTCGATGCGCGGATTTCGGTGGGTGCGCGCGCAGGTGCGGATTTCGGTGGGTGCGCGCGCAGGTGCGGATTTCGGTGGGTGCGCGCGCAGGTGCGGATTTCGGTGGGTGCGCGCGCAGGTGCGGATTTCGGTGGGTGCGCGCGCAGGTGCGGATTTCGGTGGGTGCGCGCGCAGGTGCGGATTTCGGTGGGTGCGCGCGCAGGATGCGGATTTCGGTGGGTGCGCGCGCAGGTGCGGATTTCGGTGGGTGCGCGCGCAGGTGCGGATTTCGGTGGGTGCGCGCGCAGGTGCGGATTTCGGTGGGTGCGCGCGCAGGTGCGGATTTCGGTGGGTGCGCGCGCAGGTGCGGATTTCGGTGGGTGCGCGCGCAGGTGCGGATTTCGGTGGGTGCGCGCGCAGGTGCGGATTTCGGTGGGTGCGCGCGCAGGTGCGGATTTCGGTGGGTGCGCGCGCAGGTGCGGATTTCGGTGGGTGCGCGCGCAGGTGCGGATTTCGGTGGGTGCGCGCGCAGGTGCGGATTTCGGTGGGTGCGCGCGCAGGTGCGGATTTCGGTGGGTGCGCGCGCAGGTGCGGATTTCGGTGGGTGCGCGCGCAGGTGCGGATTTCGGTGGGTGCGCGCGCAGGTGCGGATTTCGGTGGGTGCGCGCGCAGGTGCGGATTTCGGTGGGTGCGCGCGCAGGTGCGGATTTCGGTGGGTGCGCGCGCAGGTGCGGATTTCGGTGGGTGCGCGCGCAGGTGCGGATTTCGGTGGGTGCGCGCGCAGGTGCGGATTTCGGTGGGTGCGCGCGCAGGTGCGGATTTCGGTGGGTGCGCGCGCAGGTGCGGATTTCGGTGGGTGCGCGCGCAGGTGCGGATTTCGGTGGGTGCGCGCGCAGGTGCGGATTTCGGTGGGTGCGCGCGCAGGTGCGGATTTCGGTGGGTGCGCGCGCAGGTGCGGATTTCGGTGGGTGCGCGCGCAGGTGCGGATTTCGGTGGGTGCGCGCGCAGGTGCGGATTTCGGTGGGTGCGCGCGCAGGTGCGGATTTCGGTGGGTGCGCGCGCAGGTGCGGATTTCGGTGGGTGCGCGCGCAGGTGCGGATTTCGGTGGGTGCGCGCGCAGGTGCGGATTTCGGTGGGTGCGCGCGCAGGTGCGGATTTCGGTGGGTGCGCGCGCAGGTGCGGATTTCGGTGGGTGCGCGCGCAGGTGCGGATTTCGGTGGGTGCGCGCGCAGGTGCGGATTTCGGTGGGTGCGCGCGCAGGTGCGGATTTCGGTGGGTGCGCGCGCAGGTGCGGATTTCGGTGGGTGCGCGCGCAGGTGCGGATTTCGGTGGGTGCGCGCGCAGGTGCGGATTTCGGTGGGTGCGCGCGCAGGTGCGGATTCGGTGGGTGCGCGCGCAGGTGCGGATTTCGGTGGGTGCGCGCGCAGGTGCGGATTTCGGTGGGTGCGCGCGCAGGTGCGGATTTCGGTGGGTGCGCGCGCAGGTGCGGATTTCGGTGGGTGCGCGCGCAGGTGCGGATTTCGGTGGGTGCGCGCGCAGGTGCGGATTTCGGTGGGTGCGCGCGCAGGTGCGGATTTCGGTGGGTGCGCGCGCAGGTGCGGATTTCGGTGGGTGCGCGCGCAGGTGCGGATTTCGGTGGGTGCGCGCGCAGGTGCGGATTTCGGTGGGTGCGCGCGCAGGTGCGGATTTCGGTGGGTGCGCGCGCAGGTGCGGATTTCGGTGGGTGCGCGCGCAGGTGCGGATTTCGGTGGGTGCGCGCGCAGGTGCGGACTTCGGTGGGTGCGCGCGCAGGTGCGGATTTCAGTGGGTGCGCGCGCAGGTGCGGATTTCGGTGGGTGTGCGCGCAGGTGCGGATTTCAGTGGGTGCGCGCGCAGTTGCGGATTTCGGTGGGTGCGCGCGCAGGTGCGAATTTCGGTGGGTGCGCGCGCAGGTGCGGATTTTGGTGGGTGCGTGCAACAGTGTGGATTTCGGTGGATGCGTGTGCAGGTGTAGATTTTTGTGGGTGCGTGCGCAGGTTTGGATTTCGGTGGGTGCGCACGCACCAACACAGTTGCTTAACTTGGTAAGTGCATAATTTGATGAGTTCGTAATTGGATAGATGCATAATTTGGTAGTGCATGCGCAGGTGCATAATATGTTTGGGGGGTATTTAGTATGTTCTTGAGCAAGTACATAATTTGTTTGGTGCACACGCCGGTGCATAGTTTGGTAAGTGAATGCGCTAGTGCGTAATTTAGTAGGTCTGTACACAGATGCGTAATTTGGCAAATGCGGCGTAGCTATGTAAATTGGTCCTGTTGCCACAGGAAAAATTGTCCACGACTCATATTCATATGATGCCACAGGAAAGATGGTCCACGACTCACATTCGTATGTTTCCAGAGGAAAGATGGTCCATGAAAAACATTCGTATGTTGCCACAGTAAAGATGGTCCATGACTCACATTGGTAAGTTGCCACAGGAAAAATGGGCCACGACCTCTATTTATTTGCTGACGCCGGAAAGATGCTCCACGACTCACATATGTGTGTTGCTGTAATAAAGACAGTCTTCGTATCGCATTCGTCTGCTGCCACAGGAAAGATGCATGTTCTGAACAAATAATAACTGTAACTTATTTGCTGGTGCAATATCGGCAGGAAATTCTGAATAAGTGTTTTGTATGTCCGTCATAGAGCAATCGTTGTCAATCCCAGCATTTATTGGCCGCGTGTAATGTTCTAAGCAAATTTACGTTCAGCGTTGTTTTTCCCCTCATTACTTTCTTATACAATACTTCCAAATCACCTGCGGCTGAATTCGAACAGCATGTCGGGATTGTGCAGTGCCTTCATAACCCCTAAGCCACAAGCACATTTTCAATATCTAATTATATCATTCTTAATATGGTATTGTGAGCAAGACCCTACCATCAGATATGAAGGGGAAACTTGAGGAATTCAGAACTATTAAAATAGTTGTCGGACAACAATTTATTTTAGTTACAACTTCAAGTTTTCAACATTTACCGCCAGGCGTTACTGAGGATTACTCAGACACCAGGCAAAGAACAAAGGGGTTACATGTTAGTTTAATAATAGTATAAAAATAAAATTGTTTAATTCTGTCGTAGAAACTCTGTAGACTGTTGATTTGATTCTCTTGTGGAAGTCTTCTAAAAGTGAATATATTTTGTGCAGGTTCGATTAGTTTTATCGTAAATATGAAGAAATGTGTTTATAATTATTTAATGAGCAGATTTGTTGAACATCAGGATTGCTCAATCAATAGTGAACTGGACTCTGGAAACATTAAGCCAACAGGACGATGGATCAAACCCTGACTATGACTTTATATTTAAAAAAGGAAAAGAAAATGAAAATGCAGAATATACAAAGGTAATAATGAAAAATCTAAAATGTGGGTGAATGTTGCGGATGAAAATATATGGAGTACGTTAAGGAGAAATAAAAATACGAGCGAAATTTAGGGAGAAATTTGCGGTGAAAAAAAAAGCAAATAAAGTTATATAAAGAAAATGAAGTCGATGCGCGGATTTCGGTGGGTGCGCGCGCAGGTGCGGATTCGGTGGGTGCGCGCGCAGGTGCGGATTTCGGTGGGTGCGCGCGCAGGTGCGGATTTCGGTGGGTGCGCGCGCAGGTGCGGATTTCGGTGGGTGCGCGCGCAGGTGCGGATTTCGGTGGGTGCGCGCGCAGGTGCGGATTTCGGTGGGTGCGCGCGCAGGTGCGGATTTCGGTGGGTGCGCGCGCAGGTGCGGATTTCGGTGGGTGCGCGCGCAGGTGCGGATTTCGGTGGGTGCGCGCGCAGGTGCGGATTTCGGTGGGTGCGCGCGCAGGTGCGGATTTCGGTGGGTGCGCGCGCAGGTGCGGATTTCGGTGGGTGCGCGCGCAGGTGCGGATTTCGGTGGGTGCGCGCGCAGGTGCGGATTTCGGTGGGTGCGCGCGCAGGTGCGGATTTCGGTGGGTGCGCGCGCAGGTGCGGATTTCGGTGGGTGCGCGCGCAGGTGCGGATTTCGGTGGGTGCGCGCGCAGGTGCGGATTTCGGTGGGTGCGCGCGCAGGTGCGGATTTCGGTGGGTGCGCGCGCAGGTGCGGATTTCGGTGGGTGCGCGCGCAGGTGCGGATTCGGTGGGTGCGCGCGCAGGTGCGGATTTCGGTGGGTGCGCGCGCAGGTGCGGATTTCGGTGGGTGCGCGCGCAGGTGCGGATTTCGGTGGGTGCGCGCGCAGGTGCGGATTTCGGTGGGTGCGCGCGCAGGTGCGGATTTCGGTGGGTGCGCGCGCAGGTGCGGATTTCGGTGGGTGCGCGCGCAGGTGCGGATTTCGGTGGGTGCGCGCGCAGGTGCGGATTTCGGTGGGTGCGCGCGCAGGTGCGGATTTCGGTGGGTGCGCGCGCAGGTGCGGATTTCGGTGGGTGCGCGCGCAGGTGCGGATTTCGGTGGGTGCGCGCGCAGGTGCGGATTTCGGTGGGTGCGCGCGCAGGTGCGGATTTCGGTGGGTGCGCGCGCAGGTGCGGATTCGGTGGGTGCGCGCGCAGGTGCGGATTTCGGTGGGTGCGCGCGCAGGTGCGGATTTCGGTGGGTGCGCGCGCTAGGTGCGGATTTCGGTGGGTGCGCGCGCAGGTGCGGATTTTCGGTGGGTGCGTGCAACAGTGTGGATTTCGGTGGATGCGTGTGCAGGTGTAGATTTTTGTGGGTGCGTGCGCAGGTTTGGATTTCGGTGGGTGCGCACGCACCAACACAGTTGCTTAACTTGGTAAGTGCATAATTTGATGAGTTCGTAATTGGATAGATGCATAATTTGGTAGTGCATGCGCAGGTGCATAATATGTTTGGGGGGTATTTAGTATGTTCTTGAGCAAGTACATAATTTGTTTGGTGCACACGCCGGTGCATAGTTTGGTAAGTGAATGCGCTAGTGCGTTATTTAGTAGGTCCATACACAGATGCGTAATTTGGTAGATGCGGCGTAGCTATGTACATTGGTCCAGTTGCCACAGGAAAAATGTTCCACGACTCATATTCATATCATGCCTCAGGAAAGATGGTCCACGACTCACATTCGTATGTTTTCACAGGAAAGATGGTCCATGAAACACATTCGTATGTTGCCACAGGAAAAATAGTCCATGACTCGCATTCGCATGTTGACACAGAAAAGATGGTCCACGACCTCTATTCATTTGCTGACGCAGGAAAGATGCTCCACGACTCACATATGTGTGTTGCTGTAATAAAGATAGTCCACGAATCGCATTCCTATGCTGCCACAGGAAAGATGGTCCACGACTCGCATTCCATATGTTGCCACAGTAAAGATGCATGTTCTGAACAAATATTATCTTTAACTTATTTGCTGGTGCAATATCGGCAGGAAATTCTGAATAAGTGTTTTGTATGTCCGTTATAGAACGTCGTTGTCAATCCCAGCATTTATTGGCCGCGTGTAATTTTCTAAGCAATTTTACGTTCAGTGTTGTTTTTCCCCTCATTACTTTCTTATACAATACTTCCAAATCACCTGCGGCTGAATTCGAACAGCATGTCGGGATTGTGCAATGCGTTCATAACCCCTAAGCCACAAGCACATTTTCAATATCTAATTATATCATTCTTAATATGGTATTGTGAGCAAGACCCTACCATCAGATATGAAGGGGAACTTGAGGAATTCAGAACTATTAAAATAGTTGTCGGACAACAATTTATTTTAGTTACAACTTCAAGTTTTCAACATTTACCGCCAGGCGTTAGTGAGGATTACTCAGACACCAGGCAAAGAACAAAGGGGTTACATGTTAGTTTAATAATAGTATAAAAATAAAATTGTTTAATTCTGTCGTAGAAACTTGTAGACTGTTGATTTGATTCTTTTGTGGAAGTCTTCTAAAAGTGAATATATTTTGTGCAGATTCGATTAGTTTTATCGTAAATATGAAGACATGTGTTTATAATTATTCACTGAGCAGATTTACTTGAACATCAGGATTGCTCAATCAATAGTGAACTGGACTCTGGAAACATTAAGCCAACAGGACGATGGATCAAACCCTGACTATGACTTTATATTTAAAAAAGGAAAAGAAAATGAAAATGCAGAATATACAAAGGTAAAAATGAAAAATCTAAAATGTGGGTGAATGTTGCCGGTAGAAAATATATGGAGTACGTTAAGGACAAATAAAAATACGAGCGAAATTTAGGGAGAAATTTGCGGGTGAAAAAAAAAGCAAATAATGTTATATAAAGAAAATAAAGTCGATGCGCGGATTTCGGTGGGTGCGCGCGCAGGTGCGGATTTCGGTGGGTGCGCGCGCAGGTGCGGATTTCGGTGGGTGCGCGCGCAGGTGCGGATTTCGGTGGGTGCGCGCGCAGGTGCGGATTTCGGTGGGTGCGCGCGCAGGTGCGGATTTCGGTGGGTGCGCGCGCAGGTGCGGATTTCGGTGGGTGCGCGCGCAGGTGCGGATTTCGGTGGGTGCGCGCGCAGGTGCGGATTTCGGTGGGTGCGCGCGCAGGTGCGGATTTCGGTGGGTGCGCGCGCAGGTGCGGATTTCGGTGGGTGCGCGCGCAGGTGCGGATTTCGGTGGGTGCGCGCGCAGGTGCGGATTTCGGTGGGTGCGCGCGCAGGTGCGGATTTCGGTGGGTGCGCGCGCAGGTGCGGATTTCGGTGGGTGCGCGCGCAGGTGCGGATTTCGGTGGGTGCGCGCGCAGGTGCGGATTTCGGTGGGTGCGCGCGCAGGTGCGGATTTCGGTGGGTGCGCGCGCAGGTGCGGATTTCGGTGGGTGCGCGCGCAGGTGCGGATTTCGGTGGGTGCGCGCGCAGGTGCGGATTTCGGTGGGTGCGCGCGCAGGTGCGGATTTCGGTGGGTGCGCGCGCAGGTGCGGATTTCGGTGGGTGCGCGCGCAGGTGCGGATTTCGGTGGGTGCGCGCGCAGGTGCGGATTTCGGTGGGTGCGCGCGCAGGTGCGGATTTCGGTGGGTGCGCGCGCAGGTGCGGATTTCGGTGGGTGCGCGCGCAGGTGCGGATTTCGGTGGGTGCGCGCGCAGGTGCGGATTTCGGTGGGTGCGCGCGCAGGTGCGGATTTCGGTGGGTGCGCGCGCAGGTGCGGATTTCGGTGGGTGCGCGCGCAGGTGCGGATTTCGGATGGGTGCGCGCGCAAGGTGCGGATTTCGGTGGGTGCGCGCGCAGGTGCGGATTTCGGTGGGTGCGCGCGCAGGTGCGGATTTCGGTGGGTGCGCGCGCAGGTGCGGATTTTGGTGGGTGCGTGCAACAGTGTGGATTTCGGTGGATGCGTGTGCAGGTGTAGATTTTTGTGGGTGCGTGCGCAGGTTTGGATTTCGGTGGGTGCGCACGCACCAACACAGTTGCTTAACTTGGTAAGTGCATAATTTGATGAGTTCGTAATTGGATAGATGCATAATTTGGTAGTGCATGCGCAGGTGCATAATATGTTTGGGGGGTATTTAGTATGTTCTTGAGCAAGTACATAATTTGTTTGGTGCACACGCCGGTGCATAGTTTGGTAAGTGAATGCGCTAGTGCGTTATTTAGTAGGTCCATACACAGATGCGTAATTTGGTAGATGCGGCGTAGCTATGTACATTGGTCCAGTTGCCACAGGAAAAATGTTCCACGACTCATATTCATATGATGCCTCAGGAAAGATGGTCCACGACTCACATTCGTATGTTTTCACAGGAAAGATGGTCCATGAAACACATTCGTATGTTGCCACAGGAAAAATAGTCCATGACTCGCATTCGCATGTTGACACAGAAAAGATGGTCCACGACCTCTATTCATTTGCTGACGCAGGAAAGATGCTCCACGACTCACATATGTGTGTTGCTGTAATAAAGATAGTCCACGAATCGCATTCCTATGCTGCCACAGGAAAGATGGTCCACGACTCGCATCCATATGTTGCCACAGTAAAGATGCATGTTCTGAACAAATATTATCTTTAACTTATTTGCTGGTGCAATATCGGCAGGAAATTCTGAATAAATGTTTTGTATGTCCGTTATAGAACGTCGTTGTCAATCCCAGCATTTATTGGCCGCGTGTAATTTTCTAAGCAATTTTACGTTCAGTGTTGTTTTTCCCCTCATTACTTTCTTATACAATACTTCCAAATCACCTGCGGCTGAATTCGAACAGCATGTCGGGATTGTGCAAGTGCGTTCATAACCCCTAAGCCACAAGCACATTTTCAATATCTAATTATATCATTCTTAATATGGTATTGTGAGCACGACCCTACCATCAGATATTAAGGGGAACTTGAGGAATTCAGAACTATTAAAATAGTTGTCGGACAACAATTTATTTTATTTACAACTTCAAGTTTTCAACATTTACCGCCAGGCGTTAGTGAGGATTACTCAGACACCAGGCAAAGAACAAAGGGGTTACATGTTAGTTTAATAATAGTATAAAAATAAAATTGTCGTCGAAACTCTGTAGACTGTTGATTTGATTCTCTTGTGGAAGTCTTCTAAAAGTGAATATATTTTGTGCAGGTTCGATTAGTTTTATCGTAAATATGAAGAAATGTGTTTATAATTATTCACTGAGCAGGTTTTCTTGAACATCAGGATTGCTCAATCAATAGTGAACTGGACTCTGGAAACATTAAGCCAACAGGACGATGGATCAAACCCTGACTATGACTTTATATTTAAAAAGGAAAAGAAAATGAAAATGCAGAATATACAAAGGTAATAATGAAAAATCTAAAATGTGGTAATGTGCGGTAGAAAATATTGGAGTACGTTAAGGAAAATAAAAATACGAGCGAAATTTAGGGAGAAATTTGCGGGTGAAAAAAAAGCAAAAAAGTTATATAAAGAAAATAAAGTCGATGCGCGGATTTCGGTGGGTGCGCGCGCAGGTGCGGATTTCGGTGGGTGCGCGCGCAGGTGCGGATTTCGGTGGGTGCGCGCGCAGGTGCGGATTTCGGTGGGTGCGCGCGCAGGTGCGGATTTCGGTGGGTGCGCGCGCAGGTGCGGATTTCGGTGGGTGCGCGCGCAGGTGCGGATTTCGGTGGGTGCGCGCGCAGGTGCGGATTTCGGTGGGTGCGCGCGCAGGTGCGGATTTCGGTGGGTGCGCGCGCAGGTGCGGATTTCGGTGGGTGCGCGCGCAGGTGCGGATTTCGGTGGGTGCGCGCGCAGGTGCGGATTTCGGTGGGTGCGCGCGCAGGTGCGGATTTCGGTGGGTGCGCGCGCAGGTGCGGATTTCGGTGGGTGCGCGCGCAGGTGCGGATTTCGGTGGGTGCGCGCGCAGGTGCGGATTTCGGTGGGTGCGCGCGCAGGTGCGGATTTCGGTGGGTGCGCGCGCAGGTGCGGATTTCGGTGGGTGCGCGCGCAGGTGCGGATTTCGGTGGGTGCGCGCGCAGGTGCGGATTTCGGTGGGTGCGCGCGCAGGTGCGGATTTCGGTGGGTGCGCGCGCAGGTGCGGATTTCGGTGGGTGCGCGCGCAGGTGCGGATTTCGGTGGGTGCGCGCGCAGGTGCGGATTTCGGTGGGTGCGCGCGCAGGTGCGGATTTCGGTGGGTGCGCGCGCAGGTGCGGATTTCGGTGGGTGCGCGCGCAGGTGCGGATTTCGGTGGGTGCGCGCGCAGGTGCGGATTTCGGTGGGTGCGCGCGCAGGTGCGGATTTCGGTGGGTGCGCGCGCAGGTGCGGATTTCGGTGGGTGCGCGCGCAGGTGCGGATTTCGGTGGGTGCGCGCGCAGGTGCGGATTTCGGTGGGTGCGCGCGCAGGTGCGGATTTCGGTGGGTGCGCGCGCAGGTGCGGATTTCGGTGGGTGCGCGCGCAGGTGCGGATTTCGGTGGGTGCGCGCGCAGGTGCGGATTTCGGTGGGTGCGCGCGCAGGTGCGGATTTCGGTGGGTGCGCGCGCAGGTGCGGATTTCGGTGGGTGCGCGCGCAGGTGCGGATTTCGGTGGGTGCGCGCGCAGGTGCGGATTTCGGTGGGTGCGCGCGCAGGTGCGGATTTCGGTGGGTGCGCGCGCAGGTGCGGATTTCGTTGTGTGCGCGCGCAGGTGCGGATTTCGGTGGGTGCGCGCGCAGGTGCGGATTTCGGTGGGTGCGCGCGCAGGTGCGCATGTCTTTGTGTGTGTGCGCAGGTGCGGATTTCTTTGTGGTGCGCGCGCAGGTGCGGATTTCTTTGTGTGCGCGCGCAGGTGTGGATTTCGGTAAGTGCGCGCGCAGGTGCGGATGTCGGTGGGTGCGCGCGCAGGTGTGGATTTCGGTGGGTGCGCGCGCAGGTGCGGATTTCGGCGGGTGCGCGCGCAGGTGCGGATTTCGGTGGGTACGCGCGCAGGTGCGGGTTTCGGTGGATGCGCGCAGGTGTGGATTTCGGTGGGTGCGCGCGCAGGTTCGGATTTCGGTGGGTGCGCGCGCAGGTGAGGATTTCGGTGGGTGCGTGTGCAGGTGTAGATTTTTGTGGGTGCGTGCGCAGGTTTGGATTTCGGTGGGTGCGCGCGCACCAACACAGTTGCTTAACTTGGTAAGTGCATAATTTGATGAGTGCATAATTGGATAGCTGCATAATTTGGTAGTGCATGCGCAGGTGCATAATATGTTTGGGGGGTATTTAGTATGTTCTTGAGCAAGTACATAATTTGTTTGGTGCACACGCCGGTGCATAGTTTGGTAAGGTGAACGCGCTAGTGCGTTATTTAGTAGGTCCATACACAGATGCGTAATTTGGTAGATGCGGCGTAGCTATGTAAATTGGTCCAGTTGCCACAGGAAAAATGTTCCACGACTCACATTCATATGATGCCACAGGAAAGATGGTCCACGACTCACATTCGTATGTTTCCACAGGAAAGATGGTCCATGAAACACATTCGTATGTTGCCACAGGAAAAATAGTCCACGACTCGCATTCGCATGTTGCCACAGAAAAGATGGTCCACGACTCACATTGGTAAGTTGCCACAGGAAAGATGGTCCACGACCTCTATTCATTTGCTGACGCAGGAAAGATGCTCCACGACTCACATATGTGTGTTGCTGTAATAAAGATAGTCCACGAATCGCATTCCTATGCTGCCACAGGAAAGATGGTCCACGACTCGTATCCATATGTTGCCACAGGAAAGATGCATGTTCTGAACAAATATTATCTTTAACTTATTTGCTGGTGCAATATCGGCAGGAAATTCTGAATAAGTGTTTTGTATGTCCGTTATAGAACGTCGTTGTCAATCCCAGCATTTATTGGCCGCGTGTAATTTTCTAAGCAATTTTACGTTCAGTGTTGTTTTTCCCCTCATTACTTTCCTATACAATACTTCCAAATCACCTGCGGCTGAATTCGAACAGCATGTCGGGATTGTGCAAGTGCGTTCATAACCCCTAAGCCACAAGCACATTTTCAATATCTAATTATATCATTCTTAATATGGTATTGTGACCACGACCCTACCATCAGTTATTAAGGGGAACTTGAGGAATTCAGAACTATTAAAATAGTTGTCGGACAACAATTTATTTTATTTACAACTTCAAGTTTTCAACATTTACCGCCAGGCGTTACTGAGGATTACTCAGACACCAGGCAAAGAACAAAGGGGCTACATGTTAGTTTAATAATAGTATAACAATAAAATTGTTTAATTCTGTCGTAGAAACTCTGTAGACTGTTTATTTGATTCTCTTGTGGAAGTCTTCTAAAAGTGCATATATGTTGTGCAGTTTCGATTAGTTTTATCGTAAATATGAAGAAATGTGTTTATAATTATTTATTGAGCAGATTTGTTGAACATCAGGATTGCTCAATCAATAGTGAACTGGACTCTGGAAACATTAAGCCAACAGGACGATGGATCAAACCCTGACTATGACTTTATATTTAAAAAGGAAAAGAAAATGAAAATGCAGAATATACAAAGGTAATAATGAAAAATCTAAAATGTGGGTAGAAAATATTTGGAGTACGTTAAGGAGAAATAAAAATACCAGCGACGAAATTTGTGGGTGAAAATAAAAGCAAAAAGTTATATAAAGAAAATAAAGTCGATGCGCGGATTTCGGTGGGTGCGCGCGCAGGTGCGGATTTCGGTGGGTGCGCGCGCAGGTGCGGATTTCGGTGGGTGCGCGCGCAGGTGCGGATTTCGGTGGGTGCGCGCGCAGGTGCGGATTTCGGTGGGTGCGCGCGCAGGTGCGGATTTCGGTGGGTGCGCGCGCAGGTGCGGATTTCGGTGGGTGCGCGCGCAGGTGCGGATTTCGGTGGGTGCGCGCGCAGGTGCGGATTTCGGTGGGTGCGCGCGCAGGTGCGGATTTCGGTGGGTGCGCGCGCAGGTGCGGATTTCGGTGGGTGCGCGCGCAGGTGCGGATTTCGGTGGGTGCGCGCGCAGGTGCGGATTCGGTGGGTGCGCGCGCAGGTGCGGATTTCGGTGGGTGCGCGCGCAGGTGCGGATGTCGGTGGGTGCGCGCGCAGGTGCGGATGTCGGTGGGTGCGCGCGCAGGTGCGGATGTCGGTGGGTGCGCGCGCAGGTGCGGATGTCGGTGGGTGCGCGCGCAGGTGCGGATGTCGGTGGGTGCGCGCGCAGGTGCGGATGTCGGTGGGTGCGCGCGCAGGTGCGGATGTCGGTGGGTGCGCGCGCAGGTGCGGATGTCGGTGGGTGCGCGCGCAGGTGCGGATGTCGGTGGGTGCGCGCGCAGGTGCGGATGTCGGTGGGTGCGCGCGCAGGTGCGGATGTCGGTGGGTGCGCGCGCAGGTGCGGATGTCGGTGGGTGCGCGCGCAGGTGCGGATTTCGGTGGGTGCGCGCGCAGGTGCGGATTTCGGTGGGTGCGCGCGCAGGTGCGGATTTCGGTGGGTGCGCGCGCAGGTGCGGATTTCGGTGGGTGCGCGCGCAGGTGCGGATTTCGGTGGGTGCGCGCGCAGGTGCGGATTTCGGTGGGTGCGCGCGCAGGTGCGGATTTCGGTGGGTGCGCGCGCAGGTGCGGATTTCGGTGGGTGCGCGCGCAGGTGCGGATTTCGGTGGGTGCGCGCGAAGTTTCGGATTTCTTTGTGTGCGCGCGCAGGTGCGGAATTCTTTGTGTGCGCGCGCAGGTGCGGAATTCGGTGGGTGCGCGCGCAGGTGCGGATTTTGGTGGGTGCGCGCGCAGGTGCGCATGTCTTTGTGTGTGTGCGCAGGTGCGGATTTCTTTGTGTGCGCGCGCAGGTGCGGATTTCTTTGTGTGCGCGCGCAGGTGCGGATGTCGGTGGGTGCGCGCGCAGGTGCGGATGTCGGTGGGTGCGCGCGCAGGTGTGGATTTCGGTGGGTGCGCGCGCAGGTGTGGATTTCGGTGGGTGCGCGCGCAGGTGCGGATTTCGGTGGGTACGCGCGCAGGTGCGGGTTTCGGTGGGTGCGCGCAGGTGTGGATTTCGGTGGGTGCGCGCGCAGGTTCGGATTTCGGTGGGTGCGCGCGCAGGTGCGGATTTCGGTGGGTGCGTGCAAAGGTGTGGATTTCGGTGGGTGCGTGTGCAGGTGTAGATTTTTGTGGGTGCGTGCGCAGGTTGGATTTCGGTGGGTGCGCGCGCACCAACACAGTTGCTTAACTTGGTAAGTGCATAATTTGATGAGTGCGTAATTGGATAGCTGCATAATTTGGTAGTGCATGCGCAGGTGCATAATATGTTTGGGGGGTATTTAGTATGTTCTTGAGCAAGTACATAATTTGTTTGGTGCACACGCCGGTGCATAGTTTGGTAAGTGAACGCGCTAGTGCGTTATTTAGTAGGTCCATACACAGATGCGTAATTTGGTAGATGCGGCGTAGCTATGTAAATTGGTCCAGTTGCCACAGGAAAAATGTTCCACGACTCACATTCATATGATGCCTCAGGAAAGATGGTCCACGACTCACATTTGTATGTTTTCACAGGAAAGATGGTCCATGAAACACATTCGTATGTTGCCACAGGAAAAATAGTCCACGACTCGCATTCGCATGTTGCCACAGAAAAGATGGTCCACGACCTCTATTCATTTGCTGACGCAGGAAAGATGCTCCACGACTCACATATGTGTGTTGCTGTAATAAAGATAATCCAAGTACATAATTTATTTGGTGCACACACCGGTGCATAGTTTGGTAGGTGAACGCGATAGTGCGTAATTTAGTAGGTCCATACACAGATGCGTAATTTGGTATATGAGGTGTAACTATGAAAATTGGTCCTGTTGCCACAGGAAAAATGTTCCACGACTCACATTCATATGATGCCACAGGAAAGATGGTCCACGACTCACATTCGTATGTTTCCACAGGAAAGATGGTCCATGAAACACATTCGTATGTTGCCATAGGAAAAATAGTCCACGACTCGCATTTGCATGTTGCCACAGAAAAGATGGTCCACGACTCACATTGGTAAGTTGCCACAGGAAAGATGGTCCACGACCTCTATTCATTTGCTGACGCAGGAAAGATGCTCCACGACTCACATATGTGTGTTGCTGTAATAAAGATAGTCCACGAATCGCATTCCTATGCTGCCACAGGAAAGATGGTCCACGACTCGTATCCATATGTTGCCACAGGAAAGATGCATGTTCTGAACAAATATTGACTTTAATTTATTTGCTGGTGCAATATCGGCAGGAAATTCTGAATAAGTGTTTTGTATATCCGTTATTGAACGTCGTTGTCAATCCCAGCATTTATTGGCCGCGTGTAATTTTCTAAGCAATTTTACGTTCCGTGTTGTTTTTCCCCTCATTACTTTCCTATACAATACTTCCAAATCACCTGCGGCTGAATTCGAACAGAATGTCGGGATTGTGCAGTGCGTTCATAACCCCTAAGCCACAACCACATTTTCAATATCTAATTATATCATTCTTAATATGGTATTCTGAACAAGACCCTACCATCAGATATGAAGAGGAACTTGAGGAATTCAGAACTATTTTGTTGTCGGACAACAATTTATTTTATTTACAACTTCAAGTTTTCAACATTTACCGCCAGGCGGTACTGAGGATTACTCAGACACCAGGCAAAGAACAAAGGGGCTACATGTTAGTTTAATAATAGTATAAAAATAAAATTGTTTAATTCTGTCGTAGAAACTCTGTAGACAGTTGATTTGATTCTCTTATGGAAGTCTTCTAAAAGTGCATATATGTTGTGTAGGTTCGATTAGTTTTATCGTAAATATGAATAAATGTGTTTATAATTATTTAATGAGCAGATTTGTTGAACATTAGGAATGCTCAATCAATAGTGAACTGGACTCTGGAAATATTAAGCCAACAGGACGATGGATCAAACCCTGACTATGACTTTATATTTACAAAAGGAAAAGAAAATGAAAATGCAGAATATACAAAGGTAGTCATGACAAATCTAAAATGTGGGTGAAAGTTGCGGGAGAAATAAAAATATCAGCGACGAAATTTGTGGGTGAAAATAACAGAAAAAGATATATAAAGAAAATAAAGTCGATGCGCGGATTTCGGATGGTGCGCGCGCAGGTGCGGATTTCGGTGGGTGCGCGCGCAGGTGCGGATTTCGGTGGGTGCGCGCGCATGTGCGGATTTCGGTGAGTTCGCGCGCAGGTGCGGATTTCGGTGGGTGCGCGCGCAGGTGCGGATTTCGGTGGGTGCGCGCGCAGGTGCGGATTTCGGTGGGTGCGCGCGCAGGTGCGGATTTCGGTGGGTGCGCGCGCAGGTGCGGATTTCGGTGGGTGCGCGCGCAGGTGCGGATTTCGGTGGGTGCGCGCGCAGGTGCGGTTTTCGGGGGTGCGCGCGAGGTGGGATGTCGGTGGGTGCGCGCGCAGGTGCGGATTTCGGTGGGTGCGCGCGCAGGTGCGGATTTCGGTGGGTGCGCGCGCAGGTGCGGATTTCGGTGGGTGCGCGCGCAGGTGCGGATTTCGGTGGGTGCGCGCGCAGGTGCGGATTTCGGTGGGTGCGCGCGCAGGTGCGGATTTCTGGTGGGTGCGCGCAGGTGCGGATTTCGGTGGGTGCGCGCGCAGGTGCGGATTTCGGTGGGTGCGCGCGCAGGTGCGGATGTCGGTGGGTGCGCGCGCAGGTGCGGATTTCGGTGGGTGCGCGCGCAGGTGCGGATTTCGGTGGGTGCGCGCGCAGGTGCGGATTTCGGTGGGTGCGCGCGCAGGTGCGGATTTCGGTGGGTGCGCGCGCAGGTGCGGATTTCGGTGGGTGCGCGCGCAGGTGCGGATTTCGGTGGGTGCGCGCAGGTGCGGATTTCGGTGGGTGCGCGCGCAGGTGCGGATTTCGGTGGGTGCGCGCGCAGGTGCGGATTTTCGGTGGGTGCGCGCGCAGGTGCGGATTTCGGTGGGTGCGCGCGCAGGTGCGGATTTCGGTGGGTGCGCGCGCAGGTGCGGATTTCGGTGGAGTGCGCGCGCAGGTGCGGATTTCGGTGGGTGCGCGCGCAGGTGCGGATTTCGGTGGGTGCGCGCGCAGGTGCGGATTTCGGATGGGTGCGCGCGCAGGTGCGGATTTCGGTGGGTGCGCGCGCAGTTTCGGATATCTTTGTGTGCGCGCGCATGTGCGGATTTCTTTGTGTGCGCGCGCAGGTGCGGAATTCGGGGGGGGGGGGGTGCGCGCGCATGTGCGGATTTTGGTGGGTGCGCGCAGGTGCGGATTTCGGTGGGTGCGCGCGCAGGTGCTGATTTCGGTGGGTGCGCGCGCAGGTGCGCATATCTTTGTGTGTGTGCGCAGGTGCGGATTTCTTTGTGTGCGCGCGCAGGTGCGGATTTCTTTGTGTGTTCGCGCAGGTGCGGATTTCGGTAAGTGCGCGCGCAGGTGCGGATTTCGGTGGTTGCGCGCGCAGGTGCGGATGTCGGTGGGTGCGCGCGCAGGTGCGGATTTCGGTGGGTGCGCGCGCAGGTGCGGATTTCGGTGGGTGCGCGCGCAGGTACGGATTTCGGTGGGTGCGCGCGCAGGTGCGGATTTCGGTGGGTGCGCGCAGGTGCGGATTTCGGTGGGTGCGCGCGCAGGTGCGTATTTCGGTGGGTGCGCGCGCAGGTGCGTATATCGGTGGTGCGCGCGCAGGTGGGGATTTCGGTGGGTGCGCGCGAAGGTGCGGATTTCGGTGGTGGTGCGCGCGCAGGTGCGGATTTTGGTGAGTGCGCGCGCAGGTGCGGATTTCGGTGAGTGCGCGCGCAGGGTGCGGATTTCGGAATGGGTGCGTGGTGCTCGCGCAGGTGGCGGATTTCGATGGGTGCTCGCGCAGGTGAGGATTTCGGTGGGTGCGCGCGAAGTTTCGAGATTTCTTTGTGTGCGCGCGCAGGTGCGGATTTCTTTGTGTGCGCGCGCAGGTGCGGAACTCGGTGGGTGCGCGCGCATGTGCGGATTTTGGTGGGTGCGCGCAGGTGCGGATTTCAGTGGGTGCGCGCGCAGGTGCTGATTTCCGTGGGTGAGCGCGCAGGTGCGCATGTCTTTGTGTGTGTGCGCAGGTGCGGATTTATTTGTGTGCGCGCGCAGGTGCGAATTTCTTTGTGTGCACGCGCAGGTGCGGATTTTCGGTAAGTGCGCGCGCAGGTGCGGATTTCGGTGGGTGTGCGCGCAGGTGCGGATTTCGGTGTGTGCGCGCGCAGGTGCGGATTTCGGTGGGTGCTCGCGCAGGTGCGGATATCGGTGGGTGCGCGCGCAGGTGCTGGATTTCGGTGGGTGCGCGCGCAGGTGCGGGTTTTCGGTGGGTGCGCGCGCAGGTGCGATTTCGGTGGTGTGCGCGCGCAGGTGCGGATTTCGGTGGTGCGTGCAAAGGTGTGGATTTCGGTGTGGTGTGCGTGTGCAGGGTGTAGATTTTTGTGGGTGCGTGCGCAGGTTTGGATTTCGGTGGGTGCCGTGCGCACCAACACAGTTGCTTAACTTGTAAGTGTGCATAATTTGATGAGTGCGTAATTGGATAGCTGCATAACTTTTGGTAGTGCATGCGCAGGTGCATAATATGTTTGGGGGGTATTTAGTATGTTCTTGAGCAAGTACATAATTTGTTTGGTGCACACGCCGGTGCATAGTTTGGTAAGTGAACGCGCTAGTGCGTTATTTAGTAGGTCCATACACAGATGCGTAATTTGGTAGATGCGGCGTAGCTATGTACATTGGTCCAGTTGCCACAGGAAAAATGTTCCACGACTCACATTCACATTCATGCGCGCGCAGGTGCGGATTTCGGTGGGTGCGCGCGCAGGTGCGGATTTTGGTGGGTGCGTTCGCAGGTGCGGATTTCGGTGGGTGCGCGCGCAGGTGCGGATGTCTTTGTGTGCGCGCGCAGTTGCGGATGTCTTTGTGTGCGCGCGCAGGTGCGGATTTCTTTGTGTGCGCGCGCAGGTGCGGATTTCTTTGTGTGCGCGCGCAGGTGCGGATTTCTTTGTGTGCGCGCGCAGGTGCGGATTTCGGTGGGTGCGCGCAGGTGCTGATTTCGGTGGGTGCGCGCGCAGGTGCTGATTTCGGTGGGTGCGCGCGCAGGTGCGCATATCTTTGTGTGTGTGCGCAGGTGCGGATTTCTTTGTGTGCGCGCGCAGGTGCGGATTTCTTTGTGTGTTCGCGCAGGTGCGGATTTCGGTAAGTGCGCGCGCAGGTGCGGATTTCGGTGGGTGCGCGCGCAGGTGCGGATGTCGGTGGGGTGCGCGCGCAGGTGCGGATTTCGGTGGGTGCGCGCGCAGGTGCGGTTTCCGGTGGGTGCGCGCGCCAGGTGCGGATTTCGGTGGGTGCGCGCGCAGGTGCGGATTTCCGGTGGGTGCGCGCGCAGGTACGGATTTCGGTGGGTGCGCGCGCAGGTGCGGATTTCGGTGGGTGCGCGCAGGTGCGGATTTCGGTGGGTGCGCGCGCAGGTGCGGATTTCGGTGGGTGCGCGCGCAGGTGCGTATATCGGTGGGTGCGCGCGCAGGTGTGGATTTCGGTGGGTGCGCGCGAAGGTGCGGATTTCGGTGGGTGCGCGCGCAGGTGCGGATTTTGGTGAGTGCGCGCGCAGGTGCGGATTTCGGTGTGAGTGCGCGCGCAGGTGCGGATTTCGGTGGGTGCTCGCGCAGGTGCGGATTTCGATGGGTGCTCGCGCAGGTGCGGATTTCGGTGGGTGCGCGCGAAGTTTCGGATATCTTTGTGTGCGCGCGCATGTGCGGATTTCTTTGTGTGCGCGCGCAGGTGCGGAATTCGGGGGGGGGTGCGCGCGCATGTGCGGATTTTTGGTGGGTGCGCGCAGGTGCGGATTTCGGTGGGTGCGCGCGCAGTGCTGATTTCGGTGGGTGCCGCGCGCAGGTGCGCATATCTTTGTTGTGTGTGCGCAGGTGCGGATTTCTTTGTGTGGCGCGCCGCAGGTGCGGATTTCTTTGTGTGTTCGCGCAGGTGCGGATTTCGGTAAGTGCGCGCGCAGGTGCGGATTTCGGTGGTTGCGCGCGCAGGTGCGGATGTCGGTGGGTGCGCGCGCAGGTGCGGATTTCGGTGGGTGGGTGCGCGCGCAGGTGCGGATTTCGGTGGTGTGCGCGCGCAGGTACGGATTTCGGTGGGTGCGCGCGCAGGTGCGGATTTCGGTGGGTGCGCGCAGGTGCGATTTCGGTGGGTGGCGCGCGCAGGTGCGTATTTCGGTGGGTGCGCGCGCAGGTGCGTATATCGGTGGGTGCGCGCGCAGGTGGGGATTTCGGTGGGTGCGCGCGAAGGTGCGGATTTCGGTGGGTGCGCGCGCAGGTGCGGATTTTGGTGAGTGCGCGCGCAGGTGCGGATTTCGGTGAGTGCGCGCGCAGGTGCGGATTTCGGTGGGTGCTCGCGCAGGTGCGGATTTCGATGGGTGCTCGCGCAGGTGAGGATTTCGGTGGGTGCGCGCGAAGTTTCGGATTTCTTTGTGTGCGCGCGCAGGTGCGGATTTCTTTGTGTGCGCGCGCAGGTGCGGGAACTCGGTGGGTGCGCGCGCATGTGCGGATTTTGGTGGGTGCGCGCAGGTGCGGATTTCAGTGGGTGCGCGCGCAGGTGCTGATTTCCGTGGGTGAGCGCGCAGGTGCGCATGTCTTTGTGTGTGTGCGCAGGTGCGGATTTCTTTGTGTGCGCGCGCAGGTGCGAATTTCTTTGTGTGCACGCGTAGGTGCGGATTTCGGTAAGTGCGCGCGCAGGTGCGGATTTCGGTGGGTGTTGCGCGCAGGTGCGGATTTCGGTGTGTGCGCGCGCAGGTGCGGATTTCGGGTGGTGTGCTCGCGCAGGTGCGGATATCGGTGGGTGCGCGCGCAGGTGGGATTTCGGTGGGTGCTGCGCGCAGGGGCGGGTTTCGGTGGACCTGTGCGCGCGCAGGTGGGATTTCGGGTTGCGCGCGCAGGTGCGGATTTCGGTGGGTGCGTGCAAAGGTGTGATTTCGGGGGTGCGTGGCAGGTGTAGATTTTTGTGGGTGCGTGCGCAGGTTTGGATTTACGGTGGGTGCGTGCGCACCAACACAGTTGCTTAACTTGGTAAGGCATAATTTGATGACGTGCTAATTGGATAGCTGCACATAATTTGGTAGTGCATGCGCAGGTGCATAATATGTTTGGGGGGGTATTTAGTATGTTCTTGAGCAAGTACATAATTTGTTTGGGCACCACGCCGGGCATAGTTTTGGTAAAGTGAACGCGCTAGTGCGTTATTTAGTAGGTCCATACACAGATGTGTAATTTGGTAGATGCGGCGTAGCTATGTACATTGGTCCAGTTGCCACAGGAAAAAATGTTCCAGGACTCACATTCACATTCATGCGCGCGCAGGTGCGGATTTCGGTGGGTGCGCGCGCGCGCAGTTGCGGATTTGTTTGGTGGGGCCTTGCGGTTCGAGGCGCTGGATTCTCGGCTGCATCAGTGCGCGCGCAGGTGGGATGTCTTGTGTGCGCCGCGCAGTTGCGGATGTCTTTGTGTGCGCGCGCAGGTGCGGATTCTTTGTGTGCGCGCGCAGGTGCGGATTTCTTTGTTGTGCGCGCGCAGGTGCGGATTTCTTTGTGTGCGCGCGCAGGTGCGGATTTCGGTGGGTGCGCGCGCAGGTGCGGATTTCGGTGGGTGCGCGCGCAAGGTGCGGAATTCGGTGAGTGCGCGCGCAGGTGCGGATTTCGGTGAGTGCTGCGCGCAGGTGCGGATTTCGGTGAGTGCGCGCGCAGGTGCGGATTTCATTGGGAGCGCGCGCAGGTGCGGATTTCGGTGGGTGCGCGCGCAGGTGCGGATTTCGGTGGGTGCGCGCGCAGGTGCGGATTCGGTGAGTGCGCGCGCAGGTGCGGATTTCGGTGATGCGCGCGCAGGTGCGGACTTCGGTGGTGTGCTCGCGCAGGGTGCGGATTTCGATGGGTGCTCGCGCGGTGCGGATTTCGGTGGGTACGCGCGAAGTTTCCAGATTTCTTTGTGTGCGCGCGCAGGTGCGGATTTCTTTGTGTGCGCGCGCAGGTGCGGAATTCGGTGGGGTGCGCGCGCATGTGCGGATTTTGGTGGGTGCGCGCGCAGGTGCTGATTTCGGTGGGTGCGCGCGCAGGTGCGCATGTCTTTGTGTTGTGTGCGCAGGTGCGGATTCTATGTGTGCGCGCGCAGGTGCGGATTTCGGTAAGTGCAGCGCGCAGGTGCGGATGTCGGTGGGGTGCGCGCCGCAGGTGGGGATTTCGGTGGGTGCGCGCCGCAGGCTGCGGATTTCGGTGGGTGCGCGCGCAGGTGCGGATTTCGGTGGGTTACGCGTGCAGGTGCGGGTTTCGGTGGGTGCGCGCAGGTGTGGATTTCGTTGGGGTGCGCGCGCAGTTCGGATTCGGTGGGTTGCGCGCGCAGGTGAGGATTTCGGTGGCTGGCGTGGCAAAGGTGTGGATTTCCGGTGGTTGCGTGTGCAGGTGTAGATTTTTGTGGGTGCGTGCGCAGGTTTGGATTTCGGTGGGTGCGCGGGCACCAACACAGTTTGCTTAACTTGGTAAGTGCATATTTGATGAGTGCGTAATTGGATAGCTGCATAATTTGGTAGTGCATGCGCAGGTGCATAATATGTTTGGGGGGTATTTAGTATGTTCTTGAGCAAGTACATAATTTGTTTGGTGCACACGCCCGGTGCATTAGTTGGGTCAGTGAACGCGCTATGTGCGTTATTTAGTAAGGTCCATACACAGATGCGTAAATTTGGTAGATGCGGCGTAGCTATGTAAATTGGTCCGTTGCCACAGGAAAAATGTTCCACGACTCACATTCATATGATGCCTCAGGAAAGATGGTCCACGACTCACATTCGTATGTTTTCACAGGAAAGATGGTCCATGAAACACATTCGTATGTTGCCACAGGAAAAATAGTCCACGACTCGCATTCCGCATGTTGCCACAGAAAAGATGGTCCACGACCTCTATTTATTTGCTGACGCAGGAAAGATGCTCCACGACTCACATATGTGAGTTGCTGTAATAAAGATAATCCAAGTACATAATTTATTTGGTGCACACGCCGTGCATAGTTTGGTAGGGAACGCGATAGTGCAGTAATTTAGTTAGGACATACACAGAGGCTGTTAATTTTGGTATATGAGGTGTAACTATGAAAATCTGGTATCTGTTGCACAGGAAAAAATGTTCCACGACTTACATTCATATGATTGCCACAGAAAGATGGTCACGACTCACATCGTTATGTTTCCACAGGAAAGATGGTCCATGAGACACACATTGTATGTTCGCGCACTAAGGAAAAATAGCCACTAGAAGTACGTCTCGCCATTTGCTGCCATGTGCCTGACCAGAAAAAAGATGGTCCACGACTCACATTGGAAGTTGCCACAGGAAAAGCTGGTCCACGACCTCTATCATTTGCTGACGCAGAAAGATGCTCCACGACTCACATATGTGTGTTGCTGTAATAAAGATAGTCACGAATCGCATTCCTATGCTGCCACAGGAAAGATGGTCCACGACTCGTATCCATATGTTGCCACAGGAAAGATGCATGTTCTGAACAAATATTGACTTTAATTTATTTGCTGGTGCAATATCGGCAGGAAATTCTGAATAAGTGTTTTGTATGTCCGTTATTGAACGTCGTTGTCAATTCCAGCATTATTGGCCGGCGTGTAATTTTCTAAGCAATTTTTAAGTTCCGTGTTGTTTTTTCCCCTCATTACTTTCCTATACAATACTTCCAAATCACCTGCGGCTGAATTCGAACAGAATGTCGGGATTGTGCAGTGCGTTCATAACCCCTAAGCCACAACCACATTTTCAATATCTAATTATATCATTCTTAATATGGTATTCTGAACAGGACCTACCATCAGATATGAAGAGGAACTTGAGGAATTCAGAAACTATTTTGTTGTCGGACAACAATTTATTTTATTTACCACTTCAAGTTTTCAACATTTACCGCCAGGCGGTACTGAGGATTACTCAGACACCAGGCAAAGAACAAAGGGGCTACATGTTAGTTTAATAATAGTATAAAAATAAATTGTTTAATTCTGTCGTAGAAACTCTGTAGACAGTTGATTGATTATCTTATGGAAAAAGTCTCTAAAAGTGATAGCGACATATGTTGTGTAGGTTCGATGAGTTTTATCCGTAAATAGAATAAATGTGTTTATAATATTTAATGAGCAGATTTGTTGAACATCAGGATTGCTCAATCAATAGTGAACTGGACTCTGGAAATATTAAGCCAACAGGACGATGGATCAAACCCTGACTATGACTTTATATTTACAAAAGGAAAAGAAAATGAAAATGCAGAATATACAAAGGTAGTCATGACAAATCTAAAATGTGGGTGAAAGTTGCGGGAGAAATAAAATACCAGCGACGAAATTTGTGGGTGAAAATAACAGAAAAAGTTATATAAAGAAAATAAAGTCGATGCGCGGATTTCGGTGGGTGCGCGCGCAGGTGCGGATGTCGGTGGGTGCGCGCGCAGGTGTGGATTTCGGTGGGTGCGCGCGCAGGTGCGGATGTCGGTGGGTGCGCGCGCAGGTGCGGATTTCGGTGGGTGCGCGCGCAGGTGCGGATTTCGGTGGGTGCGCGCGCAGGTGCGGATTTCGGTGGTGCGCGCGCAGGTGCGGATTTCGGTGGGTGCGCGCGCAGGTGCGGATTTCGGTGGGTGCGCGCGCAGGTGCGGATTTCGGTGGGTGCGCGCGCACCAACACAGTGCTTAATTGGTAAGTGCATAATTTGACGAGTGCGTAAATGGATAGCTGCATAATTTGGTAGTGCATGCGCAGGTGCATAATATGTTTGGGGGGTAATTAGTATGTTCTTGAGCAAGTAATAATTTGTGTGGTGCACACGCTCGGTGCATAGTTGGTAACGTGAACGCGCTAGTGCGTTATTTAGTAGGTCCATACACAGATGCGTAATTGGTAGATGCGGCGTAGCTATGTAAATTGGTCCAGTTGCCACAGGAAAAATTGTTCCACGACTCACATCATATGATGCCTCAGGAAAGATGGTCCAGTCTCACATTCGTTGTTTCACAGGAAAGATGGTCCATGTAAACCCACAATTGCGTAGTTTTGCCACAGGAAAAATAGTCCCGACTCGCATTCGCAGATGTATGCACAGAAAAGTAGGTCCAAGACCTCTATTCATTTGCTGACGGCAGGAAAGATGCTCCACGACTCACATATGTGTGTTGCTGTAATAAAGATAGTCCCGAATCGCATTCCTATGCTGCCACAGGAAAAGATGGTCCACGACTCGTTATCATATGTTGCCACAGGAAAGATGCATGCTTCCTGAACAAATATTGAACTTTAATTTATTTGCTGGTGCAATATCGGCAGGAAATTCTGAATAAGTGTTTTGTATATCCGTTATGAACGTCGTTGTCATCCCAGCATTTATTGGCCGCGTGTAATTTCTAAGCAATTTCCGTTCCGTGTTGTTTTTCCCTTATTACTTTCCTATACAAACTTCCAAATCACCTGCGGCCTGAATTCGAACAGAATGTCGGGATTGTGCAGTGCGTTCATAACCCCTAAGCCACAACCACATTTTCAATATCTAATTATATCATTCTTAATATGGTATTCTGAACAAGACCCTACCATCAGATATGAAGAGGAACTTGAGGAATTCAGAACTATTTTGTTGTCGGACAACAATTTATTTTATTTACAACTTCAAGTTTTCAACATTTACCGCCAGGCGGTACTGAGCATTACTCAGACACCAGGCAAAGAACAAAGGGGCTACATGTTAGTTTAATAATAGTATAAAAATAAAATTGTTTAATTCTGTCGTAGAAACTCTGTAGACAGTTGATTTGATTCTCTTATGGAAGTCTTCTAAAAGTGCATATATGTTGTGTAGGTTCGATTAGATTTATCGTAAATATGAATAAATGTGTTTATAATTATTTAATGAGCAGATTTGTTGAACATTAGGATTGCTCAATCAATAGTGAACTGGACTCTGGAAATATTAAGCCAACAGGACGATGGATCAAACCCTGACTATGACTTTATATTTACAAAAGGAAAAGAAAATGAAAATGCAGAATATACAAAGGTAGTCATGACAAATCTAAAATGTGGGTGAAAGTTGCGGGAGAAATAAAAATATCAGCGACGAAATTTGTGGGTAAAAATAACAGAAAAAGATATATAAAGAAAATAAAGTCGATGCGCGGATTTCGGATGGTGCGCGCGCAGGTGCGGATTTCGGTGGGTGCGCGCGCAGGTGCGGATTTCGGTGGGTGCGCGCGCAGGTGCGGATTTCGGTGGGTGCGCGCGCAGGTGTGGATTTCGGTGGGTGCGCGCGCAGGTGCGGATTTCATCAGTCCCAGTTGCCTTATTGTTTTTAAGTAGTGTGATTACATATAGGATTTCTTCAAATGTAGGTTCTTCAATTTGTGGTTCGCATGTTAGAACCTTTTCCTGTGGGAAAATGTTACTTGGAGCTTCACAATTTAGTAATTCAATAAAATATTATTTCCATGTGTTGCACATTTCCTCATTGGTATTTATCATATTCCCATTTTTGTCTTTTAAACCATATGTGTTTTGTTGGTGCCCTCGTTTCATTGACTTCAGTTCTTTAAAAAATTTTCTGGATTCATTTTTCTGGTGATTAGTTTCCATATCTTTGATTATATTACTCATATATTCTCGCTTTTGCTGTCTGACTATTTTTGTAGCCTCTTTACATTCATTTCTATAATGCTCTTCCTTTTGGATGTTATTGATGTCATTTAACCATACATGTCTGGCATTCTTCTTCCTAATGACTGCTTCTTCACATTTTTGATTGAACCATCTGTTCTTTCTATGCGTGGTTAACACACAGAGACATTCTTCTGCGGTAGATTGAATTGTATTCTTGATGTTCAACCAAGTTTGGTCAACGCTTTCCTCCGAAGGGTTTTGCAGAGTTTCAAGTTTACATTTTATTTCATCTGTAAATTTCTCTTTGACTGTAATATCTTGTAGTTTTTCTCTGTTATATGTTGGGTGTAATCTTTGTAATTTAGTATAGAAAGCTCTCTTAAGTTTTATTTTACATTTTGCTCCAACGAGGAAGTGGTCACTGTGGCACTCAGCTCCTCTATAACTTCTGACTTGCTGTATGTTTGATGCATTTCTGTTGTTAATTAAAATGTGATCTATTTGATTATAGGTTCTCTTGTCACATGATTTCCAAGTTTGTTTGTGTATATCCTTTCTTTGTAGTCTGGTACTGCTAATCTGCAGTCCTTTGGCTTCTGCCAGGTTGATGACTCTCCATCCATTATCATTTGAAGTTGTATGTTGGCTTTCCATACCGGCCACTTTTTTATTAGTTTGCTCTCTACCTATTTTTGCATTGAAGTCTCCCAGCACAATCAGGATGTCCTGTTTGGGGGTTTCTTCTATGACATCTTCCAGATCATTATAAAAGTCTTCTTTAATATCATCTTCTTTCTCTTCAGTAGGTGCATGTACATTAATCATCGTTATATTTTTCCATTTACCTTTTATTCGTAATTTACTAATCCTGTCATTAAAAGCTTTAAAGTTTAAAACGTTCCCCCATAACTCTTTTTTGATGACAAATCCTGTTCCTAATTCATGTTTATTTTGGGTGTTTCCTCCATATATTATAATCATTCCATTTTGCTCTAAAGTACCCTCTCCTGGCCACCTTATTTCTTGAATTGCTGTTATATCCATTTGATATTCAACCAGCTCCCGGGTTAGTTCTTCGGCCGCTCCAGCTCGATATAGTGTCCGTACATTCCATGTTCCAAATCTCAAAAGTCCTTTAACGTTCCAAGGTCGTTGTCCAGATAAGTCAGTCCGATATCGAGGCTCATGTATTTGTTTCGTAACAAAGAAAGGTTTTTACAAAGGTGGGGATGTTAACCCCCCGCTTCAACCCCCAACCTGGAGGACCAGGGTGTTTCTCTTTGTCTGTTCTCTACCCTTTGACCTGTCCGGCTTGGGAGGCCCTGCTGGTAGCTACGCTACCGCCGGCATAGCTCTCAGGGTCATTGAGAAACTCAAGCTCCCCCACCACGACAAGGTGGAAATACCATCGGGGGAGACATTCGTATGCTGCCACAGGAAAGATGGTCTACGACTCACAGTTGTACGTGGCCACAGGAAAGACGGATGTTCTGAACACATATTAACTTTAACTTGTTTGTTGATGCAATGCCGATTATCGGGAGAGCATTCTGAATACGTTTGTTGTCTGTCCCCTCGACAGTGGAAGATAAACTCTATGGAGCACTGAATGAACTAAAAAAGGACAGTTAAATTCATACAAGAGACAATATTGTAGTTATAGTCATATTTCAAACGAACGAAAGAAGAAGAATTATGTCCGTTATAGAACGTCGTTGTCAACCCCAGCATTTACTGTTGGCAAAATGAAAATGAAGCCTGGATTGACGACCACTCGTGTATTGAAATCATTGATTTCTTGATTGTGGTTTCTGACATGGTTTATGTCTATGTAGATATGTATGCGTTTATGTCCATGTAATAATTGTATTTGTTATTTTGGTGACTGTTTGTGTGTAAATGTCATTGATTTATTGTTTGATTGATGATTATGTTCTTGGATGTGGTCACATTCGACATATTTTTTTGGGTTTAATTTTGCATTTGTTGTTTTGATGATGGTTTATGTGTAAATGTCATTAATTGCTTGCTTGATTACTGATTTTGCTTTTTGATGTGGTCACTGAAGACCAATGATATATATATATATATATTTTTTTTTTTGGGGGGGGGGGACTAACTAGATTTTTCAAAGAGATAGTTAGGGTGAGGCGACAAATAGTCTGTTCTTTTGCCGAGGACGTCAAAAAAGTAGGTGGATATAAATGTAACAGAGCAAAATCGGCGTGTCTTGTTTGGCCTGTTTAATTTAAAAATCTGGACAGTGCCGGAAACACTACATGTAACAATGCAACTTGTGAATTCTTTGTCTGATGTTGCCCGGACCGGTTGGTGAAAATAAATGTGCTGTCCTGCTTTGTTTTTGTGTATTGAGATGTGGGAACAATTCCCTGAGTTGATATGTGATCAACTAATGCCTTTGTAAAACCGAGTGGCTGACTAATGTCAGCACGCCTGGGTTCATAATGAGGTAATAATTTGTGTCACAACTCTTTTGTTTATGTCGCGTCTTAAAATTTATTGTGTGTAACTTATGTTTTTGTAGTGCCTTATTATTGTATGTGTCAAAATTCTTTGTTGTGTCAGTCTAAGATCTATTGTTTGGAACACCTGTGTTGTGGTACTTGGTGTACCCTGTTGTCTTAAGTTTTGTTGATAGGTTAGGGGCCACCCTTGGTTGATGTTTGATATATGCAGTTGTCTGTTGTATCTGTTATTGAACTTCAATGTATTATTCAATGTGTTTGAACACAAATTGTCACCGACGTTGTAGTAGTTGATAAATAAAAGAGCTTTTTGCACTGTTCTCGATTTGTTTGTTTAGTTTCATTTTAGTCTTTACAACCACTATTTCTACCAAAATCTAACACATTAATTCACTGTCTGGGTCTCAAATATCACAGTTCCTGACTGGATTTAAGACCCCTGTCCAAGATCTTCGTATCTTCTTATCTAATTACTATCATTTTTTTTTTGGTCAGTTGAGCGCGGTGTGTGGTTCTCTCTCGTTCTACTACTTCACTTCATTGGCCTGTAACGAAGTCAGAGTTACTCTCTACCTCTTAGCACTGTAGCAAAGGAAACATCAGTCTTTCCCTTGTCTTCTCCCCTCGGCTACACATATTTAATCTACACGTCCAACAATCACAGCCACACAGACTGCATTACTACCAATAAAAGAACCACACGCACAAACCGAAAGCTCATACAAACTACCTACAATTAGAAAAGACAAATACTCAACAATGCGTGTAGCATTAGCAGAATATAGACACCTAATATGGTCTAGTCGAAACAGGGGTAGAAGTATCGATTTTCACACACACTACACAACGGTAATTTTTTTTTTCACTCCAACACACACAGTGAGCCTTTTTCGTGGCAATGAAGACCCGTTCAATAAGACCGTGTGACATCATAAGTCGGGTGATTCAGGTTATGACGTCATCATCACTCACCTATCTCTACTATTACTACTACTACTACTACTACTACTACTACTACTACTACTACTACTACTACTACTACTACTAATACTACTACTACTACTACTATTACTTCCACCATTACTACCACTTCTTCCTCTACTACCAATATTACTACTACGTCTATTACTTCTGCTACTATCACTACTACTACTATCACTACTACTACAACTACTGCAACCATTACCACCACTTCTTCATCTACTACCAATATTAATACTACTTCTATTACTTCTACTATTAATACTACTACGGTTACTACTACTTCTACCACCACCACCACCACCACCACCACCACCACCACAACCACCACCACCACCACCACCATTACTACCACTTCTTCCTCTAATTCCACTATTACTACTACTTCAAATACTTCTACTATTACTACTACTGCTACAACTACTATTATTACTACGATTACTAATAGTACTACTGATACTACTGTACTATTACTACCACTACTACTACCATTACTAGAACTACCACTATTACTACTACAACTATTACTACTACAACTATTACTATTACAACTACCACCACTACTACTACTGTAACTACTACTGCTACTATCTGCTGTTACAACTACAGATACATGTACATGCACATGTATGCTGATGTTTTTGCTGAAAATAACTACAACGCCTTGAAAACGACGAGTGGCTCGATGTCTGACACACACCACTGAACACTACACCGTCATTCCTCAGATAACCCTCCAGCCCTTTAACGACCTAGTTCCAACCAGTAACTTATTGATTACAACGCTTCTTATGACCCTAAGTCACCTTTTCACACACGCCAATACTTTTAAAAATCACTTTTTCACCTACCCTCCATTTATTGCTAGTTGCATAAGGAAAACAACTCTAGCGCTTCTAACGCTAGCCTCCACGAACACCATTATATACTCCTGTACCCCTAATAAATAATTAATAATAATTACCAGCTGTCGCAATCGACAATTACTAAATAGTTTACTTAGGAAAATAAAAATTTACCCTAAATAATTAATAACACTCACTAGTTGTCGTCATTGGCCGTCACAAGAAACTAATAATATCAGCATTAACTCATATAATATATATATAACTTTGAAACACAAAATATAATTACTACACATAACTTAGCAATACCGATTAACTCGTCGCCTTAGTCATCAATAAAATATGTCGGCGGGTACACCGGTACAACCAACGGCTGAACACCCCTAAGCTACCTGCCAGGCCACCCCTGGTCCAATCTACTCCATACCACACGACTGTGACACCACAACCTCTGGGCCTAACAACTATATTACCGCAACGACTGGATCTACCCGTACGCCCTCGCGTCACCCTTAAACTTGGTCGCCCTTCTCAACTTTATTAACTTTATCTCTTTTAATGTTCATTTTATTGTGTTATTACGTATCATTTAATCATTATTTATGAATTTTGTGTACGTATTCTCTTTATTAAACTACTGAGCGTAATCTTGCCAAGAAATCAACAGACAGCTGAAAGATGCTGCTGTTGACAGCGATGTCCTGTAAAGGATATGCAAAACATTTATTTATTTATTCTCTTTATTTAAAAAAAAAAATGTATGCCTTTTTTAACGTTCCTTTGTTATTGATGTTGTTGTCAATGTTGTACTTTTTTATGTTGTACGCACCAACACTTCCTTATACCACGTCTAGAAAAAAATTCGATAAATCTAAAATATATTTCGAAATAAAATTGACAATCTATAATTAGCAGAAATATAGAGGAAATACCCAACTCCAAAATAGGGTGGATAAGTGGATATACTGTACTACTGCTTTGTGTTATTTTATATTGTTTTCATGTCCACAGTTGTACCACAGTTTCACTAATTTTATTACACTGTATACAAGAACGTTCGCACACTAACATGCACTATACACATGGCCGTCCACACACCGGATAATAACAGCGACACTACATAGAAAATACCATGCAAATATTTATTCGATAAGACTGGAAACAAATGTATATGTGTATATAATATTGACTATATTTGCAAATACAATCATATATAACATTGTGCGTATTAATATGGCTGAAAACTGAACATTCTAAAATAATCATTTGTAAATATGATATGACAACATAAAATAAAATATTATATAGTTTGTTCCACTGCTTATAATAGAACACATAATCTTTTGGTCGACTGTTTAAATGTCCACATAGGATCGACAGATGTATATTCCAGATTGATCCATGGACAACCAAACGTAGTTTACGGCAGATACTCCGCGTCCGTTGCCACTTGAATATAGCCCTGGAATGATAATTCATATTGAATTAAAATCTGCATACCTGAAGGTTGAATGATTGGGTTGATAGAGAAGCAGACAGAAGACAAACATGAACATATACATATGTTGGTTAGGGAAGAAGCCGGTAAGGCAGGGGTGGGCAACCATCTTGTAGTGCCGTGATGAAGTCATGTAGCATAAGCTGCTCAGCGTGATAATTTTAGTCCAACATGAATAATTAATTCATCTGCGTTTGCTCAGAAGTCTTGAAACAGACGTGTATTAAATATTTACATTTTTAAAGTCATATTTACACCACCGTATTACTTATCATAACACCAACAACTGTTGTACTGCAGTCAAGAGACTGCACTGACGTAAGAGAGCTACAGTCAACTGACTGCACTGATATAAGTATGGGGCAACCAAGAGAACTATATTGTTAGTGGTGGGGTTGGTCCGGAGAGAAGGGAAGCATGGGGCGCAAACAGAATTTCGTTAAGGTCATTGTTGCTTCACACTCGCTTTGTTTACATCAGATAGCATATTCTTTCTTACAATACCTCACAACTTTCGTTGTGAATTGATGTTAAAACAGGAATCGCTTTACAATAATGACATGCGACATTTTAATGAAATCGGGGAAATAATGAGGAAAAACAGGTCTCAGATATGACTGAGCTGCAGCAGACGGTTCTATATGCTTTCTGTTAGCGCCGAATGTTAGGCGGCGCTCACTAAACCCGATATCCCACATTGTGTCAATGGCTCCGGGCAGAGGAGTGCAGTGGGGAGGGTACAAGCCTTACCCTAGTGCAAGGAAATGCAACCAATTGACAAACTGTCATGGCAGGCAGACCAGTCCCTAAGCCTGAATTACAGTTCATTCAGCGTGCCAATGAACATCGTTTCACGTGCTATGTTTGGCACGCTGTCGTAGTTTCCAGACGTCTGCTGTAAGGTATAGTTACAATAATATTACTAAAAGTGTATATTCGCACACATTCAATCTGGGATATAAGGAAAGGTAAAGAAAAGGACCACTTTACACGCCTCGAGGTGTACGTGAAATATGGTGTTAGCCCAATATTTGTATAGAACAATCGGCACTTGATGTTTGATGTGGTCAGTATCTCACCGGCCGCCTTTACTTCCCAGGACATGTCCTGGTTTCCATTTCAGGTTGGGTCGACATGGGAGCTCTGGTCAATTTTACACATCGACCCCAATACGGATTCGAACCCGTGACGAACCCAGACGGAAGTCTAGCCACTACGGCTACCGCGGCTCTCAGTGAGGTCATAGTAATACACAATCTAGTGAGAATGTAATCATAAACACATGTAAGAGACACAGTAAAACACCGGATAAAAGAACATTGAGGAAAATCAACAACTAGAACATCGCTCTAAAAAAGACAGACAGCAGTAGCTTTACTGTGAACTCTTGGACAGAATAAAATGCTTCACGCCAGTATTTGACATTGTACTGCATGTCATTTCACTGTAATGCAAGAGATGATCGACTTATAACGCAGTTCAAATCAAGAACAAATAAATATAAGTGTATATTATTTGTATTCGAAAACGACAACAAACACGTTTATAAATGACAAGTGACACAAGAGACATTCGAAATCTTTCGAAAACCGCTGGCCATACATGGAGAGACACTATCTAGCAATACCATGTCCAGTAAGAGAAAGTCTATAAATGTAACGAAATCAGCTCTTCATATATTTTCTGTCTGAAATAGTCCGCGATATCCTTCAAAGCTACTTCATGTAGATATTTGAGATTCCAAATATGGCCCTCCCCATTTATTGTCAATGAAAAACTATACGGAAATCTTACGGCAGGTAGGCTTACACTAAAGTTTATATATTAATATGGATATGATACATGAAAAATGTGTCCGTGAACTAACAGCCGTTAGGTTAACAGTCAAGTTTAGTTTAGTTTAGTTGACTGTTCAATATCACGGCACACGAGTATAACCCATAAGTGTTCCGTCTTACTACTAACTCAAGCTTGAGTCAGGTGAATCTCAGTTCAGTGCACGAACTCCGTAGCACCAGTCAAGTTCGTGTATTAATCTGCATTAAATAAGAAAATAAAAGCTACGAAGAAAAAAATTAAGACTACCAGACGTTAACGAAACGATCACAATTCGTAGGAACTGGAAATAAGCCTCTAGCCAGTGGCGGACTGGTCAAGGTGTCAGACTGCCCGATGACAAGTGGACCTCATAAACATTAGACAATATGTAACAAATGTTAATGACCTTCTGGTCATGGCAGCGGATACTTTTAGTGCCGGTCCGCCAGTGGCTCTAGCTATTGGTTAACAATCAGGACTACCAGCGAATGCGAATACATAAGAAATAACCTGACCCACCAGTCACGCGTTGTATATCAAACCAATCAGAAAGTAAATAACAAATTCCACTTACTGTCTGCAAGTTCAGCTGTGTGTTGTATAGTCGGAAAATGCCAGTGACCGGTAAATCGATGCCTTGTTTTCCAATGTCTGTTGGGTAAAAGAAAGTAAAAATAACCAAGTATCATAATCCTAGATATAAACACCTGCAATGTATTCTCAAGATGGTGGAGTTGTTGGTTATTGAGAAGCGTGTTAGAAGGTATTGGTGGATAGATAAGAAAACACACAATGAAGTATTGGCAGATACAGAAAACAATAGCAAATTACTGAAGGTAAAACTGCCAAGAAAATAACACTGCTAATAAATATATGGGTTGATTGCAACGTCCTGTAAATGATATGTTAATGACATGTTATTTACGTCCGTACTCTGGGGCAGACGGTTGTCGAAGTATTGGCAGATACAGGACATCGATTGACGGACGTCAGTCGCGGCGATCGGGCAAATCTTGAGCTACAACCTACGATGGGTGACGTTGTAATACTCTGTTATGATAATTTGGCTGTGTGTCCAACGTGTGCCGCGTGGTTACACACCCGCTTCACACGTCAGTGATCCGGGGCTTGTTTCCGGATCCGGTCAGGGATATGCACTACTGACGAGCTCAAACGAGGGCGAAACTCGAGTCTAGTGCTTCCATATTGACGTGGATAGGCCTTAGGTTCATACCAGAATACGATCGGCGTTGCCAGTAGTAGGTTGTGCTCAATATTTAAGATACAGGACTGTTGGATCACTCATGGAAGCCATGCAGAACGGACAACAGAACCAACGAATAAACCAACGAACTTTATTTTTAAAGAGTTACAAATTGGGCACCCAGGCCCGTCTTACATTCGGCCTTTAGAGTCACCCATCTTTTGGGTGTGAAATATCCATTGTGTATGTTACATTGACATAGAAAAAGCATTGCCTAAGAAACATGTCTGCTGTCACGGAGACAGCGGCAAGGTGGACTGGTGGTATAAGGTATTGAGCTAAGGAGGTTAAACACACCAGACAGACAGACAGACAGACAGACAGACAGACAGACAGACAGATAGACAGACAGACAGACAGACAGACAGACTATTCCTCTTCTACCGCTGATCATTTCCAGTCATCATGATGTTCTCCAATTCTTCTCTTGTCATGATACGACGCAAGATTATTGTTTGTCTTTTTCTGATAGTTGTCTATAACATTCTACTTTCTGATAGTTGTCTATAACATTCTACTTTCTGATAGTTGTCTATAATATTCTACTTTCTAATAGCTGTTTATAACATTCTACTTTCATTAGCCTCTTCCCGACACCCGTCGTTAAGTTATGGCCGTCCGAGGTATTCGCAGCGTTTGTCTCAGAAAGCACATCTCCGTTGTCTTCAAGCTCTTCCTAATTTGTCCGGTCACACTCCAATAGTCACTGCCATACAGCAGACCAGGTCCCATATAACATATCACTGCTCTCTTTCTAACGTTCTGTCTACCTTATCCATTATTTAACACTAGCAGGCTGATAGCCCCTAGTTAGGGCGGTTATTCCAAGTGTTAATGATGTCTTAACTTACACTTGACGTTTTGTTTCGTATTTCTTCTTTGTAACTTGAAATATAATCTTCATTCATTTCCAATTATAAGCTCAAATAGTTTTAACCCATTGAAATCATCTTCATCATGTAGCATGTCTTTTGCAGAACAATCTCTCTCATCACGAAGGGCCGAACAGCCTCTTGGTCTATGGCCATTTCTCCTGCCTCATGTACCCTCATGCCCAAAGTCTCTGCAGCGTCCTATGTACATCTTCGTCTTCTTTTCTACCAGGAACCTTGCTTTCCATCACTGTTGTCTCCAAGCCACTGCAGCGTTTACTATCACCAAAGTAGTTTAGTTTCCGAGACAAAATACTGTTTATGAAACAAATTTCTTCTATGTTTAGATCTGGTAGAATTTCAGTATTTTTCGTTTTCTTGGTGTAAAATATTCAAAGAATGTTTATGTAAATTTTAAGCTCAAAAGCCCTGATGTTCTTCTCTGGTGATTGCGAAATGGTCTGTGACCCAGATCCGTAAGTTGCCACTGTAAAAGATCCATGTTTTTTAACTGTAACCTGCTTGCTGGGGTCATGTCATAGGTTCTTGATACTGCTTGATATATACATTGCTATAGACAGCCTGCGCTTAACCTTTTTTTTTAACAGTCCTATGTTGTTGTAGTGTGAGTAAACTGCCTCAAAAACAAAGGGCAGCCCACAGGTGTCCACTTATCCCATGAAAATCATTAATCCTTAATCCTTAGCAGCAAAATTAACACTCAGAGATACAACACTGCTAGAAACAATCGGTCCTTTAAGAGTTGAAAGGAAGTATATTCCGGACATTTAGAGATTTTATCAGACCAACAGACTGCAGAAGTAGACAGACACCAAAGCTTACCATTTAGCCCAGGGATAACCACGGAGTCAATGGCTTCACGAATTAGCGTGTTAAAATCTTGTTCCTGCAAAATCACAACCCAAACAGTTATTTGTATGTTCCTGTTATTATAATTTTCAAACATGTACAACAAAATTTAACTCAGTGGCTAGCTCGCTTGGCTGTGTGCCCCGTAGTCATGTGTTCGAATCCCCATCGAGGCGGCGATTTTAAAATAAACTTGCCTGGTCTACCAGAAAGCCCCATCCTTAACTGGGTATCAGAAAATATACTGGGAAGTAAAGGCTTCCGGCGTGAGGCTGACCACGCCAGCCATCGAATGTCGATTGGGTCATTCCCCTATTCACCTTCACGTTACTGTAAATCTTTTCATTGCTATTTTTAATGTCACATTTTCTAAAACTATGGATCTATTAATGCACTGTCTAGCACAATATAATGTTGTTCCCTGTTAACTATTAATGCACTGTCTAGCACAATATATTGTTGTTCCCTGTGAACTCTATAACATTTTATAAACATGAGTTCCTTATGAACCCTCTAATTTAATGTTTATTTTCATTCCCCAAATGAGCAAC
This sequence comes from Cepaea nemoralis, assembly GCA_014155875.1. Lineage (NCBI taxonomy): Eukaryota > Metazoa > Mollusca > Gastropoda > Stylommatophora > Helicidae > Cepaea > Cepaea nemoralis. The sequence continues at coordinate 408,827 of JACEFZ010018878.1, read as the reverse complement.
AAGGCAAATTAACAAAAGTCAGAAATTTTAAAACAAAATTGGGGAATAAAAACATATAGTAAAATTTTAAAAGAAAAGAGACACATAATGGAGGTTAAAACATGTGGAAGAAAAAGAGTCATATGATACTCACATTAATCTCTCCAATGTCTGATTTAATGACGACGATGTTAAATCTGCAAACAGAAGAAGTATAATGTACAAACATTAGTGCAGAGTTTCAGGAAGTAGCGATAGTGTAGTGTTTTAGGGATTGGTGGTATTGTAGAGTTTTAAGAATCATGCAGTATAGTGTTTTAGGTAGTGGTAAGTAGTATATTAGGTCCCTATGCAAGAGATTTTGTGGCTCCGAACGCCTTGAAACGCCTTCTTTAACTATTATCATTTATGACGATAATGTCACTTTCTTGAGCCACAAAATTCATATTTACTGAGCTAAAAGAGATAACTACTTCCGGTCTTCCTCCCCCCTTCATCCTCTAACTCATTTAGGGAGTTGTGGTGGTATGGTGTTTTACGGTGTGGCAGTAGTTTCGTGTATTAGGGAGTGGTGGTAGTGTAGCATTTAGGGAGTCATGGTAGTTAACAATTTAGGGAGTGGTGGTATTGGTGGTTATGAAGTGTTTTAGTGAGTTGTAGTATTGTTGTGTTGTAGTTGGTGGTGGTAGTGTAATGTTTAGGGAGGGTGTTAGTGTATTGATTTAGGGAGTGGTGGTAGTGTTGTGTAATTGTGGTAGTGTTGCATTTAGGAAGTGGTGGTAATGAAGTGTTTCAGGGATTGGTGGTAGATTAGTGTTTAAGAAGTGGTGGTAGTGTAGTGTTTTAAGGAGTAGTGGTAATGTAGTGATTTAGAAAGTGGTGGTAGTATTTTAGGGAGTGGTGGTAGTGTAGTGTTTAGGGGGGGGGGGTGGTGTTAGTGTAGTTTTAGGGAGTGGTAGTATTGTAGTGTTTAGGGAGTGGTGGTAGTGTAGTTTTAGGGAGTGGTTGTAGTGTAGTGTTTTGTTTTATGGTGGTAGTGTAGTGTTTTGGGGAGTGGTAGTAATATAGTGTTTTCAGCAGTTGTGGTAATGAAATTTTTTAGTGAGTGCTGGTGGTGTTGTGTTGTAGGGAGTGGTGGTAGTGTAGTGTTTTAGAGAGTGGTGGTAGTGTTGTGTTTAAGGGAGTAATGGTAGTGTAGTGGTTTAGGGAGTGGTGGTGGTGGTGTAGTTTTTATGGGTAGAGTTGTAGTGTAGTGTATTATGGAGTGGTGTTAGTGTAGTGTTTTAGGGAGATGTGGAAGTGCAGTGGCTAACATGCTTGCCCACCTAGCCGGTGATCATGTATTCAATTCCTCAAAGATGCGAGGATCAAGTTTTTATATTGTCCTGGGCTTTAAGATAGCACTCCTGCAGTCTTTATCTCATCTCATCTCATCATGTTCCTCTTGTACCTTGCGGTATCGACGTGAAGTATAAACATGGTGAGAGTGCCCGATTATGGGCTTCATGTATCGATATTCCAATGGACTCTGCTATTCCCTCCGTCCAACGTTTACGTGGTCGGCCTCTTCCTCTGTTTCCATCTGGTCTGTACATCATTGCTAGTTGTGGTATGCTGTTGACTGGTAACCTACTTTCATGGCCAAAGCATTTAACTTGCTGCTTTCTAATAAAATTTAGTGCTGCTATAACCCCCACTTTAGTCCTGATTTCTTCATTTCTGATCTTAGCTCTTCTTTATTTCCCAGAAAATTTCCTGATATCAATGTTAGGCTAGGTCCGCCTGGGAGCTCACGTGAGTATTAGAATAATTCCCGCCTCGAGTGGCATTTGAACACATGACCTCCACACTGGCGTGCTATTCTCTGAGAAAACGAGGGTCTCTGGCACTGTAACGGCGACTTATAAACTTTTTACTATGCAGCAGTGGTTGGTGTATAAAACATTATGTAAGTACAAATGACCCCTGTTGTGTATCCACATTATTGTGGTAGAGGGGCTTGTGTGTTCCAATGACCCCAAGAGCCTTGCTGACAGTAGGGTCTCCCATGTCGGACAGGTCCAGAGATATGGATCAGGCGAAGCAAAACACAAACCTGTTGCCTTTTAGATAGACAAGACGGTCGAAGACTTGGGAAAGCAAACCCATAAATATACTTGTCGAAGTCGGATGTACTGAGACACAGAATTGATGAAATAGGGCAAGGCAACTCAGTCACTGATGATGACGATAATCACCAAGGAGACCCGGGGGAAGATATCTGAGACTCGTCTCTTCTCATCAAACTGGCATCATCATAAACGTGTATTACTTGTATTAATCAAATGCTAATCTCGAGATGGCAGAGAGGATTATGAAATAGATATATATATATATATGTTCTTGTTCTTTTTGTTTTTCATTCTATTGTTTATGCCTTAATGTAGTCATTGTAATAACACCTCTGTGGTTGTATGTTTTAATGTAGTCATTAAAGTATCATCTCCGTGGTTTTTATGTTGTGATTTCTTGGTGTTTCCTTATGAATGTTTTCACCGCAACTTAATCTCTTTTCTTTAATTGTATTTTGAAAAGCTCTAAACACTTCATGTTTCCCTATTATTTAATTCTTTTAAGGAAATCGGCGCCATAACAAGGCAACTTTCCCCCAAAACGATGTCTTTTAAACCATTACGTTTGTTTACGAAGTCATCACCAGATCAGTCATATGTCATAAGAACTCCGACGCGGAGCAAACACGGCAGGGGGCTTCAGATCTTCAGAAGTAAATCCCCTTCCCCAAGCATTTCGGACCCTTTAATTTCTTAATACTTTCTGGAGGGAGGTCTCGCCCTGTTCATGACTCCGGGCGTCTGTGCCCTGCCCTGGAGACGTTCTTTCGGTCATGTTCGTTATCCCTGATTTAAGCTTGTATGTGCTTTAGTTCTTCGTCTAAAACACGGGACAACGTTGCGTCTAGTGACGCCCACTCTTCCTTCCTGTTGGCACTCGGTAACTTGATCTTCACCCTTTCGGAAGGGTGCGCGGGTACGTCACATGTGGTACCGTCGCACGTGACATCGTCACAAGTGACATTAACTTGAGGATTGTCATCAGCTCTGTGGGGTATGCCCTGACTGACATCCTCTTGCGTCTCATCATCCCTTCCAGGGCTTTCATCCCTTTCAGGGCTGCACTGTCGTACTTCATGTGACGCACGCCCGCACTTCTTAAGCTCGTTTTTTGTAAAAGATTGAAATACATGGGAAGGTATAACTTACGTGTAATCAGCAATAGATGCGGTCAACCTTCCATCTACAACTGACGGCTGAATGGTCACCGACACGCTCTGAAATAATGTCCATACTTACTGGTCAGTTTCTAGCAAAGATCTCAACACTGGCTAGTTAAATATGTGTAGATGTGTGCCAGTCATGTAAAGAGGTGTGCCAGTCATGTAAAGAGGTGTGCCAGTCATGTAAAGAGGTGTGTCAGTCATGTAAAGATGTGTGCCAGTCATGTAAAGAGGTGTGCCAGTCATGTAAAGAGGTGTGCCAGTCATGTAAAGAGGTGTGCCAGTCATGTAAAGAGGTGTGCCAGTCATGTAAAGAGGTAAGCCAGTCAGGTAAAGAGGTAAGCCAGTCAGGTAAAGAGGTAAGACAGTCATGTAAAGAGGTAAGCCAGTCATGTAAAGAGGTAAGCCAGTCATGTAAAGAGGTAAGCCAGTCATGTGAAGAGGTAAGCCAGTCATGTAAAGAGGTAAGCCAGTCAGGTAAAGAGGTAAGCCAGTCATGTAAAGATGTGTGCCAGTCATGTAAAGAGGTGTGCCAGTCATGTAAAGAGGTAAGCCAGTCATGTAAAGAGGTAAGCCAGTCATGTAAAGAGGTGTGCCAGTCATGTAAAGAGGTGTGCCAGTCATGTAAAGAGGTAAGCCAGTCAGGTAAAGAGGCAAGTCAGTCATGTAAAGAGGTAAGCCAGTCATGTAAAGAGGTAAGCCAGTCATGTAAAGAGGTAAGCCAGTCATGTAAAGAGGTGTGCCAGTCATGTAAAGAGGTGTGCCAGTCATGTAAAGAGGTAAGCCAGTCATGTAAAGAGGTAAGCCAGTCATGTAAAGAGGTAAGCCAGTCATGTAAAGAGGTGTGCCAGTTATGTAAAGAGGTAAGCCAGTCATGTAAAGAGGTGTGCCAGTCATGTAAAGAGGTGTGCCAGTCATGTAAAGAGGTGTGCCAGTCATGTAAAGATGTGTGCCAGTCATGTAAAGAGGTGTGTCAGTCATGTAAAGAGGTGTGCCAGTCATGTAAAGATGTGTGCCAGTCATGTAAAGAGGTGTGCCAGTCATGTAAAGAGGTAAGCCAGTCAGGTAAAGAGGTAAGCCAGTCAGGTAAAGAGGTAAGCCAGTCATGTAAAGAGGTAAGCCATTCATGTAAAGAGGTAAGCCAGTCATGTAAAGAGGTAAGCCAGTCATGTAAAGAGGTAAGCCAGTCATGTAAAGAGGTAAGCCAGTCAGGTAAAGAGGTAAGCCAGTCATGTAAAGAGGTGTGCCAGTCATGTAAAGAGGTAAGCCAGTCGTGTAAAGAGGTAAGCCAGTCATGTAAAGAGGTAAGCCAGTCATGTAAAGAGGTGTGCCAGTCATGTAAAGAGGTAAGCCAGTCATATAAAGAGGTAAGCCAGTCATGTAAAGAGGTGTGCCAGTCATGTAAAGAGGTGTGCCAGTCATGTAAAGAGGTAAGCCAGTCAGGTAAAGAGGTAAGCCAGTCAGGTAAAGAGGTAAGCCAGTCATGTAAAGAGGTAAGTCAGTCATGTAAAGAGGTAAGCCAGTCATGTAAAGAGGTAAGCCAGTCATGTAAAGAGGTAAGCCAGTCATGTAAGGAGGTAAGCCAGTCAGTTAAAGAGGTAAGCCAGTCATGTAAAGAGGTGTGCCAGTCATGTAAATAGGTAAGCCAGTCATGTAAAGAGGTAAGCCAGTCATGTAAATAGGTAAGCCTGTCATGTAAAGAGGGGTGCCAGTCATGTAAAGAGGTGTACCAGTCATGTAAAGAGGTAAGCCAGTCATGTAAAGAGGTAAGCCAATCATGTAAAGAGGTAAGCCAGTCAGGTAAAGAGGTAAGCCAGTCATGTAAAAAGGTAAGCCAGTCATGTAAAGAGGTGTGCCAGTCATGTAAAGAGGTGTGTCAGTCATGTAAAGAGGTGTGCCAGTCATGTAAAGAGGTAAGCCAGTCATGTAAAGAGGTAAGCCAGTCATGTAAAGAGGTAAGCCAGTCATGTAAAGAGGTGTGCCAGTCATGTAAAGAGGTGTGCCAGTCATGTAAAGAGGTGTGCCAGTCATGTAAAGAGGTAAGCCAGTCATGTAAAGAGGTGTGCCAGTCATGTAAAGAGGTGTGCCAGTCATGTAAAGAGGTAAGCCAGTCATGTAAAGAGGTAAGTCAGTCATGTAAACAGGTGTGCCAGTCATGTAAAGAGGTGTGCCAGTCACGTAAAGAGGTAAGCCAGTCATGTAAAGAGGTAAGCCAGTCATGTAAAGGAGTGTGCCAGTCATGTAAAGAGGTGTGCCAGTCATGTAAATAGGTAAGCCAGTCATGTAAAGAGGTGTGCCAGTCATGTAAAGAGGTGTGCCAGTCATGTAAAGATGTGTGCCAGTCATGTAAAGATGTGTGCCAGTCATGTAAAGAGGTAAGCCAGTCATGTAAAGAGGTAAGTCAGTCATGTAAAGAGGTAAGCCAGTCATGTAAAGAGGTAAGTCAGTCATGTAAAGAGGTAAGCCAGTCATGTAAAGATGTGTGCCAGTCATGTAAAGAGGTGTGCCAGTCATGTAAAGAGGTAAGCCAGTCATGTAAAGAGGTGTGCCAGTCATGTAAAGAGGTGTGCCAGTCATGTAAAGAGGTAAGCCAGTCATGTAAAGAGGTAAACCAGTCATGTAAAGAGGTAAGCCAGTCATGTAAAGAGGTGTGCCAGTCATGTAAAGAGGTGTGCCAGTCATGTAAAGAGGTGTGCCAGTCATGTAAAGAGGTAAGCCAGTCATGTAAAGAGGTAAGCCAGTCATGTAAAGAGGTGTGCCAGTCATGTAAAGAGGTGTGCCAGTCATGTAAAGAGGTAAGCCAGTCAGGTAAAGAGGTAAGCCAGTCATGTAAAGAGGTGTGTTATTCATGTAAAGATGTCTGCGTGGCTGTGGGATTTAATGCACTTGCGCTTATATTTCCGGTGCACAGACGGCGGGCAAGGAATTCATTCCTTAAATGGTATGTTGGGCTTAAACGTTGACTTCTCGTTCATTAAGCAATGGCAAACTACTGAACGTAAACTTGCCTAGTAAATCAACCTGACATTGGGGTTGCAGATCCTCATACTATTGTGAAAATCAACGCAAAGCTATCTGCTCCCATCTGGCATGCCGCTGACCTGGAGCCCGGTGTGTTGGGATTGCTCAATACCGCTACAAGTACATTTGTAACATTTTCTAGAAACTGTCTGGAAGTGCAGTCGGTGAGGGGCTTAGAGTTTGGACTAAACTTTCCGATGCCATGAACTAGTATATGTGAAGGTAGAACGTTTCACATTCCTGCAAAATGTAGATTATTTTAACTATGTTTTAGAAGTATCGGATCTGCTGGGGCATAGTGGTTAGCGAGCTAACATACCGAGACAGAAGTCCCTGCCCACTCTTCAGCACAAGCAGGAGTATTCTGTCCGAGAAGCACGGCTCTGGGGTCGACGCCGCCTGATAATCATGGATACTAGATATTATCCAGAAATTGCTGGGAAGGAAAGAACACGAGGAAGTGAAATGTCCACCCCATCTCATATGTCGTGGCCTAGAATATGTGAAGACCTAACACTTCACACCCAACGGTAGTTTAGTTTAGTTTAGTTTAGTTTAGTTTAGTTGATGGATCAACATCACGGCCCACGGGTGTAACCCATAAGTACTCCGTTCTTCTCCTAACTCAAACCTGAGTTTGGAGAAATTCAGCTCAGTGCACGAACTCCGTAACACGGCGAGGATCCTGAAATACTTTGGGTACATTTTTAACTCGAAATTTTGCCCGGGCAGCGCCGTTAGGCTTCTCTTTTTCGATTTCCAACTGCCAAGGGATTTTTTACGTGCGCAACAATACACACGGGCGTCCGATCTCACTACCCAGCGACCAGGGGAAATTTTGTTACTAGACGTCCACGTGAAAAAAGTCCCGGTCCTCACCGGGACTTGAACCCGGGACCTCCAGCACTCGAGGCGGACACCATACCTCGAGACCACGCAGCCCCCTTCCCTACGCAGCCCCCTACCCAACGGTAGGAGTGCCTCAACACCTTTGTAGTAGAAATAATAGCTACAGAAAGCACTTTAAAATCATTTCTGAATAAACTAGCCATCTCTCTCTCTCTCTCTCTCTCTCTCTCTCTCTCTCTCTCTCTCTCTCTCTCTCTCTCTCTCTCTTTCTCTCTCTTTCTCTCTCTCTTTCTATCTATTTATCTCTCTATCTCTCTATCTCACACTTGCTTTCTCTCTCTCTCTCTCTCTCTCTCTCTCTCTCTCTCTCTCTCTCTCTCTCTCTCTCTCCGCACTCCCTCTTTCTCTCGCCGAACCCTCTCTGTCTCTGTCCCTCTTTCTGTTTTACTCAGAACAAGCTTAGCACTCAAACTCAAACAAGCTTAGCATGCATACTCTGCCACTCAGTTGTGGAACAATCTTCCACAAGAAATCAAAGACACCACCAATCATTATACATACAGTCGCAACCTGTTTGAACACTAGCCCAGTACAGACTACATGCCCCCATAAACAATAACAATGGTAAATTATCTCAAACGACAACTAGTTAATAAACATTTCCATAGGCATGGCACGTTACACCTTCCATAGGTATTTATCATGTCGATGGTAAACACTGCCTTAGTGAATCATGTATTATTGATTATTTTTCAGGCGTATTAATGCTTATTGTTCTTTTGTTGTCTAAGATTAGCTTCATAAGTGATGTTGAATGAAATAATGTATCAGATGAATTAGAGAAGAAGGGCAGAATGTCGGACGGACCTGCGTGTCCAATTCTTAATCCTTCGAAAATAAAGATTGTTCGTTCGTTCGTTTACTCTCTCTCTCTCTCCCTCTCTCTGTCGCTCTGTCGCTCTCTCACTCTCTCACTCTCTCTCTCTCTCTCTCTGTCTCTCTCTCGCTCTCTCACTCTCTTTCTTTCTCTCTCTCTCTCTCTCTCTCTCTCTCTCTCTCTCTCTCTCTCTCTCTCTCTCTCTCTCTCTCTCTCGGGTAACAGGTAATTTGCAGAACGTCACTCTCATCTCTGCGATCCGACAAGCCCATCGATCTGTTGCCGTGTCTCCTGCCCCGTGCACCCCATGCCCAGGTGTCTGCAATGACCCGTGCCCATCTTCGTGCTGGTATTTCAGGGTCCGAGACAAAACACTGTTTATGAGCCAGTTTCCTCCGATGCTCAGACCTTGCAGAGTTCTGTATATTTCTTCTTTTTGGTCTTCCTGAAGAAGTTTAATGTGACGTGAACTCAAAATCCCCAATTGTCTTCTTGATTGCGAAATTATCCATGACTCTCATTCATATGTTGCCACATGAAAAAAGATGTCCTCAAAGACTGTATTCTAACTTGCTTGCTGGTATAGTGCCATAATTACACATATATTATTTCACACAATTTAGCCAAACTTGGAAGAATTTGGTTTAGTTTGTTAATGATCATCAGGCGCCTTATCGGAACGGTAGGGAATTGAGCTTACAATATAATGAGCACCATCGCGAAAGTGTTCGTCGTTCACTACGGGAGGGGAGGACTGGTTACCTATTCCACTGTGCACTAGGCTTAAAATGTGATGACCGAGAGCAGATTCCTGCTACGGGACTGGTTTGTTTTTATTTTGTTTGTTTGCTAAGAATCCCTTTCATTGCACTCCGATATCTCCATCAATGCTTCAGTCTCCTCCCACAGATCACACAGGAAGAATCTCGGCACAGCGCACGAACTCCGAAGCTACGGTGAGTGTTCGAAGAATATTCACTGGCACAGGAACGGAGCATAATGGTGACGACCCGTTGCCGTGAAGTCGAAACCGCGACTAACTAACTAACCAACCAGCAACAGAAGCATGTACCATGCAAGCTTCTATTCAGAATACTTACAACTCTCAGTTGAAGTGGTGATATTTCTCCACTCTGTGAGTGGACAACCACTCCCACGTTGGCTACAGCTGAAGTGGTCAATTTCTGGTTGTTAAACGTTACACTTGGGGGGCTTGATGAACTGATACGAAGTTCCAGTTTTGACTCTGGGTAGTGTTCCTTTAACTGAAATAACATGACAATGAACACATTTCTTGACATTCATAAGGACAAGAGACCTAACTACTGTATATATATTTCACATTTACATTAATTAATCTAAGGTACGTAACACTCAAACGGTTTTAGGATGTGGTATTCCGAAAATTATTTCCCTTTCTCTATTTTGATTCTTATGTATAAAAAGATCACAGTTTCAGGAAGTAGATCCCAATGTCAGATAGTCACGTTTTGTGATATTTCCTCTCGTAGTTATGTGTATGAAATGTAGTCGCATGACGCATATTGCCTACGGACTGTGAATTGCTTGGTCTTCTCATACTCAATGCCACGTTATAATGAAGCGGGATGGTCAGTTGCCGTCCTCGCCCCTATCTTTCCCAGAACATTCCCAGACAATTCTAAAAGTCTCTGGTTGCCACTCCATGAGCCTAGTTGGCCCCATCACCGCACTAGTGGGAAATGAGAATCTTGTCACTGCTGGGGAATACAACCCATACAACCCATCGGTAAGCAAGGAAACTGACCGCTTTCAAACTCAGGATTTTCAAATGAAACACTCTGAAATTACAATGAAAACAATTATATACCTCACATGAATGACTGGGGTCTGAAATATAGAAGAAGAACAGTCGCCTAGTAATGTGGAAGATTAGGGTTTCAACCTTCACGACGCTTAAACGTGGTTTCCTATTTGGGAATTAAACGTAGTAGTGTATGATAATGTCTCGGTAAATCAACTAGTCAGTTGAATTTAATAATCATAGAATAAATAAAATAAATAAATGGATAAATGTGTGCATGAATGAATGAAGAAATTCATAAGCAAATAAAAACATGGGCAATTAAACGAATGCATTAATGAATCAATTAATGATTTAAATAACATGTGCGTGATGTAAAGAATGACGCATTAATTAATTAATGGGGAGTAATGAGAAAAAATTAGATTTCAGTACGTAAACATATCAAAGTAAACTGACCTGTCCGGTCGGGTTCAGCAGATCTGAACTATCAAATGGAAGCTGTAAAGAATAAAAAAAAAAAAAAAACAATGGTACAGAAAACAGTTAGATGTGAATCATGCAACAGAAATTTTTTTTTCCACGTTTCCATCCTGTTTCAGGATATTGCGGTCAACACCAGCATCTTTCAGATGTATGTTGATTCCTAGGCTAGATTGCGTTCATCAACACGCCACGACTTTCTGAGCGACCGGCTCCATACTCTCATAAGTCGCTGGTGCGACTCGAACCACTTCTAATTCTCGTGCGCTCACGTCAACCACGAGAGTATTCGGAGTTAACGGAGAAAGCTGCTAACCCCTCGACCAGGGAGCCGGCTTGCAACAGAATTACACATAGATATTTAAGCTGTCACAGGTGTCTTCAGTGTCTTGTATGCATCTTGGTGCTGGGCGACCCCAGCCTCTTCGTTCTGAAACCGTGCATTCCATCACTGTTCGCTAAATATTCTCGGATTATAAGAGTTAACAACGATACAGATTGTATGCTCTGTACACGACATGCATATAAGTATAACTAACGTGTGTTAATGGCAATTCTGGAAACTTAATGCTTGTTGGCATCTCCATAGAGTTTGTCCTCAAACGGAGTGGATATAAGCCAACATAGTTTTCTCTGTTTTCATATGCTGGAGACACATGCATGAAATTCTTAGCTGTTATTTTAACAGTTCAACAGTCACATGCACCAGAGTCTCCTATCTTTAGTTGATTAAACATGTGGTACTTCGTCCTGGTGCATCCTGCGATGAGTCTAAAGATAGATACTTGTTCTCTTCGGTGGATTTGGCAATATGCATCTTTTTGTGGCTTGTTTCTGTAACTGCTTCTTAAAAATCATTTGGCCTCATCTTTATGGGACTGGGGAGATATCTCGTTTCCTGTTTATAATGCTTCTAAGAGAGATCTCTGGTCTCTAATCATGAGGACTGGTTGACCATAGTGACGATGCTATTAAACAAACATATCTCTTTAAGTGGGATTTGAAAACGAACAGCTGCCCTGGTAAGCCAGCCTACGGATCCACTTTAATTTCAGACAGTGGAAATTAGAGTACACAACATTAGTTATCTATTGTGAGAGCTTTTGTGGAATGAATGTAATGGGCGAGTATTCTGTAACAAGATAGCCAGGTAACTTATCCACGGTGCAATAATTGCTCATTGCACTGGCAGTCTCAGTGGTCAAGTTGTCAAACCAGCTTGCTCTCTGAAGGTCCTGGGTTCGTTTTCAGATTGCGGCATTCGATCTGAGAATGCAGTTTTTCCCTAGACTCCTGAGGGTCATCGCTGGAGCTACAGAGTTCGTCCTTTGGCGGATGGTCTGTGCAGGCGGCTTGCCATTCTGCGGGGAAAGACCGAGTCAGAAGAGATAAACCACACTGCAGTTAAGTCGATCCTCAAGCAGTTAACCTTTTGTAGCTTTTAGTTGTCTACTGAAAGAGATCGAGCAAGTGTGAACTCACTACAATGGCGTGGATTCTGCAACAAAATAGCTTATCCACTCTGTATTCATTTCTAATTGCAGTGTCAACACTGAATGGGAAAACTTACTTTGTCCACTGTTATGTTGTACTTGAGGAACCCATTAACGTGTGCCACATAGAGAAACGTATTGGCGGAGTATTCAGTTATATACAAATACAACATATTGTTGAATGCATTCAAAGCAGGCAACGCAGCAGCCGTGAATGGGCTCTCCTGTCTGTTGTCTTTCCAGTAAACGGCTCCCTGCAAGGGAAAATATAATTTATTTCCAGATATATTGTACATGCTTTACATCTGGTGTAAGTTGTACAATAAAAACTTTAAAGATATCATAATTGTATGTAAATAATAATAGACATGTGGCTTAATAGTTAGCAACATGTCGTTTCTGGTTTAATTCCGATCACAGATACGATATTTCTTCTCCAGCATGGATCGTGTGTTGACACAGCTTCGTGATGCTTGTAACAGATAATTTACCGAGTTTTCAAAACATCGTCAGTGAAGAGATGAAAACAAGGGAACTAATCACCTGACGTGTTTATGCATGAACCTAGAATATGTGGAGCGGAAGGGAGTGCCTGTAACAAGAAGTGGCAATATGCGGTGAGACATCTCTCAGGTGAAGCAAAGAACGGGGTGTGGTATGTAGAGTGGGTGCGGTGAGACACCTCTCAGGTGAAGCAAAGAACGGGGTGTGGTATGTAGAGTGGGTGCGGTGAGTCACCTCTCAATGTAGGCACAGAAGGAGGTGTGGTATGTAGAGTGGGTGCGGTGGAACACCTCTCAAGTGAGGCGAAGAACGAGGTGTTTTATGTAGAGTGGGTGCGGTGAGACACCTCCCAAGTGAGGTGAAGAACGAGGCGTGGTATGTAGAGTGGGTGCGGTGAGACACCTCTAAATTGAGGCAAAGAACGAGGTATGGTATGTAGAGTGAGTGCGGTGAGACACCTCTAAAGTGAGGCAAAGAATGAGGTGTGGTATGTAGAGTGGGTGCGGTCTGACACGTCTAAAGTTAGGCAAAGAATGAGGTGTGGTATGTAGAATGGGTGCGGTCTGACACCTCTAAAGTGAAGCAAGAACGAGGTTTGGTATGTAGAGTGGGTGCGGTGAGATATCTCTCAACTGAGGCAAGGTACGAGGTGTGGTATGTAGAGTGGGTGCGGTCTGACGCCTCTAAAATGAGGCAAAGAATGAGGTTTGGTATGTAGAGTGGGTGCTGTGAGATATCTCCCAAGTGAAGCAAAGAACGAGGTTTGATATGTAGAGTGGGTGCGGTGAGACATCGGATTTGTTTGTAGTCCATGTTACAGTGCTGCAAGGTGCTATGATACCATGATGTGTCATATCGATAAGCGTGGGTGGTCATGTGTCGCCATTTCAGACTATCCCTAGAGTCTGGAATCAGCTCTGTCTTCTTGTCTCGACCATTCCATGTGGCAAAGTCATTCAGATATTTACTTCTCTGCCTTCCTCTTGTTATGTTCTCCTCAATCTTGCCAGTTGTCACCAAGCTCTCTACTTTATTTCTGTTCTTAACTTGCCCAAACAATGTTGACTGTCTACGTCTAATTTCTCTAAGGGAGATGTGTGTGTGTGCGGGTGGGGGTGTGTGTTTGACTAGGCGGTTGTGGGTGAGTGGGTGGAGGAGGATATGTGGGTTGATGATTGTTGGTGGGTTATGGGATGGGTGGGGGATATATATATATATATATGGGTGGGGAGATGTGGGTGTAGGGGATGTGTGGTGGGTGGGAGATGTGTGTAGGTGGGGGTGGTTGTGGGTGTGGGGATGTGTGTGTGAGTGAGGGGTGTGTGTGAGTGTGGGATGTTTGGCTGGATGGGTGGTGTCACAAAATAAAACCTTGCGTTTACCCAGTTGATTATTATAGAGGCTTTCTGATAAAACGGACTATCTGCCAGCGACAACTATTTTAACTAACAGTAAAAACAAATCGGATGTCAAAATCCCAGGACAATATTTGTAGCTGCACGTGTACATATGGTCGACGGATTGGGACTACTCGGTGGTGAGTGAGACGGGTCCCTGCATCGCTTTGACAGTCTGTCAACATTTGAATACAGATGGAACCCGTGGGATCATGGTGGCAATCGGATGTCGGCCATCACATGTCGGGCAAAATTAACAGTTGCAGATGTGTAGGGGAAGTGAATGAGCTGAATCATACATCGCTTTGACAGATTATAAACAAGTCGGATTGGAAGCGGAAGTACTCAGCTCGGAAGAAAACAGTCCATCTGTCATATAGTTTCCGGACATCACGCAGATTGGCAGATTGCTATTGACAACTGTTGTTGGGATCATACAGTAACTCGTTAGTTTGTTGGGGGAGTCAAAACAACTGATGACAACTTTGACATTGATGGAGCCAGGGAAAATCGATTCTTGACAATGGATGATATGTCCAAATAACACCTGTGTGGACCGGAAGAATACTGTCACGTGACCAATTTTAGGTTTTGCCAAAAACCAGGATTGGAGAGGACAGTTGAACTCAAACCTTGGATTTTAGCAGACGTGCTTCGGCGCTGTGGTTCTGATGGGAAAATGTCTACCGTGTGCGAATTGAGTTAATTTAATTTTACACGTGCCTGTCATGGCAAGAGTGGATGTAATTTGATCTAACTGCAGTGTTGCCTAAGGTAGAACCTATTATAATTAGTTCTAATTAATATAGGCTGTAGCCTTGTTAAAACTAAAGTGTGATGATTAGCACTGTTAGTGGAAAACTAGCTAGAGTAGGGAAGTGATACTTGGCTCTGTTAGTTGAAAATAGATTAGTGAAGTGTGGATAAGCTTTACTAGTTGAGAATTTAATAATGAGGGATAATTGGGATATTCCCGTAGGTGTCCCTGGTGGGCGGGGTTCCGCATTCTGTTTGTTGATTTTTTTTTATTGTCTTGGCCTGATGATAACATATGTGTTCAGTCATCTGTCCATGACAGAGTAGGTTCATTATATTTTCTGAGCGAGGCCGATGGCCACGATCATCTAATAGAGATCAGTGACGGAGAGACTATCACCGGTTGTCTGATTTATTTTACAGGTTCCTCTGGTTGGAATGAAGAACCCGGAACAACTAAAAATCCGATCCCGGATAAATTATGATGTAGAGAGATGGGCCAGCAACTTTACAACAGAGCTTATGCTAGAGGAAGATGATCAACATTGCTCAGTGGAGCTGAATGGTATATGTATCCTACAGGATAAATACCGAATGAGTTTAGGTCATACCAGTTTTAACACACCAGTAGTGATGGATATTCAGTTCACTTATGACTAGAACAAAAATAAAGGACTCTATTGGAGTATAGACAATAACTGTTTAATAGTGAGAACTAGAGAACATTTAGCAAGAGACAAAAAGTCCTGTTCATAGGACAGTGTTCCATGTTTGTTTCACCGCGCCGGAATTATGAAGCCGGAGTTTCTATAAACTATTAGGAACAGTTGCGTTAGGAACAATAATAGTTTTTTTCCACGGATTATATATTTACATGGGATTCAGATCTCATGGTCATCAAAGTTCCTGGAAGAGGACATGTCTGGAGAGAAGGATACGACTTCGGTGAGGTCTAGTGTACTGAGTCTTGTGATGTCGTGTAATCCTTGCCATGATGTGTACACTATGATCCTGAACTTTGAAGGCTGACATATACATTTATGTTATAATACACGACACACATTTTCTTCGCACACACCTCTCATATACGTCACACTTTTCTTTTAATAAATTAATCTTTATTAATTTTTAGAAGCAAGAGTTGTTGAGTATGTTGCGTTGGGGAAGTATGAGAGGGGGCATAGTACGACAGTGAGAGAGTGATAGGAAGGTGTCCACGGGCTGATGGAGTGTGTTGGACGGAAGCTGGTGGATTCTCCAAGATATTGATAAAGGGAAAAATATTATAATGTGGGTGTTGACTCTCCTCACTCCAGGGACGACACTTTAAAGGAGGACACGACAGGTGGGGAGTGTGTGTGTGGTTGGGTGGGTGTATGGGTGAGGGATGTGTGGGTGAATGTGTGTGGGGGATTGAGTGGGTTGGGGGATGGGTGTGGGTGATGGATGTGGGGATGTGTGTGTGGGAGGGGGATGTGTCTGGTGGGTGGGTGTGTGTGTGGCTGGATGGAGGATGTATGTATTGGTAGTGAGGGTGATTGTAGATGGGATATGTATGGGTGGGTAGGAGATGTGTGGGAGATGTGTGTGTGTGGGTGAGGGATGTGTCTTGGGGATGTGTGTGGGTGTGGTTTTGTGTGGGATGGAAGATGGGTGTGGATAAAGGATGTGTGTATGGGTGGGTGGGGTGTGGGTGTGCGGATGGGTGTTGATGTGTGTGATGGTGGGGGATGTGTGTTTGGAGGGGTAGTTGGGTGTGTGAGTGTGGTTGGGTAGATGGAAGATGCATTTGTTGATGAGTGGGTGAGGGGTGTGTGGGTCTTAGTGGTTGGGGGATAAGTATTGTGTGGAAGGATGTGTGAAGGGGATAAGTGTATGAGGGGGATGAGTTTATGGGTGGGGGATGTGTGTGTGGGTTGGGTGTGCGTGGATAGAAGGTGTGTGTTTGTGAATGGGAGATGTGTGTATGGGTGGAGAGATGTTTGTGTGGGTGGGGATGTGTGTGTATATGGGTAGGGTTGTGTGGTTAAGGGATGTGTGGCTGGGGGATGGGTGTGTGGGTAGAGGATATGTGGGTGGGTGATTTATATGGGTAAGGTTGTGTGGTTAAGTGATGTTTGTTTGCGGGATGAGTAGGAGAAGGATGTGTGGATGGGTTGAGGATATGTGGGTGGGTGAGTGTGTGTAGGTTTGGAGATGGTAGGAGATGTTTGTATGGGTGGTTTCGGGATCTGTGAGTGTGCTGGGGGAGATGAGAGGTTATGTGGGTGGGTGCGGAATGTGTGTTTGGGTAGGTGCGGGATATATGAGATAGCGGGGAGATGTGTGTGTGTGTGTGTGGGGTAAGTGTGGTTGGGGATGTGTGTTTGGCTGGGTGGTTGGATGTGTGTGGGTGGAGGAGGATATGTGGCTGGGTGATTGTTGGTGGGTAATCGGACGGGTGGAGGATATGTGAGTGGGTGGGGAGATGTGTGTGTGGGTGGGGGATGTGTGGGTTGTGAAATGTATGTATGCTTGGGGTGTGGGTGGATGGAATGTGTGGTTGGTGGGAGTGTGTGTGGGTGTGGAGATGTGTAGGTGTGGGGATGTGGTGGATGGGTAGGGGCATGTATGTGTGCCTGGGGTGTGTGTGTGTGTGTGTGTGGTTGGGTGGGGGATGTGTTGGTGAATGGGGGATGTGTGGGTGGGTGGTGGATGTGTCTCATAACATGTTAATATGCATTGTTTATGTTTACAAAATTCATTTGACGATGTTTTTCCTATGCACTATTGATGATCGAAAGATGAGTGATTGGAAGGGCCGAATGTAAGATGGGCTCTAATCAGTTTACGGTTTGTTATGTGCTTCTTGTAGGACTTGTTCATTGGTTTTTCTGTCTGTCCAGGGTATTTTGGCAATCTTCTCATAAACCATATTTCCACTGTCATTAGATGTTTTTCAGCTTGTCTGCTCATTGTCCACGTTTCACTTCCATAAAAAAGTGCAGGTTATATGTAGCATAGCGGGTAAAGCCTGGTAAATATAGTGCTTTTTTTCTTTTTGGCAGTTCAAAATTAATGTTGCTTTAGATTAAGAAAGGTTGTTAAACTTATTCAGTTCTTAAAATAATGCTTACCTTGCTGACGACCTCAATGTAATTGTCTGTAACAGTCGGAGCTCTATTGAGGCTGTAGTCCAAGAGGAAACGTCTAGCAATCTCCGCACTGACTGGTTTCAGAAATAGAATGATTCAAGTTATCAGTACACAGTCATTTAACTTTACAGGTCGTGCAAGTTTATCACCGTTGGTGCAGGATAAGATATGTTCAAAGAACATACATAAAGCACCCCTTGAAACAAGACACAGACGGAGATTTTAGTGCACGAGTAAATACAAAGTCTCTCGCAAGCCGGCCTGATGGGCATGAGTTCGATCCGCATGGGGGAGATTCCAGTTTTACAAACTGACCTATGCTACCAGGTTGACTCAACCTAACCTGGGTATCAAGAAATGTCTGGGAAGTAGAAGCGACTGGCCTGATACTGACCACATCACTGACCGACTATCGATTTGTCTATTAAAATATGGGCCTAGCACCATGAGCCCAATGCGCCTAAAGCGTGTAAAAGGCATCTTTAATGTTTAAATACAAGCTCACAATCCAGGCCCAACCATAGCGCTACTTCTGACCCTCAATACAAGCTCACAATCCAGGTCCAACCATAGTGCTACTTCTGACCCTCAATACAAGCTCACAATCCAGGTTCAACCATAGTGCTACTTCTGACCCTCAATACAAGCTCACAATCCAGGCCCAACCATAGCGCTACTTCTGACCCTCAATACAAGCTCACAATCCAGGTCCAACCATAGTGCTACTTCTGACCCTCAATACAAGCTCACAATCCAGGTCCAACCATAGTGCTACTTCTGACCCTCAATACAAGCTCACAATCCAGGTCCAACCATAGCGCTACTTCTGACCCCCATGTTTAAATACAAGCTCACAATCCAGGTCCAACCATAGCGCTACTTCTGACCCTCATGGTTAAATACAAGCTCACAATCCATGTCCAACCATAGTGCTACTTCTGACCCTCATGTTTAAATACAAGCTCACAATCCAGGTCCAACCATAGCGCTACTTCTGACCCTCATGTTTAAATACAAGCACAGAATCCAGGCCTAACCATAGCCCTACTCCAATTCCAATTCCAATTTTCAAAACAAACATTCTAAATTCGGCCTCGTTCAACCTGCCTCTTCAGCTGTGGTTATTGTGAGGTCCGTGGTTTTTATGGTTTCATTCACCCTAATTCTTGTCTTGTGCGCTCTTACGAGTTAGTCCTATCTCGGACTGGTTATGTTGATTTGTGTCTGTGACGTCTGCTGGGGGTTCTTCTTCTTCTTCTTTCGTTCGCTTGAAACATGTCTACAACTGCAATGTCGTCTCTTGTATGAATCTAACAGTCTTTTTTAGTTCATTCAGCGGTCCATAGAGTTTATCTTCCACTGTTGTCTCTGCTGGGGGTTGATCGGCGGCTATCCTATGAGCTCGTCCTTTTGTAGTATCTTTTGTTACTGAAGGCTCCTGGCTCGTCTGGCTTGACTGGTTGCAGTCCTTATAAGGACTTTTTATTTGGTGTTTTTGCCTCCTTTTTTTGTGTATTTTCTGTAGGAGCTTTTCTACGTTTCCATATTCCTCCTTGCGCCTGTTTTCACTTTCGAGTTTGAATTTCTGCTGCCATTCGATTTTCTCCTCCGCGGTCATCCACGGGATCATCTCTCCGTCTTCTATATAGTACGTGTAGCAAGGTCCATCCTCCAAGTCAGTACATCTATCTGGGTATACTACCGGTCTCCTGAGTTTCTTGGGCTTCTTCATTTCTCTTTCATCTCAGCGTCTTTTGAATTCCTGGTGCCTGCGTTCCTCCATTTTTATCGATTCTAGGCACTCCTCCAGGGAGAGTCCGGGTGGGTATTCTGCTTGCGGTTCTGGCTCGGTCCTTTGCAGGGTTTCACCTTGCGGCTTGTCTGCGTTCTCTTGCATAGCTTCTGTTGGTTTGTTTCGGATTACTTCCATTTCAGCTTTCAGCAGCTCTCTCTCTCTCTCTCTCTCTCTCTCTCTCTCTCTCTCTCTCTCTCTCTCTCTCTCTCTCTCTCTCTCTCTCTCTCTCTCTCTCTCTCTCCGCTTTAATGGTGCGCAGCATTTCTTCGTTTTCCTTCTTCATCTCGGCCATATTTTCCACTTCTTGCTTGATGTTTCGCTGGATCTCCTTTATTTCAGCAAGCAGCTTTTCATTGTCGCTGGTCGGTGCCGGTGTTTGAAGTAGCTTGATTTGTTTCTTTAGCTCATCTATCTGGTCTTGCAGTTGAGCTTTTTCTGCTTGTGAGATGCTTGTGGCTCTCTCGCACCTCCGCCTTGCTTCGTTGTATGGTGTCTTTGTGTTGATGGCAAACTTTAACAGATTTCTGTGTCATTGCAGGTACGGACAACCCAAATATCTTGCTCCATGCTTGCCCAGGCAGTTGGCGCACTTTCGTTTGTTGTTGGGTGCTCGGAAGTCCGTGTCCAGCTTGGCCAGCGGACACTCTTTGAAGGCGTGGTGGTGGGCGCAGTACCGGCAGATTTCCGTCTTGCTGCGGCATGCTGCCAAACCGCTGCTCTGCTGTGGCCGGCCCTCTGACATCTGGTACATTGGGTGATCCTTGGGATTCTTCTTCTTCTTTCGTTCGCCTAAATTATGTTTATAACTGCAATGTTGTCTCTTGTATGAATCTCTATGGCTGCTGCATTCTCTTGTTGATTGATACTGTGATCGGCATCTCGTGCCCTCTAACGTCACCACCGCCAAGGTTGTGGGGATCTTGGAGTAATTGAGGAGCCGCTTCGTCTTCAAGAATCGAGTGTGGAGATTCTCTTCTCATAGCTGCTTCAGGATTTCTTCGTCTGATAGCTCCACTTGGATACGCTTGATAACCCACTTGAATGTCGGTGAGTCGGTGTTTCCGACTCTGGTGTCTTTCTCCTCTCTCTGCTTCTCAGTAGGTTTGGCTCTTGTCTGTTGTGGACTGTCGACGGTCTCCCTCATGGCTTGAGTAATAGCTGTAGCTTCAGGTTCTTTTTTACAGCTCGCAGGCAGGCTTTCCACGTTCTTCTTCTTGTCGGCTCCCACGCTGCCCATCTTGGTTGCCACATATCTTTTGGTGTGCTTGCAAAGTGTCATTTTCCCCCGTATCAGGCTTCTTGACTTGTTCAGGTGACTTATCTTGTTAGCGCTCGCAGTTGCGAACCTACTTCCAATTCTAATTCCAATTTTCGAAAAAAAAAATTCCAAATTCTTTCTCGTCCAACCTGCTTCTTCAGCGTTGTTTATTGTTGAGATCCGTGGTTGAGTGGATTGGTAGTCCTAATTCATACTGGTTTTATTGGTTCCGCTCTGTTTGTCGGATAAAGTTCTTTTGTGCGGTCTGGTTATTTTCTTCTGCCTCATGCTCTGTTGTTCACACCGGGGCTGGTTCCGGTCACGTTCAGTCCTCGTAAGGACTCGATATTGACAAAGGCAGAGAATTCAAGTGCAGTCTCAAGTTCCCCCGGTTAGCTGCCCGTCCTCCTTTACGTTCGCTTTCTTGTTTTCGTCATCAGTGTGTGAGTTTGTGCAACCACAAGACGACCAGGTCTCCCTGTCATCCCCGTTCAGGAGCCCTTCCGTAAGAGCCAACTCACCATCCTGCCACTCACCCAGCCACACAGCATTTTTTTAAAAATAAAATAAACATATAAATACATACAATGTCGGGAGGTTATGTGGCCTTCTCTGTTATGTAGATGAACTGTCTGACCAGCCGCTGTATTTCTGGGTTGCTGTTTGTGTGTAGGCACTCCGTCATTGTCAATGGAGACCCAGTTTTGAAGAAGTGATCTCTCAGCTCCCTTCGTTCACTATTGTACTTGTCGCATGCTAGTAAATAGTGTTCAATGGTGTTATTTTCTAGGCATGCTCTGCAGAATGGGTTTTCTCTCGTGTCTTTCCAGTTACCTAGTCTGATTATCCACAGCTGTCTGTTTGCCGGTGCTTTCATGTTGGCTTTGACTTGTGGCTTTCAGAATCCAGGCTCAACAATAGCGCTACTTCTGACCCTCATGCCAAACTGCTCAGGGCAACTTCATGATCAGCTTGTAAACCGCTGAGTTAATCTGATTATCTGCCGTTATGTGTATATCACGATTATATCGACATGAATAATTGAAAACCTTGTGACAACATCGATAAAATTTTCACTATAATTATCAGTATGTGTCTACCTAGTATGACCACACAAAGCATAATAACACAACATTGCATTGATTTATGATTAATAAGACCGTTGAGCCGGCACTGATTTCACAAATATTTCATTAATTAATTCAGTCGTTCCGAGGACTAGTCTTGAAGTCGTCTGACCGTGAACTTCCAATTACCTCTGCTCTCAGCAATCCTTCAGCTCGGCAAAAGACGTGCCTCAATATCCGTGCATGCTTGTGTGATGTTATCTTTTTTTATTTTCAGCATGCCATGGAGAAAAGATCCAGCATCGTCTGGATCTTTTCTCCGGGTCATGCTGGTGTGCTGGGGAATGAACAGGTGGACAGATTGGCTGACTCTGCAAATCTTAGTGGGGTATTGATGCCTGATAAGGCAGACGTGGTTGCGGCCTTGTGGGAGCATGTGTACACCTCGGAGGAGCAAATGGATCACCATAGTCTGGCAATAATGCGACAGCGAGGAGTGACGAGGGGATCTGGCCGATGCTCGACGCTTAGAGGAAAGGCGAGACGCACATATAATCAGATTGCTACTGATACTATTGTGGTTGGAACTCTTCGCTGGCTTCTGAGGATGGGGACGGAGCGCTTATGGGAATACCCCGAATGCTGTGATGTCGGTTCCTAAATTAATCAATCAATCAATCAATCAATCAATCTTTTTTTCTATGGCGTAGTCGTTGTCTTTTGCCCTGGATCTTGACCTCCGGTATTTCCAGTAATATTCATGTCTAATATTGCCCTGGATCTTGACCTCGGGTATTTCCAGTAATATTCATGTCTAATATTGCCCTGGATCTTGACCTCCGGTATTTCCAGTAATATTCATATCTAATATTGCCCTGGATCTTGACCTCGGGTATTTCCAGTAATATTCATGTCTAATATTGCCCTGGATCTTGACCTCCGGTATTTCCAGTAATATTCATATCTAATATTGCCCTGGATCTTGACCTCGGGTATTTCCAGTAATATTTCATGTCTAATATTGCCCTGGATCTTGACCTCCGGTATTTCCAGTAATATTCATATCTAATATTGCCCTGGATCTTGACCTCGGGTATTTCCAGTAATATTCATGTCTAATATTGCCCTGGATCTTGACCTCCGGTATTTCCAGTAATATTCATATCTAATATTGCCCTGGATCTTGACCTCCGGTATTTCCAGTAATATTCATATCTAATATTGCCCTGGATCTTGACCTCCGGTATTTCCAGTAATATTCATATCTAATATTGCCCTGGATCTTGACCTCCGGTATTTCCAGTAATATTCATGTCTAATATTGCCCTGGATCTTGACCTCCGGTATTTCCAGTAATATTCATGTCTAATATTGCCCTGGATCTTGACCTCGGGTATTTCCAGTAATATTCATGTCTAATATTGCCCTGGATCTTGACCTCCGGTATTTCCAGTAATATTCATATCTAATATTGCCCTGGATCTTGACCTCGGGTATTTCCAGTAATATTCATGTCTAATATTGCCCTGGATCTTGACCTCCGGTATTTCCAGTAATATTCATATCTAATATTGCCCTGGATCTTGACCTCCGGTATTTCCAGTAATATTCATATCTAATATTGCCCTGGATCTTGACCTCCGGTATTTCCAGTAATATTCATATCTAATATTGCCCTGGATCTTGACCTCCGGTATTTCCAGTAATATTCATATCTAATATTGCCCTGGATCTTGACCTCCGGTATTTCCAGTAATATTCATATCTAATATTGCCCTGGATCTTGACCTCCGGTATTTCCAGTAATATTCATATCTAATATTGCCCTGGATCTTGACCTCCGGTATTTCCAGTAATATTCATGTCTAATATTGCCCTGGATCTTGACCTCCGGTATTTCCAGTAATATTCATGTCTAATATTGCCCTGGATCTTGACCTCCGGGTATTTCCAGTAATATTCATATCTAATATTGCCCTGGATCTTGACCTCCGGTATTTCCAGTAATATTCATAGTCTAATATTGCCCTGGATCTTGACCTCCGGTATTTCCAGTAATATTCATGTCTAATATTGCCCTGGATCTTGACCTCCGGTATTTCCAGTAATATTCATATCTAATATTGCCCTGGATCTTGACCTCCGGTATTTCCAGTAATATTCATATCTAATATTGCCCTGGATCTTGACCTCGGGTATTTCCAGTAATATTCATATCTAATATTGCCCTGGATCTTGACCTCCGGTATTTCCAGTAATATTCATATCTAATATTGCCCTGGATCTTGACCTCGGGTATTTCCAGTAATATTCATATCTAATATTGCCCTGGATCTTGACCTCGGGTATTTCCAGTAATATTCATGTCTAATATTGCCCTGGATCTTGACCTCGGGTATTTCCAGTAATATTCATATCTAATATTGCCCTGGATCTTGACCTCGGGTATTTCCAGTAATATTCATGTCTAATATTGCCCTGGATCTTGACCTCGGGTATTTCCAGTAATATTCATGTCTAATATTGCCCTGGATCTTGACCTCCGGTATTTCCAGTAATATTCATGTCTAATATTGCCCTGGATCTTGACCTCGGTATTTCCAGTAATATTCATATCTAATATTGCCCTGGATCTTGACCTCCGGTATTTCCAGTAATATTCATGTCTAATATTGCCCTGGATCTTGACCTCCGGTATTTCCAGTAATATTCATGTCTAATATTGCCCTGGATCTTGACCTCCGGTATTTCCAGTAATATTCATATCTAATATTGCCCTGGATCTTGACCTCCGGTATTTCCAGTAATATTCATATCTAATATTGCCCTGGATCTTGACCTCGGGTATTTCCAGTAATATTCATATCTAATATTGCCCTGGATCTTGACCTCGGGTATTTCCAGTAATATTCATATCTAATATTGCCCTGGATCTTGACCTCCGGTATTTCCAGTAATATTCATATCTAATATTGCCCTGGATCTTGACCTCGGGTATTTCCAGTAATATTCATGTCTAATATTGCCCTGGATCTTGACCTCGGGTATTTCCAGTAATATTCATATCTAATATTGCCCTGGATCTTGACCTCGGGTATTTCCAGTAATATTCATGTCTAATATTGCCCTGGATCTTGACCTCGGGTATTTCCAGTAATATTCATATCTAATATTGCCCTGGATCTTGACCTCGGGTATTTCCAGTAATATTCATATCTAATATTGCCCTGGATCTTGACCTCGGGTATTTCCAGTAATATTCATGTCTAATATTGCCCTGGATCTTGACCTCGGGTATTTCCAGTAATATTCATATCTAATATTGCCCTGGATCTTGACCTCGGGTATTTCCAGTAATATTCATATCTAATATTGCCCTGGATCTTGACCTCCGGTATTTCCAGTAATATTCATATCTAATATTGCCCTGGATCTTGACCTCGGGTATTTCCAGTAATATTCATGTCTAATATTGCCCTGGATCTTGACCTCGGGTATTTCCAGTAATATTCATATCTAATATTGCCCTGGATCTTGACCTCCGGTATTTCCAGTAATATTCATGTCTAATATTGCCCTGGATCTTGACCTCCGGTATTTCCAGTAATATTCATATCTAATATTGCCCTGGATCTTGACCTCGGGTATTTCCAGTAATATTCATATCTAATATTGCCCTGGATCTTGACCTCGGGTATTTCCAGTAATATTCATATCTAATATTGCCCTGGATCTTGACCTCGGGTATTTCCAGTAATATTCATATCTAATATTGCCCTGGATCTTGACCTCGGGTATTTCCAGTAATATTCATATCTAATATTGCCCTGGATCTTGACCTCCGGTATTTCCAGTAATATTCATATCTAATATTGCCCTGGATCTTGACCTCCGGTATTTCCAGTAATATTCATATCTAATATTGCCCTGGATCTTGACCTCCGGTATTTCCAGTAATATTCATATCTAATATTGCCCTGGATCTTGACCTCGGGTATTTCCAGTAATATTCATGTCTAATATTGCCCTGGATCTTGACCTCCGGTATTTCCAGTAATATTCATATCTAATATTGCCGCTAAGACCAGATATTGTTGTTTTCATGTTGATCAACATATGTCATCTGTTTACAATGTCGTCAACAATGAAGATGGCGATTATTATAATGACAATGATGATGATGACATAGATGAATGATGATCACGAAGATGCTGATGATAATGATGAAGTCTATGATGATAATGACTACTATGAAAAAATTATGATGATGACTATAATGAAGATAATGATGACTATGCTGAAGATAATGATGGATATGATTACGATGAAAATAATGATGATGTTGACTATGGTGAAGATAATGATGATGATGACTATGTGATAATGACTACAATGAAAAAATGATGATGATGACTATAATGAATATAAGGATGACTACGATGAATATAATGATGGTTATGATTACGATGAAAATAATGATGATTTTGACTATAAAGAAGATAATGATGATGATGACTATGATAATGATTATGATGACTACGATGAAGATAATGATGACTACAATGAAGATAATGATAATGATGACTACGGTTAAAATAGTAATGACTACGATGAAGATAATGATAATGATGACCATGGTGAAGATAATGATGACTACGATGAAGATAATGATAATGATGACTACGGTGAAGATAAGGATGACTACGATGAAGATAATGATGACTACGATGAAGATAATGATAATGATGACTATGGTGAAAATAATGATGACTACGATGATGATAATGATGACTACGGTGAAAATAATGATGACTACGACGAAGATAATGATAATGATGACTACGATGAAGATAATGATGACTACGATGAAAATAATTATGACTACGATGAAGATAATGCTGACTACGATGAAGATAATGATAATGATGACTACAGTGAAAATAATGATGACTACAATGAAGATAATGATGACTACGATGCAAATAATTATGACTATGATGAAGATAATGATGACTACGATGAAGATAATGATAATGATGACTACGATGAAGATAGTGATGACTACGATGCAGATAATGATAATGATGACTACGGTGAAGTTAATGATGACTACGGTGAAAATAGTGATGACTACTATGAAGATAATGATGACTACGATGAAGATAATGATAATGATGACTAAGGTGAAGATAATGATGACTACGGTGAAAATAATTATGACTACGATGAAGACAATGATGAATACGATGAAGATAATGATAATGATGACTACGATGAAGATAATGATGACTACGATGCAGATAATGATAATGATGACTACGATGAAGATAATGATGACTACGATGATGATAATGATGACTAAGGTGAAAATAATGATGACTATGATGATGATAATGATGACTACGGTGAAAATAATGATGACTACGATGAAGATAATGATGACTACGATGATGATAATGATGACTACGATGAAGATAATGATGACTACGATGAAGATAATGATGACTACGATGATGATAATGATGACTACGATGAAGATAATGATGACTACTATGATGATAATGATGACTACGATGATGATAATGATGACTACGATGAAGATAATGATGACTACGATGAAGATAATGATGACTACGATGAAGATAATGATGAATACGATGATGATAATGATGACTACGGGGAAGATAATGATGACTATGATGAAGATAATGATGACTACGGTGAAGATAATGATGACTACGATGATGATAATGATGACTACGGTGAAAATAATGATGACTACGGTGAAGATAATGATGACTACAATGAAGATAATGATGACTACGATGAAGATAATGATGAATACGATGATGATAATGATGACTACGGTGAAGATAATGATGACTATGATGAAGATAATGATGACTACGGTGAAGATAATGATGACTACGATGAAGATAATGATGACTACGGTGAAAATAATGATGACTACGGTGAAGATAATGATGACTACAATGAAGATAATGATGACTACGATGAAGATAATGATGACTACGATGAAGATAATGATGACTACGATGAAGATAATGATAATGATGACTACGGTGAAGATAATGATGACTACGATTATGATAATGATGACTACGGTGAACATAATGATGACTACGGTGAAGATAATGATGACTACGGTGAAGATAATGATGACTACGATGATGATAATGATGACTACGGTGAAGATAATGATGACTACGATGAAGATAATGATGACTACGGTGAAGATAATGATGACTACGATGACGATAATGATGACTACGATGAAGATAATGATAATGATGACTACGATGAAGATAATGATGACTACGGTGAAAATAATGATGACTACGGTGAAGATAATGATGACTACTGTGAAGATAATGATGACTACGATGAAAATAATGATGACTACGGTGAAGATAATGATGACTACGATGATGATAATGATGACTACGATGAAGATAATGATGACTACGGTGAAAATAATGATGACTACGATGAAGATAATGATGACTACGATGATGATAATGATGACTACGATGAAGATAATGATGACTACGGTGAACATATTGATGACTACGATGAAGATAATGATGACTACGGTGAAGATAATGATGACTACGATGAAGATAATGATGACTACGATGAAGATAATGATAATGATGACTACAATGAAGACGATAATGATCATGGTGATGAGGATGATTCTGAAGACGATGATCATGGCTATGAAGACGTCAACCATGATGATGACGTTGATGAAGATGATGTTGATGATGATGATGATCACGATAAAGACGATAATAATGATGAAGATGATGACGCTAATGATGACGATGGTGCCGATACATAAGCCCGTAATGTGAATATTGTCATGCCATATCAGTCTCCTGATGATATAAAACATGAATATTTCAACACCTGATTAAGACCAAGCTAACAGCTTATCTTGGAGAAAGGCAACACAATCTAACAATAGAGACATACCTTTCATTGTACTTAGCTCTTCATCTGCTCGAGTATTGACTTGGGTATTGACAAGTTCACAAACCTGTGTATATTAACATTTAACAATGTCACACAGTTGATTACATAATATACAATAATGTTACAGATTGGATTATATAATATATATTGTTGGGTAAAGATTATATACATAGGATGTGTATATATTGGCTAACACAAGCTGTAGAATAAGAATGAATATATATATATATATATATATATATATATATATATATATATATATATATATATATATATATATATATATATATATATATATATATATGTATATATATATATATATATACATATATATATATATATATATATATATATATATATATATATATATATATATATATATATATATATAAAGATGAATATTATTAGCAATATATTTTTTATCA
This sequence comes from Cepaea nemoralis, assembly GCA_014155875.1. Classification (NCBI taxonomy): domain Eukaryota; kingdom Metazoa; phylum Mollusca; class Gastropoda; order Stylommatophora; family Helicidae; genus Cepaea; species Cepaea nemoralis. Next base: position 379,733 of record JACEFZ010018878.1, on the reverse strand, counting down.
ATTAAGGTGAGACGAAGAGTTCATAAGAATTATGTCTAACACTTCTTGATGTATGGAAGCAAATAATGGACAATTAGCAGACTAGTGTGAAATTACGTACAAGCAGCTGAGATGTGATTTTATAGAAATCATGATGATAGAACATGGGGGGGGGGGATAAAAAGTGTATGGGGCACGTCGTGACAATGGCATAGCAGATACTGGACAGTTAGATACCATAGCATGGAGAGATATGAGTAACAGAAATGACTGGCAGTATAAGAGACAGAAGGCTGTGGATAGACATGATTACCAATACCTCAAGGCAAGGACTTTAAGAAGAAGAGCATAAATAGGACAATCAAACCACGGTATGACAAGCGCGAATCGTCAGGTCACAAGTCAGCACCCTGTAGTGTAAAACAGTTTCTATATTTCGTTATCTACTGCATCTCACACAGAAATAACTACTGTTACTTTCTACGACTTATACTATTCTTTAAACTTACCTTATCTTGAAGTAGATTTCTGAGTTTGTTTCTTATGACTCCTCTAAACATATTAAGGATCAATGCTGCCAGTCCACCATGAAACTTAATGCCAATGTCATCAATGCGACAACTGCATGATTGTGCAGTAACGGACGGCCGGCCATTCTTTTCTCCTGATGAAATGTATATGGGGATATCTTTTGTCATAATGTTAATATGTGGTTTTGTACAGTTAGGCGTGTTCGTTTTTCTTTTCTTTTTTTCGACCATAAAGTTTTTATAATGGACAAATAATGATAAGGAACAAGACGGGCGAACATATAAATCCACATGACTGGATAAGACTAACGAAAAGATACTGTCAAAATAATACAGCTTTCTGCCAAAATTCCAGCATTTCAGTTTGTGTAAATTGATGCTATTTAAAGAATGTGTATAGGGAAATTGTTGTTAACTATTTACATTAATTTATAAACGTAATATTGACCAGATCACACTTAGAGTGCCTATGTGTCACGAAAAACGCAATCGATTCGGCCATGTGGTATAGGGTATACGACCCTACTATTACCCGACCCAGTCCCTGGTGAAATCATCGCCCTTGGTTAGATATTTCTCGACGATTCGAGAAGCCTCGGCGTAGTGAGCAGAGCTCACTAGACTGACTGCGCAAGCGTCGGGCACATGGGCTGTTCATAGCGCTAAACACACAAAGAAGTCAGTTGTGTTGTGTTCTGTAACTCGAAGCGGCCAGACGCCGTACGGCATTGTGTGGTTTCATGTATGGAGGCTGTGACAGCTGATGTCTTCATGGTATCCAGAGAAACCCGACATCATGTTTAGCAGACCGACATCGTTTCCTGCAGGCTGCTGTGTGGCCATTCGAAGGTATGAGGATTACAGTAGTTAACGATGTGTCAATAGTCGGCGACCGCGGTAGATTAATCGTTCGTAGAACAGTTGTTGTGTGGAGAAGTGGGTCAGGTGTGAACAAGTGAAAGTGTGCCGGCATAGAGCCAACCTTTTGAGTGCTTAAATACAGATGGGGTATTGACGGGATGTTTTACGTCCTAGAGGCTCGGGGTTTATTCACAGCAACGGTAGATTGAGCTAAATAAACTCAGTACTCCGAACCCTTTAATTTGAGTTCACATATGGCCCGGTTTCCTGAAATCGAACGTAGTCGACGCCGACGTGGCAGAATGACGTAACGCGGTGGAACTGGAAGTAGTGTAGTAAGTCGCCTATACTAGGGCATGTGCGCTATCGATCGACTCGGACAGTCGAAGCGAATGTAGTGCGAAGGTCGGCATAAGTATCGGATGTCATTTCAAGGTCGTGATCTGAGTCGAAGGTCGTTGTCACCTTGTGGGGTGACCACTGGCCTTCTTCTTGGCTTTCTTCACATCTGTCTTATAGTAGTGCACCTCAAAGGAATGCCAGCTTAATATATCGTGGATTCCTGAGAGGTGGACACTGGGTGAGATACGAACAACAGGACAGTGCTGTTCTCGAAGAATAGTGACACCGTTCTAAATGCTCCGGCCCTTGATGAGGGAGTAGAGAACGGGGTGTGGATATCTGCTACATGGAGAATTATTGAGGCCATTTATATAATATTGGATATGGATATTCTGTACCTGAGGCACGGTACTATGTCTGCTCTGGCTGGTAATAAGGAGGTAAACCAGGGAGATTGGCGAGAACAAGGAGGGGGTCGAGATGTACCATCACCGGCCCTACTTCGTGGCGATTCTGCCTGCCACTACTAATGATTCACTAACCCTACATGTCATATAGTAGTCTTCAGGGTAGGACGACACCTCAGTGACGAGTGACCGACGACCTTGGCCCAAGCTATACTCCAGTCCGGGGAAGATGACGCAGGGTGTCTATCCGCCTGTCAGGTCCTAGACACAGTTCATCTCCGGCACCTGAGAGCAGCCTATGAGGAAGACGGAACTCTCGTGAGACGAGTCCCCTGGCAGAGGAATATGGGTGAGAGTGAACTCGCTTATGGTAAGCTTGGTTCTAGGTGCTTTCACTGAGTGTTGTCTTTGGCAAGTTCTACCTTCTTGATTGGGGTCGTGGCAGTTTGGTGACGGGTCCAGTTATTGGGACCAGGCAAGTGTGGCTAGCAGACCAGGGCCACTACCATGAATTCCATTGTGTCCTTTCCAAAGAGTTACTACATCGGAGTATGGGTCCTGCTATCACTTCGCCAATGTCAGTACCAAGTTTTGTTCACTATGACGACACTATATGTTTATCGACTGAAATCTTGGCAGGTATGTCTGTGGAGTGATTGTCCACTGTATCCAGACGGTAGACAGAGATATCGCCAGCTAGAGCCAGCTACCACTGACTATTTGTGCTAGGCCATTTTGGCGCATGAATCCGCTGGATCCAGAGACTATATTCCCAGTAGAGACTTTTCTCCAGCATCGATGGAGAGGTTGCTCTCCAATTTTTTACACTCACAGTGACACTTCAAGACAGAGCAACGAAGTGTTACAGTTGTTTTGGCACACTAGAGACATTTGGACGTCTAGTCTGGGCCACCAGTCCAGATCATCACTGAAGAGAGGTTTCTGGAACCAGTCCAGTCAGAACGATCACCAACCGTCCATCTGTGAGAAGACGAGAGGTTGTTGGAATTCTGACTACATTCGGTGATACCTGTTACCAAGATGATTTGTAGCGTTCTACTCGGAGCTTTCCGGTGATGGCAGTTCCATCCTGAGGCCCCTCCAGCACTTGCTTGTCTCGACAGTCCTAGTAGCTACTAGGTCTATCGCATTATCATCCTCCTCATCACCATCATACTCATTTGTATAATACACACTTCTGTTACCATAGATACATGCCAGAGTTGAGTGTTGAGTCATGCATTCAGGACGAGGTGTGAGAGGGTAGTATCCCTTGGTTGAGTGAAAAGGGAAATAGGTATCCAGGGGCTGATGGGGTAAAGTAGATAGAGATCCACCTAGTTCCCAGGCAGATCACATCCCGTTGTTAAGGTGTGGCATCAGTTCCCCTCACCCCAGGGAGTGTTGTTACACTATGGATCAATATAAATATACAACCATTTGACCAGATCACACTTAGAGTGCCTATGGTTCAATACAAATATGGAACCATTTGACCAGATCACGCTTAGAGTGCCTATGGTACAATACAAATATGGAACCATTTGGCCAGATCACGCTTATAGTGCCTATAGGTTAATACAAATATAGGATCGGTGGCACTGGTTCTAAACTACCCAAGATGTGTAAATGGAGTACTTTAATTTTTTTATTTCAAATTTGCGAGTACATTACTACTTCTTTGGGTACCTGGTCTGGCGCAGATATCGGCCATTGTGGTTCAACAATCCTTTCTGGCATATCGCATTTTGATGAAGCTGATTCTGTTGTATTATTTTCTGTGGCCCAATTGTGTAATCCTTCCACATAAACTTCCTGTGTCTTCCTCTGCCTCGTGTCTAATATGTTCCCCACATCAGGCTAACTTCTCTACTCTATCTCTTCTGTTAACGTGCCCTATAAATGCTAATCCCTTTTTAATCGCTGCTTTAATGAGTGATCTAGTAACATTTAAGAATGTCTGTACCTCAACATATGTTTTCTTCTATGTCCTTGTTATTCTCAACATTCTTCTAAACAAAGCACATCTCCCCTGTGAGCGTCTAGCCATTATGCTACCACGGCTCCCGTGAACTATACTACCGTGCATGAACAATTCGTTGTGTTTCACAACAGAATAACACACACTGAGTAGTCACTTTCAGTTCATTTGAGAACAGTTAGGGAATTGAGCCGTTGTGAATAGACGAGAGTTGAGCATTTTTGTGAATCGACGGGAATTGAGCAGTTGTGAATAGACGGGAATTTAGCAGTTGTGAATAGACGGGAATTGAGTAGTTGTGAGTAGACAGAATCACTTCTGGCGCCGTGTAGAGGACATGGAACTAACTAAGAGCATCCATATGTCCCGCGGCAATGTATGGTGGGTGTGAAACATGGACATCTAATTATCCAGAGCCCATCATCACCCTTGAATATACTTGTTACAGAAAGGTATTTAGAAACTCATTGGGTGAGTTAATTAGTTAGTTAGTTGCGGTTCCGACTTCATGGCAAAGGTTCGATCGCCCCATTATGCTCCTTTTCGGTGCCAGTGAATATCACTCAAAATGCTCCTCATAACCCCATGTGAAGAGTGGAACCATCAGGAGTCTCGACAAACCAACATCCCGCACATGTACACTATGCATAATTCCGCTGCTAGAATGCCAACACAGAAGTCCGCCAAGAAAAATACAGTTCATCGTCGATGGAAGCGGCAGTTACTAGAAAACCCAACAGCCACACATTCATAAGGCAACCCAATTAGTTCAGAGACCTGTCTGCCGCCATTTTTCTGAACATGCAGTTCACGCTACAAACTACATTGGACTGATGTGAAAGCACTCCACACGAAATTCACAGCTCACAGTGTCTATACACGCACTCAACTCAGTAGCAGGGCGTCGGAACCATGCACTATCAGTCCAACTTGAGGAAAAGACATAAGCAAATCGTAGCCACAAGCATAAACATTCCAGAGGCCTTAATAGCCCTACCCCTATTCTCCTTGTTTGGGACCGGAAGTCATTGGATGAAAAAGAGTACAAATAAATCTACACAGTAAGAACTGAATATTGAAGAAGAATGGTTAATTACACAGATATTATTCAGGAATGTAATGTATTTAGAACGTACAAAGACAAGAATGTCTGGAAAAGATAACTGTGGAGGGAAGCGTACCCGGGAAGCGAAGACGAGGAAGACCATGGAGTAGATGTGCTCAAGATGCGATAGATAATTTATACATGACAGCAGCAGAGGCAGGACGTAAGGCTTATGATAGAGAGGCATGTCAAAAAGATTATTGGGGAATTATTATGCAATGGATAAACTGCTGAATGATGATATTCATTATCATGCGTTCAACCACTGAATATCTTATATGCCACTCCTCGAAAAACCATCCAGTCTTTTCTCCCTCTAAACGCCTCTATCTATAATCCCCGTAATCCGTCCTTTTCTCACAAATTTCTGCGGACCTTCTCAAGATCTGCCTGTTAAGTAGCAATACCTCAGTGAACTTACCCAGTCCGGCTACAACGGTCACAGACGCTCCTGACACACTGAGATCTACGCTGCCGCTTGATGAGACTTTGAATCTGTGAAAAATGAATTTAATTATGCATACAAATAGGTTAAACTGTGTAAGGAGCCTACGGCACAAAACAGTACGCTCCGACTAAAAATGTATAACACAGGTGTGTCTCACAGCTATAGTTAACTGTTGCCATTTGAAATAGTTCCTGCAGGAAATGTGTGTAAGTATGTCAGAGGCCTACAGTTGCCCGTTTAACATAAACCACATGTAGGAAATCTGCCTCCGGTATATGTCGTATTGGGACCATGTCGTGTAGGCTTGAGTGCACGGAGGATTAGGTGTCCAAATGCCCTCCCATATCGAGCGATGAGAGTTGACACTGAATCCTCCTGCCCCCTCCATGTCATGGCAGCATAACGTCCTAATCCTAACACCATCACGTTGGCTAAAGTTGCCTGTGCCCAGTGGAAATAGTGCTGCATGTGAACATGAACAAGACACCAGTTCGCAAAACATTTGGATTGGAATTCACAAACAAAATCTAGAACAAGCATGTAAAAACAATGTGAACTTACATAATCCTGTACTTTGCGTTCCAGTCTGCTTGCAGATTTATGCCAAAGTTGGAAATAGCCAGTGTTACACCATTTGCCCCGGGATTAAGCGAGATGTGCGTATCTGGCCCGGAAATACTATTCACACGGATGCTGTAGATAACAAATAGCATGAATAAAATACACGCAGAGATTCCTGCTCGTCAGTGACATCATAAATATAATGTAAATTGCAGCTATAGTAAATTTGGTCATTTTAATTAACTGATTTAGTGCCGAAGGATGATTTATTGGCGAAACTAACATTTTGGTTTATGTCGAAGGCTGATATATCGCTATAACAAAGTATTCGCGTTATTTGTTTCGTTTTGAGGTATCTTCCTCAATTATAATGTTCAGTGAGCAGACATGTACATTGTATACTTAATTTCATGTGAATTTATCTCACGCTTATATCACGCTTAGTCTAACTAGACACACCTCTCGCTCCGTGGCGAAGGTTTTACGGACGCAATTCGTAAACCCGCAGCGGGGATTTGGCAGCAGGCCGCCTAGCGTTATTAACGAAATGGTATGGGTCGTTCAGAAAACAATGGTAAACTACTGAATGTAAACTTGCAGCCAAAGAATTGCTGGGGTTGACTGCTACGTCCTGTAAAGGATATGCAAGTAACATTTTTCACTATCACATTAGCTCGATAAGTTGTAGAAATGTGTGCATGTCTGGGGTTAATTTTGTGAATTCAGAAATGGCCGTCAACACAAGTTCTCCTGCTCGGCAATTTACACCAGAACAGCTAAATTATTAACAGATACAAATGTATATGGTATTGATTCTGGTTTAACTGATTAAGTGTCATGAAATGATTAATTGTCTTAGGTGACTTCCTGTAACCTTCATGGGCTTATATACCACCAAAACGTTGTCCTGTTTTATAATACAATATGCCTCCGATAATATTAACAACACGTTTAGCCGTAACTTGACACACTATTACTTCCTATTGTCCGCAATCCAATTTACCTTTTGTTTTTCTCTGAATATGTTAAAGAATTTTGAGAAAGATGCTGATAGAACATGCAGTAGTGATAGATAGGAAAAATGAAACTGACAGTGAGCTTTCGCCATCATAAGATGAGAAAGGTCGTGATGTTTCCTCTAATGGGCCACATCTGTGCCCCCGCGTATGCTTTGCAGACTATCACAGATAGCCTAACTATACGTAAACTTTGTAGCCAAAAGAGCGCCTTTAACTACCATTTCTGCTCCCACATGGGCACCTAGCAGTTGTGCCTATATTAGTGTATGTATGTGTGTGCGTGTGAGTGTGTGTGTGTGTGTGTGTGGGTGTGTTTGTGTGTGTGTGTGTTTTTGTTTTGTTTTTTTCGTTTTTTTTTTTTTAAATCTGTTTGTGTTGTCCTGTCCTTGACAAAGATTCTAAGAATCGAAACGTCGGCAGTCCGTTGCGTCCTATAGTACTTATTCTTATATTTTATTATTTCATTTTATATATTTATTGATTGTTTCTGATTTTGGATAAGTTACACTTCATTTTCACCAGTGTTATGATGGAGTTCTCTGTAAGGTGTGTACATGGTGTCTGTGTTTAGTATGTCTCTTCTTTTCGCAGGAGCTAAATATACCTAATTGTTTGCAATCCATATTGTTATATCCTGCTGCAGCCGCTGCTTTTTCTTGTGTGCCATATCACAGATAAGCAGAGCAGTAGTGTAAATAATCATAAATAAATATAAATAATGTATATATTGGTTCTGAATGTATTGAGTACAAATGTGCCAAGTATTTTCCCGATTAAACAGAAAATTATCTGATAATGTTGTGCTTTAAAATATGATGTTATGATTATCAGTCAATCAATGTGGTACCGTCTCTACTATGAAGGTTGGCTCCAATGGATCTCGAACACTGCCGGTCTCTCGCCTTGGCTGTACATTCTGCCAGGCTGCTGTTCGTTCATCTCTTGATGTTATCTCTCCACATATATTGTTGTCTACCTCTTGCTCTTTTGCTTTCAGCCTTACCATCCAGTATTGCTTTGATGAGAGAGTTATGTCTTTTTCTTTTATTTCATCAATTCTCTTTTCATTCCCGATTTTTCTAGAACGTCTGTGTTTGAAAATTTTAGTTTCCATGAAATAAGACATATGCTTCAGTAAATCCGCATCTTTGGGGCCTCTGTTTGCGTTTCGTTGGCGGGTGGGGGATATGTGGGTGTTGGTAGATGGGGGATGTGTGTGTGGGGGATGTGCGTTTGCGTGGGAGATGTATGTGTTGGTGGGGGAATGTGTGTCGGTGGGGGATGTGTGTGTGGTTGTTGGGGTGTGTGGGTGGTTGTGAAATGTGTGGGTGGGCGGAGGAATGTGTGTGTGGATGGAAAGATGTGTGGGTATGGGTGGTTGATGTGTGAGTGGGTGAGGGATATGTGTGTGTTGGTGCGTGATGTGCGTGTGTGAGGGGTATGTATGTGTGTGGTTGGAGGGTGTGTGGGTGGATGTAGCATGTGTGTGTGGGTGGGTGAGCTTGAGTGGTCTGGGGTATGTGTGAGTGGGTGGAAAGATGTGTGTGGGTGAGTGAGGGATGTGTGTGTGTGTGGGGGGGGGGTGCGAGATGTCTGGGTTGGTGCCGGGATCTGTAAGTGGGTGGAGGGATCAGTAGAGATGTTTGGTGAGTGGGGGATGTGTGGGTATGGGTGGGTGATGTGTGAGTAGGTGAGTGATATGTGTGTGGGTTAGTGCGGGATGTGTGTGTGGGAGGGGTATGTCACATAATATGAGAATATGCATTGTTTATGCATACAACATTCATTTGACAATGTTTTTTTTTTTAATTTTCTATGTGAATGCATCATGCACTGTTGATGAACGAAAGATGAGTGATTGGAAGAGCCGAATGTAAGACGGGCCTACGCGCCCAATTTGTTACCCTTTGAAAATAAAGATCAATTCAACTCAATTCAATTTCTAGTTGCTCGTTCAATGTTCAGGTTTTCACATTATATGATTATAGAAATGTAGAAGACCTAAATGGAATCAGCATTGGAGGACGAAACATAAATAACATTAGATATGCAGATGATACAGTATTGATTGCAGACAATGCACAGGATCTGCAACAATTAGTAGACGCTGTGGTTGTACACAGTGAGCAGCTGGGGTTGGAATTAAATTGTAGGAAGACACAGGTTATGGTCGTCACTAGGAAGCACGAAGCACCACAATGTAATATACAAGTAAATGGGAATATTCTTCAACAAGTGAATCGGTTCAATTATCTCGGAACAGTCATAACATCTGATGGCAGATGCCTTAAAGAGATTAGAACAAGAATCGCCATTGCGAAAGTAGCCTTTAGCAAGATGAAAAACATTCTGACCAATAAAATGATGTCAATTGAAACGAGAAAAAGAGTGTTGAGGGGATACATAGAGCCTGTTCTTTTGTATGGATATGAAACTTGGACAATGTGCAGTCAAGCTGAAAAACATCTGATGGCTGCAGAAATGTGGTTTCTGAGGAAAA
>JACEFZ010018878.1:342500-365000 GCA_014155875.1 Cepaea nemoralis | reverse complement strand
GAGTCACAAATGCCTCTAGATGTAACCATGACTGGCTTGTGTGGCCCACACACGAGGACCGAGGAAATCCATCAAAATAACTGGCAATTTGTAAGCCCACTCTTGGTGAGTTAAATTTATTTAGATAGCGTAATTAAAGATAGGATAGTGGTGCCTTTGCTAGTTTCCAACTGGAAGCTCCAAACTTAACACCCACAGGTTTGAGGTACGATTCGGTGTAGTTCGGTTTATAGTGTTACCTAGAATGAGGAAATCTTCTGTTCCTAAGTGAATAAAAATTAGTATTTATTTTCTCAAGTAAAATGGCGATGATCGGCAGAATGACAACAACATGGGTTCGCCTCAATTAGTAACTGTAAAAGTGCTACTCTGCATATTGGCAGGGGTGTATTAAGAAAACTAGTACCAGGGGTATTCAGTGACGATGCAGGAGAAAGGTTGTTCTCATACGATGGTGTGTATATTTGTAGGTTTTTAGATTTAAGGTAGCAGACAGTGCAGTAGGGATTGGAAGTAATAAAGTATCGATACTGTACTGTGTTTGGTAGTTCTATAGAATTTGATAGGTCCAGAATTCAATACAGTAGGCAAAATATGTAGTATCATAGTCCAGAGTAGAGGAGGATGTATTGTTCTGTAAAGTCTGTGTTCTGACAAGAGGAAAATACAGTGCACTAGCATAAAATATGAGGAAATAATGAAATAATGATTGGGGCTGTTTAGAGGAAAATAGGGAGCACTGTTGCATAAAATATTAGGTTATGATTAATTCTATTTGGGTGGTATTCCTGTATGAAGGTGGCCAGATTAGGTGTGCAGGATATATATAATATAATGCCATTATTATAGTAGCATGGTGAGGTTGAAGATAACAGTAGATTGAATGGCCTGGGGTAACCAGGGCTGTTCCAGGTGGACAGTACAGTCAGTAAGAGGGAGGCAAAGTACATAACTGGGTGGTTATACCAGTCTGGTCTAGAATGAGGAACATGAAGTTGAACTGGAAACATGGTACGGATGTGTTTATGTAACTTCCCACAACAAAGGGGAAGGCCGGTGTCTTTATATTATAATATATTGAGGTAGTGAGATGCCTCATGTGTAATGGAAAGTAAAGGGTGCCAGGGGATGAGAGACACCTCCATTATGTTATATTGTGTGTTTGAAGTCAGATGACTTATCACGACTCAAGAACACCAAACCTATAGTGGTTGCTGGCGTACGAAGGTGTAGAGTGGCACGGTGAAAGTAATAGATATATGGTGCTTGATGACAATGTATGTTATGTTCTTCTAGATAAATGGAGCTATGGTAATAATTATTCATGACTGGGTGTAGTGATGAAGGTGCCAGGTTGAACACTACACATGATAGGGTGGTTTATGATTATAATAGTGTTCATGGGGATAATGATCTGTGTTGCTCAGGTTGGACACATGTGAACTTAGAAGAATAGTCTTGAGAATAGTCTTGGAAGAGTTGCTGAATAGGGCACCCATAATGAATCTGGGGTATTATTGAGTGAGCTTTGTCATGGTGAGGGTGACCATGTAGTGATGTCGGCTAAAATGACTGGGGTGGTGATTGTGATGGTTTTATGTGGTGTTATATGTCTGAGTTGTTGGCGGTGACTTATGTTATAGCCTGTGTCCTGATTGTTGCTGGTGTTATGTGTAGAACTGTACTGCTGGTATAGTGATGTTGTCTAGTTGTCATCAGTACAATGACACATCTAGTTGGTGATGTCATGTTGAATTGCATATCCTGTCTGTTTGATTGCTGTTGGTGCATTGGACTGTATTTATGTCCTGTATGTACATGTTCACATGGTGTTGTCCTGTTAGAGTCGTGGTACACCGGTGTAGCTGAGTTGTGTTCGGTGTTGATTTTGACTAGTTGATGAGTGTTGCTGTGTAACATTGGCATTTATGAGTGGTATTCTCAGCCTGTGGTGTTGGGGATGAGAAGTTGTGTTGTGTCAGAGATCTGTAGGTAATGACCCCCCTGAACTGAGTGTTCAAGAAGTAAATATTGAGTTAGATAAGCCAGGAAAGGCTGCGAGCATTGTGACGAGGGATGATCCGCCGTCACATTAAGATTGTCCCATGATATGGTGGTGGCTGTTGCATTAATTGTGGGCCCAATCACTCCGAAGGATGCTGTAGAGCGTGTGTGCTCTGTTTATATTTTATGTGGAGTATATCCTATAACCTATCCATGTCATTGTTGTCCAGTTGAAGTATCATGTGGTTGGTGTGAACTTACACAGTCCATGTCTATGTTTGTGCCACAAGGACACTGTTTGCATACACCGTTGCTGTAGTTGTTGTCCTGTGAAGTCCATGTGTTGATGCAAATAATGATTCTTTGATGATTATTAATTAGATGTTGTACCTTGTCATGCATTGCAGGTAGTGACCTCTGGCCATGTTTGTGGTTTGTAGAGCAAACTTGAGCCCCGGCTCTGGTTAATGTCGTAGGCCACTCACATCCCCTTCGTATACCTGTTTATGCGTGTTTATGCCACTATATCTCTGCTGTTAGGGTTATAGTTTTGTTATTCGTTATGTTATGGTTTTTCGCTGTATCTGGTCCCAGTCGACTTATGTGATGCGGGTGTCTTGTGTGGGTATTGAGGGTGCCCTTCGACTCAACTGAGCATGATTGAGGTCTCACTGTCATTTAGAGACCGCCCCTGTAGTTAGTACTAGGCAGCAGTTATCTCTGTGGGATTTCAGATTCCCATTTCTGTATGTACCAACTGTCCATGAGTCCTGAGATGATTACAATAGAGAGTCCATACCTGCTGTTACCGTTGTTGTTTACGTTGAGGCTCTGTTGTTGCCATGTCCTTGTTGGTTTGTGGAGATGGGTACCTGGTCATGTGCGTAGCGATGTTAGGCAGCAGTGATTACTGTGGGAACATAGGTTCCCATTTCTGTATATGTCAGTTATGTGACATGTCAAGATGCCTGTTTGTCCCTAAACCATGCAGTTCTGTCAATAAAAACCTAATTTTGTTGTTCTTAATTTGTTTTGTTTAGTCTGTAGTTTGTTGTGTAAACTCATTGATCCTGTTACAGTCCAGCAGTGTAATCTTCTGTCTGGGGTGTACAACAGTACATCCCCCGCCCTAAGAACTCCTGGAATCTTCTGTCTTAATTCTACCCCTTTTCTTGTTAACAGAGGAGGATATACACAGTGCTCTTTCTCTATTTCTCCTTATTGTCCTTTTCTTCTCTGGCCCATTAAAAGTCAGTGTTGCGCTTCTTTATCTTTGAGCACTTAAGTATAGGAAATATCATCTTCCTGTCCTTGATATTCTACCTACTATGACATTTCCATAGCACAAAGCCTGGGCTGAATTGTAGCGATCATGTGTGGCCCATGCAGCATGATCCCTCTCTCGACTTGATTACTCCAGAGGAAAGGTAACACCAATAGGTCTGGAACAAGTCAAGCTACAGAAGCTGCTGGATAATTAAAGCAATGCTCTAACAGTCTGCCTGTCGAAGCTCTCATATTAGACCAGTTTCTGACTAAGCTGCAGTCACAAAAATGAAGTTAGGTGAATAACTGACGCTAGATAAGTAACGGAAGTTAGACGAATAACACACGAAGCATAGAAAAGAATCCAGTGTTCTGAACTTGTTATAGACATTATATAAGTGATGAAGTATGTTTTAGACATTAAATAACAGGCTGACGTATGTTTAAAAAATTGTTTGCATATCCTTTACAGGACATTCCTATCAACATCAGCATCTTTCAGCTGATTGTTGATTTCTTGGCAAGATTACGCTCAGTAGTTTGCCATTGCTTTCTGAGCGGTCAGCTCACATACCTCGTAAGTTACCGACGCGATTCGAACCACTGCTGATTCTCACCGTCGTCACTTTACCTACGAGAATATACGAGATTACAGAGAAATGTCGCTAACCTCTAGGCCAGGAAGTCGTTTGACGTATGTTACAGACACTAAATAATGTGCTGACGTATGTTATAGACATTAAATCATGTGACAGTAAAATCAGTATGAAAGCAACTCAACAGAGTAAAAGAATTAACAGTTGAACACGTAATTACATTATTATATACATGATAAAATTGTAAAAACTGAGACAGACAGACAGACAGACAGACAGACAGACAGACAGACAGACAGACAAAGAAAGAAAGAAAGAAAGAAAGAAAGAAAGAAAGAAAGAAAGAAAGAAAGAAAGAAAGATAGATTCAGCACAAATGCAAGCTTCAGTAACAAACAGACACAGTAGGATAGGGACACACAGATGTACCTCAGCAAATACAGCCCAGCTGGAGGTAAGCAGATGAAGTCGAACAACAAAGAGCATGTGGATACTCCATCTGCCAATGTTGCGAGGTCTTATATAGGCGACCACGAGAATTCACTTCCTGCCCAACTATCCAGAAAAACAGCACTTAAAGAACGTTTCATTGAATGAAACGTAATTCACAGTATTTACATGTATATAACAAAGAACAGGTAGAATGAAACTCAACAATACGGTACATTAAACGATGTGTAAGTTTAAGCACCTGACCTAGTTCCCCTCCATAGTTGATTCGATTCAGATTTCTAGATCCTGTTTTCGTCATGTTACCAAGTTCCGGTTTTGGATTTAAAGGATACGGAATTTTGAATTTATCTTTAACTGCTAGCCAACCAAATTCTGAGCAACGAATAACTAACTAATAAAGACTGTTTGAGTCTATACTCATGGCCGGACAGTGCGATTACGCCAGGAATAAAACAAGGAAGTGCTTCTCACAGATGATCTCTCTGTCCTTCTCCCTATATCGCCTTCTCGCTCTCTCTGTCTTTCTTTTTCTCTTTTTCTTTCTCTCTCTCTCTCCCTTTCTCTCTCTCTCTCTCTCTCTCCCTTTCTCTCTCAATCTCTCTCTTCCTTTCTCTCTCCACCTCTCCATCCTCTCTCTCTCCCTCTCTCTCTCTCTCTCTCTCTCTCTCTCTCTCTCTCTCTCTCTCTCTCTCTCTCTCTCTCTCTCTAGAGAAGTAATAATGAGAGAGATCAAAGAAAGACCGTGGATACGACTTGGATTGCTTAATACAAACAACGTACGCTATGCAGAATCACATTATCGACAGCTGAAATCACAGGACATCCACAAATGTTGGACATTGTAATAGAAAGCGCACAACATCGAATCTTCTTGCATATCAAGAAACAGTAAACAATGATGATGATGATGATGATGATGATGATGATGATGATGATGATGATGATGATGATGATGATGATGATGATGATGATGATGATGATGATGATGATGATGATGATGATGATGATGATGATGATGATTTACGTTCGCTCAACTTGAACTCAAGCGTAGTTCATACATATACTACTACTGCTAGCGTACTGGGTTGATATTTGCGTGTGGATTAATTAACTTTCTCTATTACCAGTGTCCTTCGCCATCAAGCGAACCGACTCCGATTTCTGAGGTACTTGTAATTTACGTTCCCAAGTCAAGGACGAGAAATCAACAGTTTAGTCCAACTGACCGGTGTAAGGGTTGAACCCGCTACCCCAGCATCAGCAAACCGGAAGTTTAAGGCCGGGGTTCTTATCCATTCGGACATGCAGACCTCCAAAAATGATTATATCAATTAAAACGTTAACGTTAAAATATGATATAACAATATAAGGGGACATGTTTAATCGATTTAATAAATTCAAATACCACTGGATAACCATAACATCAGATGAAACCTGCGTTGCAGATTAAGGAGGCCAAGACAAAGATGCATTTCAGAAGATGAAAAGTATCTTATGGCAGATTATGGTATAGAATAGATCAAGGCAAAGATACATTTCAGAAGATTGAAAGTATCGTATGCAAATAAATCAATATCATTGAATGTAGGAAAGAGAGTACTGAAATGTCCAATAGAACCTGTTTTGTTTTTTGTCAGTGGATAATGTTAATGTGATTCGCGTTAAGAGAAGAAATGAATTTGAGAATTTGGTGACAGCTGGCAAAAAATGAGGGTAAAATACCAAGGGGAAGGCAGAAAAGTAAACATCTGGATTATTTGGTCATATGGTATAGTAGAGACAAGAACACTGAGCTGATCCACGACTCTGGTGATCGTGTGAGATTGTGAAACACGACCGACCACGCTTATCGGCATAGCAAGTGATGATGATGAATCGTGGAACGTAAACGAACAAATAAGGAAGAATTTCAGGGTAACGTAGATGTGGGTTCTTGACACATGTTTCTATACCTTATAATGCCAGAGTAACCAACAACTATGGCCTGCAAAGTGCTAGTGAAAGTAGGCCATGAGAAGGCTACAAACAACATTCTCTGGTAATGTGATGAGAAGACGGATATTGGGAAATATCGTGACAAATGGAGAGATTGTCAGTACAAGTGACAGAAACAGACCGAGAGCAATGATGCTGAATGTGCTGGGACGGTGGTATGGGGGAATATCGTGAAGAGACTTTCTCCAGAACACCAAAGACCAGGATCTGTGGAGATACATGAATACCTACGTCAGATGACAGGGCACGTGACAATGGTGAAATACACCAATAAATGGTTACAGTTATTTAGTTGCATATCCTTGACAGGACGTAGCAGTGAACCCCAGCATTTTTTGGCTGTTTGTGATTCCTGGCAAATGTACGTTCAATAGTTTGCCATTGCTTTCTGAAGACCGTTTATTACCATTGTATAGAAACCAACGCAATACGGTCTGCTTCCAAATCGCCCGCAGCTTTGTTTCAAATGCAGTAAGCGGATTTACGAATTGCATCCGTAACCCCTTTGGAAAGAGCCGACAATAAATTATAGCACTCTGAAAATATACAAACACATAAAAACACGCAGTGCATCTGCTAGGCAGACACTTACCTCAACAAGAATAAGCGGAAGACAAAGAGATAAATATATGGATGGCTCGGCCACATGGCATAATCGGGACAAGAAGACAGCCCTGACCCATGTCTCTGGTGATAGTGTGAGATGGCAAATCATGATCGCCCACACGTATAGGCAAGGCACATGATGATGACATCAACACTGTTTTCTTTGGAATAAAAGTGTACACAAAAATAATAATACTATTTGAAACAAACAAACAAACAAACAATTATAAAACAAACACCGCTGCTTCCGCATTGACGTGGATAGGCCTTAGGTTCATACCAGAATACGATCAGCGTTGCCAGTAGTGGGTTCTGCTCAATATTTAAATCTCAAATCCCCAAACAACAAAATAAATCAATTTGATTATTGCTCGCTGGAATTTAGGCGGCCTGATGTGCCGTGCCAGTGAGAAGACCTGATCGTTCGGGTCAACATCGATTGACGTACGTCAGTCGCGGCGATCGGGCAAATCTTGAGCTATAACCTACGATGGGTGACGTTGTAATATTCTGCTGTGATAATTTGGCCGTGTCCAGTGTGTACCGCGTGGTCTAGTGTTTACACACCCGCTTCACACGCCAGTGATCCGGGGTTTGTTTCCGGGTCCGGTCAAGGATATGCACTACTGACGAGCTCAAACGAGAGCGAAACTCGAGTCTAGTGCTTCCGCATTGACGTGGATAGGCCTTAGGTTCATACCAGAATACGATCAGCGTTGCCAGTAGTGGGTTGTGCTAATCTCAAACCCCGAAACAACTAAATAAATCAATTATAAAACAAGCCTTGTGGGGTAGCCAACAACATAACGTCAACACACAGATTCAACGACCCATGCAAGTTGTAAGGCACGTGAAGCCTAGACGGTCGTGGGGTACAACTCCCTGCAATGGGTGAACGAACACCCAATCTATTAACAGATGGAAATGTTTGTATTTATTTGTAGCGAATTAGTTTGCTTTCCCTGTTTTAATTTGATTACACAATGTTGTAAGCAAATGTATGTAATGATCACAAAAATCGTTATTATCATCATCAACATTCGCGGATATCTTTTTGAACATATGAGAAATGTTTCATGTCCAGAAAACTGGTCTATAAACTTCATCATCATCATCATCATCATCATGTGTCGCATAGAGCGACACGCCAACTTCTAAATAGTTGTATGGATGTTTTGTACTTTACCCGTCTTTCCTAACCCCTTTTCTGACTTCCTTGCATTATTACATCTTGCACGTTTACCCGTCTCTCCTAACCCCTTATGGTACTGCGATCTATTTGCAGATGACTATACAGTGTATAAAACCGCTGAAAGCTGTAATTTGCTGGAGTCGTCTTGGCAACAAGAATTAAATAATGTAGTTAGGTCGAGATATGCGAACAGAAAGCATATTAATATGAATTAAACAAAATCAATGTTATTAACAATCAGACAAAGACTTCAAAATGCACACTTCAAATATCACTTCAACTTCATATCGATAACATACCCGAATAAATTGTAATTGAGCACAAAACATTAGATCTCATAATTGATAGAAACCTAATTTTAATCCCAACGTTCAAACGCTAGTTAAACAAACAGCAAAAAAGTCTACCAACTCGCCAAAATTAAAAATGTCCTTGATGAGGACACAAGGAAAATAGTCTACACTTCTCACATACGGACACATTTTGTATGCTGCTTTACAATCTGGGACGGTTGTTCCAATTCAAGCACCTAAGGACTTTACTCACTCAAGAAACGGGCCATGAGTTTAATTTATAGCAACATTTAACTGACAATCCTAGCCTGCATAAACGCCATCTGTTACTACCACTCCGAAATCACCTGCTTTTCAAAAAAGGCCAAACTAATTCACAAAATCCTACATCGGAATGCCGAAAATTACATTTGGCCATTGTTTAAATATGATGCTAGACACATTAAACGATTAAATATATTATACACTCCGAAGCCTAGGAATGACATATACAAAACAAGCTTAAATTACTCTGCAGCTCAGCTATTGAACAATCTTCCACAAGAAATCAAAGTCATCACCAATTCTTATAAATATAATCGCAAATTATTCGAACACTATCTCAATATAGATTACCTTCCCCCTTAATAATAATAATAATAATAATAATAATAATAATAATAATAATAATAATAATAATAATAATAATAATAATAATAATAATAATAATAATAAACTGATGATGATATTCCTCCATAACACCGTCTCAGTCCGTCCAGCATCCTTTCTCTTGGTCTGCCTCTGCCTCATTTCCCCTCGATCTTTCCAGTTGTCACGATGCTCTTCAATGCCTCTCTTCTCATCACATGACCAAAGAAAGCTGTTTGTCTCTTTCTTATTGTTGTATATAGTGTTCTAGTTTCAAATTCAGGCAATCGTTGTTAGTTACTCTGGCAGTCCAAGGAATTCGCAACATTCGTCTTAAAAACCACATCTCTGTTGCTTCTAAGTTCTTCCTAATTTGTTCATTTACATTCCAAGATTCGCTGCCATACAGAAAAACTGGTTCTTTATAGCATTTTAGCACTCTCTTTCTTACATTCATTGAAAGCGACTTATTGCATAAGATACTCTTCATTTTCTGAAATGCGGCTTTTGCCTGCCCTATTCTGCTCTTAATCTCTGTTGTACATCTTCCATCTGATGTTATAAGTGCCCCTAGGTATTTAAAATTATCCACTTGGTTGAGAATTTCCCCTTCTATTTCTGTGCCACATTTTGGTGTCCCCATTTTAATAATAATAATAATAATAATAATAATAATAATAATAATAATAATAATAATAATAATAATAATAATAAACCTCTAGTATAACAGCCAGTCCCCTTTTGGAAGACCGTTATATTCCACATAGCTAATAACAAGGGCCACACCATTCATGTATATTACTGAGTCGTGTTCCTCCGAAGTCGGAGAGTATCTGCTTGCACGGCGAGGAACCACCAGTCTGCACACCAATAAGCCAGACATGAGACAACGGATACTCACGCAACCCTCAGGTCCTGTATGACATCACACTGATGTTGGACAGCAGGATGTCTTCACCCGACATAAAGGACTTGACGCTGGAGTTCACAGCCAGTGAACGCAAGCAAGCAAGTACTGAGTCGGTACTTATGATGTTTACATTTTCCCCATGCCTTTATAATGCATATCTTTTATATAGTTGCTGTTCTCAGTTATGATGTGTGAATGTAATCTTTATATATATAATATAATGTCTGTCTGTCTGTATGTTATTTATGCGTTCGCGAACGGTCCATCCGATTGAGATGAAATTTTCTACACGTCTTCTTCTCATTCCGGTGCTGCCAACTGTCATAGTTTGTTAGTGTACAAACAGTTATTTACTTAATATTATTTAATATTTTAATTTGCATTATAATTTATATATAGCGAGGGACATAACTTTTAATAGCATTGCTATATATGTAAAATTGTTGCATATTTCTCAAATAGGTGGACCTTTTCGCTACAGTTATCTACAGGCATATGCGTTATAATCCTCCTCCTCCTCCTCCTCCCTCCTCCTCCTCCCCTCCTCCTCCCTCCTCCTCCTCCTCCCCCTCCTCCTCCCTCCTCCTCCCCATCCTCCTCCTCCCCTCCTCCTCCCTCCTCCTCCCCGTCCTCCTCCCCGTCCTCCTCCCCCTCCGCCTCCTCCTCCCTCCTCCTCCTCCCCTCCTCCTCCTTCTCCTCCCTCCTCCTCCTCTTACTCCTCCTCCCGCTTTTCCTCCTCCTCCTCCTTCTCCCCCTCCCTGCTCCTCCTCCTCCTCCCTTCTCCTCCTCCTCCCCTCCCCCTTCTCCTGCTCCTCCCCCTCCTTCTCATCTCCTCCTCCCCACCTCCCCCTCCCCTTCTCCTCCTCCTCCTCCTCCTTCTTCTTTTTCTTCTGCTGCTGCTGCTGCCGCCGCTCCATTTACCCAAGTTAATTGTTGGTGGAAGATGTAAACATCTATCAAGTGCTCTTTCTAATGCTTTTTGTAAGTTGGTCTTCGTTTATCTAAGGTTGTTCTCGATACCACCACATCATTTTTTACATGAAAATTATACAACATTATTTTTTACATGAAAATTATACGACAACATTTTAAAAAAAAATAATCCTAGCATTAAGCGAAATTTTCTAACTGCAACCAATTAATTATTAGACAGACAGACAGACAGACAGACAGACAGACAGACAGACAGACAGACAGACAGACAGACAGACAGTCTGCCTACCCGTCCGTCCGTCTCTCTCTCCGTTTATCCCTCCCTCTCTATCTATCTATCTATCAGATAGATAGATAGATAGATAGATAGATAGATAGATAGATAGATAGATAGATAGATAGATAGATAGATAGATAGATAGATAGAAAGATAGATAGATAGATAGATAGATAGATAGATAGATAGATAGATAGATAGATAGATAGATAGATAGATAGATAGATAGATAGATCCCCGCCAGTGACTGGGCGAAGCCGGGCCTGGTCAGCTTGTAATGTATAAAATAGAGTGATAGAAGGGCGGAATGTTAGACGGGCCTGCGTGCCCAATTCTTAACTCTTTGAAAATATAGTTTATTCGTTCGTTCTTGCACAATTCAATCTTGTACTTTTATCTGTCTTTCCTAACCTCTTTTCTAACTTTCCTGTACTATTAAATCTTGCACTTTTATCCGTCATTCCTAACCCCTTTTCTAACTCTTCTGTACGATTACATCTTGCCCTTTCCCCCGTCTTTCCTAACCCCTTTTCTACCTCTCCTGAACTATTAAATCTTGTACTTTTACCTGTCTTTCCAAACCCGTTTTCTAACTCTCCTGTACTATTAAATCTTGTGAAAATGACCTCCACTGTTGGGTGCATTCCTGGGTGTTAACGCTCCAATATTGACAGTGCATGACGTTGGATAGTTGCTGACATACCTTAACGTTCTGTGTTTTTAAGTAGTCATTAAAGGTTCTCGGAAGAAAGGCGGCGATTAAGAAGACCGACTGGTCTAAGACATTCATGCGCTGTTACCACTGCAAATTGGTCAGCGTGGCCGAGTGATCTATCACAGTCGCTATGAAACTTGTGTGCGCTGGCAACGGGGTAATGGGTTCATTCCACACACTGATCATTTTGACTTTCACGTTCACTTCTCGTTCAGAGAGGAGTGGCAACTGAACGTACTGAACGTACATTTTCTACAATATCAACCTGGAGCTTATATTTTTTTTTTTTTAGCATATCCTTTTACAGGACTTAGCTGTCAACATCAGCATCTTTCAGCTGTATGTAGATCTCTTGGCAAGATTACGCTCAGTAGTTTGCCATTGCTTTCTGATTTACGTCCTGAAAAAGACATGCAAGATTTGTCAGCCAGTGTACGCTGCTTGTTGGGGGAAAGACAGTTATTGTTGGTCTTCGCGGGAATCTTCTTGGATGATCTCCTGTATGGAAGTGTGTATGTTTGGGTGGCTGGGATGTTCTTATGCAAAGTAATATGCATGTTTAGGTTGCTACGATATTCTCCTCTAAAGAAGTATGTATGTTTGGGTGGCTGTGATGTTCTCCTGTAAGGAAGTATGTATGTTTGCGTTGTTGGGATGTTCTCTTGTAAGGAAGTGTGTATGTTTGGGTGACTGGTATGTTCTTATGCAAGGAAAAATGTATACCAAGAAGACGGTGGAGAGATAATATACACACAGATCTACAGGCACTTGGAATCAGCAACTGGCAAGAGAAGGTCAACCAGAGAGACGAATAGAGACGGCTTGTATCTGCAGCAAAAAACCTCAATGGCTCGGAATGCTGAAGAAGAAGAAGAAGAAGAAGAAGAAGAAGAAAAAGAAGAAGAAGAAGAAGAAGAAGAAGAAGAAGAAGAAGAAGAAGAAGAAGAAGAAGAAGAAGAAGAAGAAGAAGAAGAAGAAGAAGAAGAAGAAGAAGAAGAAGAAGAAGAAGAAGAAGAAGAAGAAGAAGAAGAAGAAGAAGAAGAAGAAGAAGAAGAAGAAGAAGAAGAAGAAGAAGAAGAAGAAGAAGAAGAAGAAGAAGAAGAAGAAGAAGAAGAAGAAGAAGAAGAAGAAGAAGAAGAAGAAGAAGAAGAAGAAGAAGAAGAAGACGAAGAAGAAGAAGAAGAAGAAGAAGAAGAAGAAGAAGAAGAAGAAGAAGAGAAGAAGAAGAAGAAGAAGAAGAAGAAGAAGAAGAAGAAGAAGAAGAAGAAGAAGAAGAAGAAGAAGAAGAAGAAGAAGAAGAAGAAGAAGAAGAAGAAGGAGACGAAGAAGAAGGAGACGAAGAAGAAGAAGAAGAAGAAGAAGAAGAAGAAGAAGAAGAAGAAGAAGAAGAAGAAGAAGAAGAAGAAGAAGAAGAAGAAGAAGAAGAAGAAGAAGAAGAAGAAGAAGAAGAAGAAGAAGAAGAAGAAGAAGAGACGAAGAAGAAGAACGAAGAAGAAGAAGAAGAAGAAGAAGAAGAAGAAGAAGAAGAAGAAGAAGAAGAAGAAGAAGAAGAAGAAGAAGAAGAAGAAGAAGAAGAAGAAGAAGAAGAAGAAGAAGAAGGAGACGAAGAAGAAGAAGGAGACGAAGAAGAAGAAGAAGAAGAAGAAGAAGAAGAAGAAGAAGAAGAAGAAGAAGAAGAGAAGAAGAAGAAGAAGAAGAAGAAGAAGAAGAAGAAGAAGAAGAAGAAGAAGAAGAAGAAGAAGAAGAAGAAGAAGAAGAAGAAGAAGAAGAAGAAGAAGAAGAAGAAGAAGGAGACGAAGAAGAAGAAGAAGAAGGAGACGAAGAAGAAGAAGAAGAAGAAGAAGAAGAAGAAGAAGAAGAAGAAGAAGAAGAAGAAGAAGAAGAAGAAGAAGAAAATATGTATGTTTGGGTGGCTGGGATATTCTCATGGAATAAAGTGTATATGTTTAGGTGGCGGCGGTATCCCAATAATACCGCTGGACTTTGACTAATGTGTGATGTCACTTTAAACTGAAAGTACGTAACTTAGAACAGTTTCCGGGAAGAGAAGTTTCAACATCTAAGCTACTGTAATGATATTCACGTAAGAGATTTATTATCACATGCACAGAGTTCAACTTTACATCATCATTTAATGCTGAATAAACTTATTTTACGTGAAGCCTTATACCAAAGCTTGTGAAGTGATCTCCGTGGTGGTTTTGATGGCTTTTTGCCCAGTTGATTATCTTCATCAATTCAAGTTATTTCTAGGTTTACCATGAATGGCCAAATGGATAAGATTACTCGCCCTTAAACTTCCGGTATGCTGATGTTGAGGTGGCAGGTTATATCCCTTCATCGGCGATTTGACTAATATGTTGAAATCACGTCATTGACTTGGGGACATAAGTTACAAGTACCTCAGAAGTCGGAGTGGATTCGCCTGATGGGAAGGGACACTAGTAATAAGGAAAGCTAATCCATAATGCAAAAATGAGTCCAATGTACTAGAAATATTAGTTCTTTAACGGACTGCTTTTGAGTGGCTAAGGTGCTGCAGAGGCATTTTGTAATCCCGCGTACTGCGTTCGAAACACAGCTGATGGCGATTTGGCATCAGACCGCCTTGCGTTGGTTTTTGTATGAAATGGTATGGGTGCCGGTCGTTCAGAACGCAATGGGAAACTACTAAACGTAAACTTTCCAAGCGATCACAAACAGCATAAAGAACGTATGGGGTTGACAGCGACGTCCTGTAAAGGATATGCAAATAACTAACTTTAATTTGAGTTCAAAGCGAGCGAACGAAAACACAACAACGTATCAACAACGTTTCTATTATCAAAGACATCTCGTCGGTCGTTGCAGAAAGCAATGCAAACTACTGAACGTAAATATGCCAAGAAATCACAAATAGCCAACAATTCTAGGGTTGACTGTGACGTCCTGAGAAGGATATGCAACTAACTTAACAGACACACACACACACACACACACCAAACACACCACACACACACCACACACACCCACACACACACACACACACACACACACACACACACACACACACACACACACACACACTCAACTACCGGGCTGGAACGCAAGCAGTATTTCTATCAGCCCACGTCTTCATGACTTTCAATTCTCATCACCTCTCGCACTTTTCTGGTTAAACTTTGAGGAAGATCGAGGCTGAAGCAGGATATGACAATGTACAATGAAATAAATGTACATGTGTGTATCCGACGGGGAAACAACGAACACAAACGCACGTACATACGTTACACCTATCTCAGACCGGCTGATCAGAAATCACAGTGTGGAAAATTAGTAAGAATACTAATACTAACACCAATAACAACAAAAATAATAATAACAATAATACTTATATAAGATATAATAATAATAATAATAATAATAATAATAATAATAATAATAATAATAATAATAATAACAACAACAACAACAACCAAATAGTCACAATAATAAATTTTCAGCAGGTCCGCATGGTCGAATGGATAAGAACTGTGTTCTTAAACATCCGGTGTGTTGATGCCGAGGTTAGCGGTTCATCCTGTAACAGAGTGAACGGTTAAATATCAACAGATGACATTGAAGCCTTGGATAGTGTAAATGGCTTTTATTGGCTGTAATTATAAAGTTGATATAGCATCTTGAAAAACACAACCGGACTGATCACAAGCTAAGCTGGAACTGTTTATATTTTTGACGTCACCCGTGAGCTTCCCTAGAAATGGTGCTTTCAACAGTGCTCACGGGTGCGACATTTCCTAACACTTCTCTATTTCCCCTTAACTAACTATAACAGAGATGGAGCTCTGTTATACTCTTCCCCTTCTTTAAAAAGACTTTTCCCAAAAGTCTCACTTCCCTAACCTATATATTCCCTAATCCCACTTAATTTTCTCTCACTACCTACTTACTAACCAAATCTTAATTAACTAACCCTTCTTATTTCGATTTCAATCTCTTTAGTTGTCTCCTAGAATACCTTTAATACTCTCTCTCTTATAGCTAACTGCTACTTTTGTTGTTACTTCTTCTTCTGTTCTGAGTACACAAGGTTTAAAAAAAAAACTCAGTTCGTAAAGAAATCCACATATATTATTTACATATCCTATCACAAAAAGCCCTTCTTGTATAGGTATCTATTATACCTCATAATATTTAAATCTCAATTTTATACAACACATCATAACATATAGGTGTACCTTTTTGAAATACTTCTTCTTCTCTTCATAAGCTGTATTACCTCAACACTACTTCTCCACTTTCAACCAACCAAAAATCACTTGCTCACGATAGGAAGACAAGGAATCGGTGCGCACCGAAGATTCAAAGAAGTAGAACTCTTCCTCACAAAAACCACACTCACCTAAACCACACTCACCTTTACCACCCCCCCCCCCCCTATGTCACCTGAGACTTTATGTAATAAAGTCTAAAACAATTATATATCTTCCACAGTTCACTTATACCACTTATTATGGCAACAGTTTACGCTGCTATCTACAGCATCAAGCACCAACCATCAAAATTTTATTCACTCCCAAATGTCTATAAATTACAGACAGTACACAAGTCAAAAAGGTCCATCATCCCTCAAGACCTCTTTCCCCATTATACACATCACCTCACATAACTAATCTTCTCCTATACCTCACTCAGAATTCCCTCTTAATCTCGCCGAAAACCCACTAATGTCCATTTATTATGGGCATATCTCCTGAACCTCAATTTATGCCGTTATCAACAGCAACAATATACCGCCACTGAACTCATGTCTGTGACTGCTTGCAATCAACGTTATTCTTTCTCAGTCCATATATTACGGACCTCCCAAAACCTCATGGCATTTTATCTATGTTCGTTGTGATCACTCCACACTGACAATGTCCATTTTTCACTAACATACTTATTTCCGTTTACTATTGTATTCACAATATATAAAAAACATGGGATTTAATTCATGTTTTGCTATTTGTCTTCACACTGTCTGGCGTAGCACGTTACCCACTTCTTCTTCTATAAGCCAGCAATCTCGTGTCTTTTATGAAAGTACATCATGGCTCTAAATCCATGTTCACTTCCGACCCCATGGAAACCATGTTTTAAACTTTCCCCACATTTACCCCACTGCTATAGACGTTAGTCACGTTAATCTTTTCTTCCCCAATATGGCATCCAATCCATATATATTCAATCAATGCTGACTTAATGCAGCTCCTATTTTTAACTCCCGCAGAACCCTTTTTCTTGAGTAGTAACCCCATTTAAGTATGGCCTATGTTTCCACAACTTCGTAGCCACTATGCAATTAACCTCCCTATCTTAAAACATTAACGCTGATTATCACAGCAGCCTTCTTACTAACACAAGGTACTCATATTTACTTCAAGGCATTACTCATAAGGAGAATGTGTCTCTCTTCTAGTCCTCCGTTGTTTGTCAATCATTTTCTGAACGAAGGGTCCTAAATAAAGCCCCATGTATTGCCTTTATTCTAGACAAACCATAACTGTTTGTGAACTAAACTTAACTTAAACAATTTATAAACAAGGTAATTACTATTCAACACACAAGTCAAATAAAATCACAACAGGACATCATACCCCCCCCCCCCCAAGTTATTAAATATCATTTCTCTTTCCCCTCATATCAAACAAAGGCAATCAAGCAATTCAAAAATAATATAACATACATCCTATCCATTGTTAGTCACTTTTACGGACTAACAATAATTTATTATCTATTTAAAAAACTCAACAAGTCCAATCTTAAATCAAGTCAACTAAAAAATACTATAACATACCATATATAATGCATTGAAAGCTCAAATTCAATAAAAACAACTGTCTTCTCACTAAAGAGAAGGTTATCCCCAACCTTTTTCAAAACAATAATTCACGTAGAATTAACTACTTAAAGTAACCAAGCAAGATTGGTCTCCTCTACGAACCAATGTAATACATATCTATTTACTACAACGGCTACTCTTATAACCGTAACAAAAAAAACACTCAATGCTAGGCTAATTACCCTGCATTAATCCCAATATATATATATATATATATATATATATATATATATATATATATATATATATATATATATATATATATATATATATATATATATATATATATATATATATATATATATCTGTTACCTACAGACTATATCATAACGCAGAACAATATCCGTTCCCTCAACAAAAGTCATTAATTAACAAATGACCGTACTTTTCTGGAAGTCAATCCTTAATTCTCTCCCCTCACAATATTCTATCTTTTACCAAACTAACTCCTAACACATCACAATATTTGTAATATAAACCTAAACAACCGCTGTAAACTATATCTTAAATCACTTCACCTAGTACTAGTGTGGCGACTATCTCAATGTACCACCAGTCATCTATCTACTAATAGAACCTGTGGCTCGGCACATTAGTTGTTTCCCTTGAATTTTTACTAAGAATTACCACAACTTCGTAATCATTACCGTTAACTACGGTATTTCCACCATGCTGCATCCAACAAAATAAATGTCTATTTACTATCGACTCCACCAATACATCTACCTACTATATTTGTAAATAACTAATTCTAATTTTAAGTCTCCCGTCTACCCGACGCAACTAACTAACGTATCAGTCAGTACTTTCCAACATCTCACCACAACTACTCTAAGCTATCCTCAACTTTCTCTTAACTTCGTTCTCCTACTGCGATGGTAGTCAAGCCAGTCACACTTATCGGAATACGTTCTCTAGCACTCTATTTATACTACTCTGACATTCATTTATCTAATCACATTCTCTTGCTTGCCTCACTCATCTTTCACTACTACTCCTATTTATCGGGACTCTTTCAGAAACAGTAAACAATACCGCATATAACTGACAACAGACCTCACTTCTCTCATTTCTCAGTATCAGGCATTCATGCTTCGACATGTCCCTGCCAACAATACTAAACCTGTTTTATGAAACGTCATTCATAATGTTAACTCTCTTTCTGTCAGCCTGTCATAAAATTTTCATTAATTCTGTCCAACACCCCACATTCCAAACAAAAGACATCACTCCTTTCACTCATCAGCCACTCTTCGCATATTCACACGGCATTCGTATTTTATGTTTGCTCAGACAGTGATACACAACCTTGTTCTCATCTCACGATTATTCTCATATCACGACAACCTTACGTGTTTATACTATTACTTCAAAAAAAATTAGACACCAATTCAACATCCTAGCAATTACTCACCACAGCCTAAGCGTATCGATCACTTCCAAACGCCTCGTACATGCATGCGTTACTAATCACCTGACATCATTCTATCCATACTCGACGCACATATGTTTGTCTACATTTTTACACATGCTAGAACAACGCATTACCAGACGAATTACTCAACAGGACTTTCACAATTCAACTGTTTTCTTATTTCTACTTTTCTCAATCATTTCTCGTTTTCAAAGGTCAGAGCCTATACATTATCTCTCGCAACTTATATCTCTTTTACACACTAACCAGCACTATCAACGATCTCTCAGAACAAACCTCACTCCGACGAGCCACTAACCTCGTAACCATCATTCTATACTTCTCCACACAACAACTTTCTCAGATTTAATCACCTCTTCTTTCTCCGCAAGCATCATGTAATTACGTCATCCCCCTCACCAAGACCTCGTATTCTTCAAGCATCAGCTTCCACAGTCTTTTACTCTTAATAATCTTGCGCTCCACTGGCTATTTTACACAGGATACTCAATTCCTCCTCAATCTATATCTCCTCATCAGACACTCTCGGTTCATCTGCCAATGCTACTATACCTACTTCTCAAACTACCAAGCGAAACTATCTCAGACATCACGTCATAGTCCTGAGTCGAATCAACTCTAGTACAAGCATTCATACTTAGTTTATCTCTCTCTCTGCTAATTCTGTGCTGAATCTACTCTAGTTTAATCACACCAGTTATACATCACTCAACGTGATCAACTCTCTCTATCTAGCCATTCCGGACAAGGGACATTTCAATTTCTACATTGTTTACTCTCCCCACACCAAAACCAAACACAAGATATTCTTTATAACGTATCCACGTAGAATATTCTATCAGTTGCCGTAACTCTCTATCCTCAACAACACTATTGCCTACCCTGTACCATGTGATGCTACACCAAAAAAATTCATCTGTCTATTTTAGACAACCCATATGTATATGCTCAAACCGAAATTCCTCTCATAAGCTAAAACAATGCCATCTGTCATTCCTCACCCTCGGAATTTTAACAGTTATAGAGTGCATCTAAGCCAAATATTTCATTGTCTCCTAGTATTAATGTGCGTCTCTCTTCAATCATGTCATCTTCACTATCCGTTGTTAATCCGTTGTTAAAGTACTCAGGTCTTAAGGTCATATATTCTTTGATTTTTCTTAAGTCACTTTCCGCAGTTGAATAAATTTCCGCTATCTGTCTATTACTATTCTTCGTCTTCAATACCTTCTTTCTGTTCCCTTTATTTGTTATTCCCGTCTTTACTGCGTCGATCTTCTCACTGCCTTCTGTATACCTTACATAACGCTTATATTTCCCCATCTCGTCTTCAGATGATACACTGATAATAGTTCCCTCATCAGACTCATAGTAGTTTACTGCAGATACGTCGATCATATTCCCATAGTCGGCTTTAGCACGTCTGCCTTTCTTCTTACCTCTATTCCCCCTGCTCCACTTCGGGACAACTTCAATATCTTTAGCTGAGGAAACTGACATCTCAGTTGTACCTTTATTGACTATCAGACTGTTTATATTTCTTTCCCCAATACTTTTCCTCTTTGGTCTCTTTTCGTCTTTGGTTCTCGTCTGTTTATCTTTCTTAATTTCAACCGTGTCTCCCTTAGTCAAGTGAGTTGGTTTTTACTGAATTTCTATTAAGTCAGTTTGACTTCCCTTCGTTATCTTGCCGGTTGGTTGTACCTGGACTTTTTTTTCTATTGTATCAACCTGTGTCTGTGTGTTCTCTTCTACCACTTCAATCGCCTGCGTCTGGGTCTCTTGGTCTATTTTCTTTACTAATACCTGTCTAACGGTCTCATTCGCAATCAGCTTAGGAGTAGTCGAATTTCTATTTACGTTTCCTACTCTGTTCCTTGACCCTGACTTCAAACACTGTCTCTGTCTTTGCTCAAACCAATCGTCCCTTCTTTTTCTAGCAGTCTCACTATAAGAAGGCCAATTTCGTTGTTTACGGGAAAGGTCTCTCTCATGTCTATCTCTGTATCTTCGTCTATTATAACTGCTTCTGGACCTAGTCACATCTGGCTCAACATAACTGTCTCTATATACCAGCTTATGTTGTCTTCTGTTTTCATTAAATACTGTCTGTCTCCTATTATTCTTTACTATTTCATTGCACTCTACCTTAAATCTATAAGGCTCTTGTCTAGTCGTTCTTCTCTGTAATGTTTCCACAAAATTCTCTACTTCACTAACTGCCACTTTTAACTCTCCTAACCATGCACTGATACGTTTTAATTCTGTATGTAGGTAGTTCATCCTAATTTCTCTATAATTTATATCAAGCCCAAAACAATATACCTACTTCTTCCTCTATATATTTCTTGGTACCTGTAGAAAAAAAAACTCGTCTTGAGCTTTGCTGAAATAATTTTCAATTATGCATGTTTCTCTCCTGTGCTGTGTTGAGTCTGCCAGATTGCAGTATTTTGCTACACAACTTATATAAGCAAAAAAAAAAAACAATCAATAACCATTAATATACACTCTTAATTTAAGTAAAGGACGTAATCTAATAGTTCTTCCTCTTAACAAAATGAGTTCACATTAATCAATATTTTTTCTATTTAATAGAAAAAGTTAATTGGATTATCCCTTCTCTTGTTGGAACTAATTTTCCAATGGTCCAATCGAAAATCAAGTCTTACATTTTCTTCTCGACGTCTATGCTCTTGTATGCCGAAACTGAGAGGCACGGTATCTGGCACCCAAGTACTCGAACCAGGATCGACAAAGCGGCTTCAGTACCCCGTAAGGATCAATAAGGCTCGACAAGGCTCGATAAGGCTCGATAAGGCTCTCGACAAGGCTCGATAAGGCTCGATAAGGCTCACCAAGGAAAGAGTTTCTTCATTCTATCACGACTCTTTCAAATGTATGGCTGCTCTTTGCGCTCGAGGGAGTGCAGATCTGGACACAAAAATTGGCACTTCTGGACGTCTTAAAACGACTCGATCTGGCAATTAAAGCGACTGTAGTAGGGTCCTTTCTTCAACGTGATCGTCTAACATTTTTATAATTGCCAGAGTTCAAGACACCTATGATCCAGCGAAGTAATTTTTCGTTAGAGGTTTTCTTGTTATTTGAGCTGCTGATCTAAACGATTTTTCGGTTTTGATTCCGTCAAGCGAAGTCAGATTCAACAATGATAACAGCTCCTGATCTTCTCTCAAGCGACGCCCAAGGTCATAGGCTGGTTCAAGGGTAACGGCTCTTGTAAAACATATTGAGGCTCAAAGCAACGGTTATTCTGGAACATGATGGCAAGCATTATTTTGATACACATCTTATAATTCCCATTATGTATGGCG
>JACEFZ010018878.1:272500-337500 GCA_014155875.1 Cepaea nemoralis | reverse complement strand
CTGCCGCATGACAGTAGACGGTACTGCCTGCTTTTCGTTAGCGCCGAATGTTTGGAGTCGCTCTTCAAATCCCGACACCCCACATTGTGCCAACGGCCTCGGGTGGATAAATGCAATTGTGACGGTACAAGTCATAGTCCTGGTGTGAGGAAATGCAACCAGAAGACTAAATGTCATGGCAGGGCAGACCAGGCCCTAAACCTTGGTTGGCAACTGGTCTAGGATCGAAGCTTCCGACAGGCGAACAGTTAGAGCATTACTTTGCTGATCCGGCAGCTTCTGCATCCATCTTGTCCTTGTGACAGATGTTTTGGTGTTACCTTTCCTCTGGAGTAAACTAGGTAGGCAGAGAGAGGGATTACGCTTTCTGGCCAATACATGGCCTCATCAATTCAGCCCAAGCTTTGTGCCTATGGAGAGGTTATTATGCATTTTAGGCACAACAACCATCATCTGTCAAAATGATAAACTATATCAGCTAAAATTGTCACTTAATAATCTCTAGGATTTATGCTTTTCATATGTCTGTCTTCAACAGTTATATTTTTATTATAATATTGAACCTAACTGATACATTGCAGACGTACACAAAACAAATCTACTTTACATCCGTCTTGAAATTCCCCAGCTTCCCATTTTATTCCACTTACTACGTTCTTAATCTGACCATCTCTGCTTATAGTCGTCATCATTGGCCTTGTTTACATCCTTGTGAATCACATGAACAACATAACGACGCAATATGATTTAATTAATGTGTTTACGCGTCTACCGACAACATGTCAGGCTTCAGGTTGTCATAAACGTTATTGAGAGTTTCAGGTGTGAATGTTAACTATCTCTCTTCATTTAGCTCTTCCTCTTCAACTCTTTCTCTCTCATATCTCCAACTCTCCGAGAGAGCGAGAGAGCGAGAGAGAGAGAGAGAGAGAGAGAGAGAGAGAGAGAGAGAGATGGAGAAAGATAAATAGAGTATGTGTGTGTGCGTGCGTGCGTGCGTGCGTGCGCACGCGCGCCTGCCTGCCTGTCTCACAACATGACAGTAAGCATTGTTTATGTTTACAACATGCACTTGCCAATGTCGAGGTCAACCTGAGTGAATGGCTAAGACGTCCAGCTCTTATATTCCCAGTGTGCTGGTGGCGAGGTAGCAGGTTTAACCCCTACAGCTGTCATTTGGACTCAGAGGTTAACTTCTCAGTCCTTGACATGGGGACGGGAATTACAGGTACCTCTGAAGTTGGAGTAGGGACAGTGTTAATTTGTTAGTTGCATATCCTTTACTGGACGTCCCAGTAAACGCCAGCATATTTTCCCTGTTGTGATCTCTTGGCGTGCTCTTACGCTCAGCAGTTAGCCATTGTTTTCTGAACGACCGGCACCTATACCATTTTGTAAAAAAATCAACGCAATGCTGTTTGCTGCACATCGCCAGCAGCCCGAACTGCGTCCGTAACATTTTTGCCACGGAGCAGATACTGCTAATAGTTAAAGCTTATTCACACGCAAAAATCATTCCAGTGCACAAGAAGCAGAAGCATGTGTATGGACTACGCTTAGGTTCAAAGCGAGAGAACGCCAAAACATGTGAATGTAACGTGCACAATAGATTATTGAAATGAGTGATTAGAAGGGCTGAATGTTAGACCAGTGTGATACTTTGAAAATACATGTGTCTGTATGACGCCTTTACCTCTAATGATATTTCGTGGTTCCCAGTGTAGGCGTGATCACGTGGGGGACCCGGTCAAATTAAAAATCCGTCTGGGTGTGAACACATGAGAGTTGTGTGGTACAGAATAAATGAAACTGTTCTTGGGAATATTCTAGAAACACCGCCGCACTTCTACCATCTAGCGCCGACAGTTAAGAGCAAATACAACATCAGATGGAAGATGTACCACAGAGATTAAGAGCTGAATAGGCCAAACAAAGCTTGCATTACGGAAAATTAAAATTATGTTATGAAATAAATCACTATGTTTGAATGTAAGAAGGAGAGTGCTCACATGTTATGTACAACCTGTTTTGTTGTAAAGCAGTGAATCATGGAAAGTTATTGAATAAATTAGGAAGAGCTTAGAAACAACCGAGATGTGGTTCAAGAGACGAATGTTGTGAATTCCTTGGACTGTCTGTGTAACTAATAACGATTGCCTGAAAAAGATAATGAAACTAGAACGTTATATACAATTATAAGAAAGAGATACTCGGCTTTCTTTGGTTATGTGATTAGAAGAGTAGGTCGTGGAGAACATCGCAACAACTGGAATGATTGGTGGAAATAGAGGCAGAGGCGGACCAAATTAAATTATGCTGGATCGACGGTATGGAGTAATATCATTCACTGAATTGATCCAAAACACCAAAGACAAGATATGTGAAGAGACATGAACGCTGTGCCAGTTGGCAGGGCACATGATGATGATAATTAGTGCTGAAGCTGCATTTCAAAACATGTCATTCATCAGTATCTTGTTCTTCTTGTACCTTGCGGTGTCGAGGTGAAGCAAAAATAGCGGGAGAGTGCCCGTGTACAGGCTTCACGTATCGAAACTCCCCGTGGACTCTGTTATTCCCTCTTTCCACCGTTGACATGGTCGGCCTCTTCTTCTGGTTTCATTCCATTGTATGCACAAACTATCATTCTATTACATCAATGAAGAGCGACGCGCTTCGTTTCTTTTGTGGATTGGCTCGAAACTCTCCCAGTAAAGTAAATAAAACACTCCAAAAATGTTGAGGACAAAGAAGGGCATTGACAGCAAACGACAGATATAAGAATCGGCAAGCACGCAGAGGACACTTCAGGGAATAAATGAGGATCTCAGGCAAGGAAGATTACTGTTGCCAGATATGTTCTCGTGTTTACAATTTCAAAAACGTAAAACTAATCCATTCTCAGTCACTGTCGCTGTGATGTGAAGTGTTCATTCATTCATCATGTGCCATGCCGACAAGCGTGGGCGTCACGTTTCGCTATCTCACTGATCAACAGAGATCAGCTCTGTGTTCTTGTCTAGACCATGCCACGTGACCAAGCCATCCAGGTATTTACTTCTCTGCCTCCCATTGTTCTCTTCCCCTCGATCTTGCAGTTGTCACCAAGTTCTCCAATTCATTTCTTCTCATAACGTGAAAAAAAAATTGACTGTCTACGTCTAATTTCTCTAATCAGATTACTATTTTCATTTGATTTTTGTAGGAGTTGGCCATTGTTTTTCTTCTGTCTGTCCATGGTATTCTTTGTATTTTCCTCAGAAACCACATTTCCACAGCCATCAGATGTTTTTCAGCTTGTCTGTTCATTGTCCACGTTTCACATCCATATAAAATAACAGATTCTCTGCAGCACCTCCACACTCTTTTTCTCGTTGCAAATAACATCTTTTTATTGGTCAGTATGTTTTCCATCTTGCAAAAGGCTATCTTCGCCATGGTGATTCTTGTTCTAATCTCTTCAATGCATCTCCCATCAGATGTTATTACTGTTCCGAGATAATTGTACCTATTCATTTGTTTAAGAATATTCCCGTTTACTTGTAAATTACATTGTGGTATTTACTTCTTCTTATTGACGACCCTAATCTGTGTCTTCATGCAATTTAGTTCTAACCCTAATTGTTCACTATGTGCAACAACCGCATCTACTAAATGTTGCAGATCCTGCTAATTGTCTGCAACCAATACGGTATCACCCGCATATCTAATATTATTGAATGTTACACCCCCCCCCCCCCCCCCCCCCCCCCCCCCCCCCCCACCAATGATGATTCCTTTCATATCTTCTACATTTCTGAAAATAACTTCACTGCACAGCAGGAAAAAACGATCTGGAGACATTACGCATTCTTGTCTCACCCCTCTCTTAATTTAATAGGCTAATATTGACTACTTCATTATCTATTCTTATGGCAGCTTGTTGTTTCCAATATATGTATTTTAGAAGTCTAAGATCTTTCTCATCAATTTGTAGATCTGCAAGCATCCTTATCATGTTGACATGTCTTACTTTGTCGAAAGCCTTTGTGTAGTCAATAAAGCAAAGTTATAGGTCTTTGTTTACTTCTATAGAACGTTCAATTAATGTTCTCAGCATATACACAGCATTTACTGTACCCTGGCCTTCTACAAACACACATTGTTCTTCTCCTTTTTCAGCTTGAATGTTCTTCCTAACTCTTTGCATGATAATTCTTAGCAAAATCTTCGTGATGTGGCTCATTATAATAATTTTTCGATGTTGATCACATTCCAAGGCTCCTGATTTCTTTGGGATTGCAATAAATATTGAATTACATAATTCATGAGGTATATCTCCAGTATCGTTTATTGTGTTCAGCAGTCTGGTGACTTGGCCTATTCCATATTCTTCTAAGGCATTGATTATTTCTGTTGTGATGATGTCTGAACCGGGGATCTTGGCAGTTTTCATATGGTTAAGAGACTCTGAACTTTCATATTAAAAAATTGAAGTGTTAAGCCTTTAAATAATTCAGGCCACATAATAATCAAATTGGGTTTCAGTAACCCTTTTCGGGGGATTTACTTCCCAAACAATACCCATACAATTCTGAAAATTATCTATTGACAATTTTATAAGCCTGGGTCGACCGCAGAGCCGTGTTTGGTCCACCCGAGAGCCGTATTTGGTACACCCCGAGTCATGTTTTGTCATCCAGAGTCATGTTTGGTCCACCCAGAGTCATGTTTGGTCCACCCAGAGCCGTGTTTGGTCGACCCCAGAGCCATGTTTGGTCGACCCCAGAGCCGTGTTTGGTACACCCCGAGTCATGTTTGGTCCACCAATAACCGTGTTTGGTACACCCCGAGTCATGTTTGGTAAGCCCAGAGTAATGTATGGTCCACCCAGAGCCGTGTTTAGTCCACCCCGAGTCATGTTTGGTCCACCCAGAGTCATGTTTGGTCCACCAATAACCGTGTTTGGTCCACCTCGTGACGTGTTTGGTCACCCTCGAGCCGTACTGGTCTGTTAGCTTTGCAATTGCCCAGGCTTGAACCCTCTTCATCGTGTCTTGCCAGGTAACCGCACTAACCACACTGCCATCGCCGCCCCATCGTTATTCAGTGGGCATAAAATGAGATCCCACAACAAACAGGCCGGACATTGCATCTTCTGGTCATACACTGATGACATCGTCCTGATAGGAAAGTTGATCTATAACAACTGTGATAATGACATGAGCTCTGTCGGGAGAGAATTTTACGCTTGGGTTCGTCGCCTGTTAAGTGAATGAAAGATTGATCACCTATTAGTCCGTGCATTCAGGCCTACAGCATGTGATGGCCAAGTCACATCACAGACTCAAGCAGGACAAGACTTCATCCTTTTTTTAAACACATACAGTGAAACTGCACAAGCCTGGATTTCACTAGATCGGGGTAAACGGTTCGTGCTCTTTTGCCCAAGCTGACGATTGACCACTACTCGGGTAACATAAACTAGCCCAGGAACCTCGAACAGCTGGAAAATGCTGGGGTTGACTGCAACGTCATGTAAAGGATATGCAAGGAACTTAACTCTCTTCCACAGATTTTCGAATACTTGTGTTTCACACATCCTTCTGTCTTCCATAGTGCTTTTCAGTTACCTATTTTCACACTTCATCGTGTCTTCTGATGTTGTTTTAAATTCATATTTAAATAACCTCTTCTGTCTTCCATAGTGTCTCTCCAAATACATATCTGTATTCTCCCTTCTGTCTGCTGGTCTTTCGTATTAAATGCGTATTTTAACACTCTCTTCTGACTTACATAGTGTTTTATCACATACTATTTTCACAATTGCTCGTGTCTTCCATTGTGTCTTTTCTAATACCTATTATCACAGTTACTTCTGTCTTCCTTAGTTTCTTTTTAACATATTTATTGTCAATTGTCCATCTGTCTTCTATATTTCTTTATAAAAAGACCTTTTAACA
Organism: Cepaea nemoralis; assembly: GCA_014155875.1. Classification (NCBI taxonomy): domain Eukaryota; kingdom Metazoa; phylum Mollusca; class Gastropoda; order Stylommatophora; family Helicidae; genus Cepaea; species Cepaea nemoralis. The sequence goes on along the minus strand of JACEFZ010018878.1, from coordinate 331,558 downwards.
CATTTAACCTCCCCCCCCCCCCCCACACACACACAAAAAAAACCAATGCAATGCTATTTGCGTATTTGCTTTGTTGCTAGATCTTGTTAAAAGCGTATTGTACAAAGCCCGCGAATCTCATAATTAGGAAACGTATTTTGTTTTTCATATCCCTTACAGCTGCTGTTTATGTACTAGGCAAGATTACGCTCAGTAGTTTGCCATTGCTTTCTGGGCGACCGGCTCATATATCCCGTAAGTTATCAACGCGGCGAGAACCGCTACCGATTCTCGCGCAAGTTACGTTACTCGCGATAAAATACGCGATTACGGAGAAAGACGATAAATCCTAGGGCAGGGAAACCGGCAGAAAACGTATAGTTCATATAAATATTCAAATCTTTCTATTGTACGGATTTCTCATGCAATCCACCCACCCCGCATGTGTGTAAACAAGATACCAGTCACATCCTGGGTGTATTATTGAATATTTTGTTGACATCGGAATTTTTCATCCGGTTAGCTCAGACGCAGTGGACAGTGTGCGGTCTTCCGTGATACAAACGAGTACTAGAGCCATACAACATGTGTTTAACCGTCGGGCTGTTAACTTCATAATAATGTCTTTATTATTGTTATGTTATTTTTACTGCTTTTGTCTAGAGCCATACAACATATGTTAGTTAGCTGCATATCCTGTACATGACGTCGCAGTCAATACCAGCATGTTTTCCGTATACCCGGGTTCGAAACACAGCGGTGCTGATTTTTTCGAAAAAGGTATAGGAGCCGGTCGTTCAGAAAGCAATGGCAAACTACTGAACGTAAAATCTGGCCAGGAATCACAAACAGCCTTAATGCTGGGGTTGACTGCTACGTCCTCTGAAGGACATGCAACTAAATTGTAAAACAAAAAAAAATCTCTTGGCAAGTTTACGTTAAGTAGTTTGCCATTGCTTTCTGAACGACAGACACCCATACCATTTTCGTAAAATACAACGTAATGCGGTCTGCTGCTACATCCCCACAGCTGTGTTTTGAACGCGGGTATGCGGGATTAAGAACTGCGTCTGTAACACCTTCACCACGGAGCGGGCTCAAAACATATGTAATGAAGCAATATACAAGTGCCGTTTGTAAGAAAGTGGGCGCCTTAGCGTAGTTGATAGGGAGTTACGCATGGTAATGTCATGAGCGCGGTCGGTCGAGGGTTCGACTCCTGAGTTCATCGTCCCGCTAAGTGAAGAAAAGACTGACACCTATTCTCCCCGAGCACTCAGGCCTACAAAATGTCATGGTCATATCACATCACAGACCCCTAGCAGAGAACTGCTACTAGACAATGTTTTTTTCCATTGTCTCAGGGGTTTCCCCAATATCCTTATTAGGTTTGTTTTGTTCAAAATTATAAAACAACAAACGCAATAAAAATAACATAACAATAATAAGGACATTAATATGTGGTTAACAGCCCGCCGGTTAAACACATACACATTAACAGGATTACCTGGTGCAACGCCAACCTTCCGCAGTTTAGATCAAGGAAATGTCATTTTTTTTTTTTTTTTTAGTTGTTGTTGTTTTGTTTTGTTTTGTTTTTTTTTGCTTTCTCTAGCTTTGAACCCAAGCTTAGTTCATACACATGCTGCTACTGCCAGTGTACTGGACTGATTATTCAGTGTGGGTTCTCTGTTACTAGTGTGCCTCGCCATCAAACCAACCCACTATCCAACAGAAGCAGGGCCACGTTTCCCTCTTTTAAAAATACACAAAATTGCAGGCGGTGTGGAGAACAGGAAGAGAGAAAGAAAAGACAGGACCTGCATCTGCTGTGAGAGTTACTGAATTTCTCTTGCCAGGGGAGGCAATAAGCCGCAGGCAATAACCTGGAAAATAATGCCAATTTAACAACGTGCTGTATCAGCAATGCCATCCCTGATGCTGCTATTTGTTGATGCTGATTCCAAATTTGTCGGGTTGGCTTTTCAGATCCCACGGTATTCTTGTACAACTAAGCATTCAAACAAACAGCCAGTGTTAGTGTTTGGTAGTATTGATTAAGTGTGTTAGTGTTGTTTGTCCATCAAGAATGATGATGCCCATTCATTTCATCTACTGGGGTTGAGAGTATGGAGCCGTGAGTTCTAAGATGGCTGATAAGTCCTATTTTGGCTCGAAATGTTCTTTGACAATGTGGACAAAGAATGCTTGACGTTTCTGGAGGAGGATTTTCTGCAGTGGTTTTTCTGTTCTGTCTTTTCTTCACAGTTCTTGCAGTCCTGGTTGCCTCGCAAGTGACTGCACCCTTGCGTAATGATGCACGCCACGAATTTCGGTCTCTGGCTGCAGTCTCCCAGGTGTCATGATGAATTCCAAAAGCATTCAGTGAGATTTTCAGAGTGTCTTTAAAGCGTTTCCTCTGGCCACCTTGGGAGCGTTTACCACATCGCAACTCGTCATAAAAAGTTCGTTTAGGGAGCCTGAGATCTGGCATGCGAGTCAAGTGACCAGCCCAGGGAATCTGATTATTCATTAGTAAAGTGTCTTTCTAGAACTTCAGTGTCTGGGATCTTGTCTTGCCATTTAATCTTCAGTAACTTCCTAAGGCAGACTGTGTGGAAGTGATTTAATTTCCTAGCGTGTCGCTGATAAACAGTCCAGGTTTCACAAGCATATAGCAGTGTGGATAATACAACTGCTTTGTAGACTTTCAGCTTTGTATGCAGGCTTATTCCATTTCTGTCCCATACATTCTTGTACAGTCTGCCAAAGGCCGCGCTGGCCTTTGAGATTCTTGCAATCACTTCATCATCAATTGTGGCAGCTTGTGACACAATGCTGCCAAGATAGGTGAATTTGTCCACAACACTTAGACTATGACCATTCACTTTGATATTCGGCACAGTGTGATTATTCCCTGGAGCTGGCTGGTACATAACTACAGTCTTCTCCAAATTGATGTTGAGCCCAAAGTTGGCACAGGCATGTGAGAAAGCTGAAACATTATGTTGCATGTCCGCCTCTGAGTTGGTGTATAGAGCACAATCACCAGCAAACAGGAGCTCTCTGACGGTGTCGCTGTCAAGTTTGGTTTTAGCCTTCAGCCTTCTGAGATTGAATAACTTTCCATCCATGCGGTAGTTGATGTAGTTTGATTATGTATTATTAGGAAAACTATCGTACTACTGCATTAATGTTGATGGTGTATTGCTTAGAGAACTATTAATGGTGTATTGCTTAGAGAACTATTGGACTTTTAATGTTCATTGTGTATTGCTCGGAGAACTATCGAACTATTGGTGTTGATACTGTATTGCTTAGAGAACTATTCGACTGGTTTGTTTTTTTTTACGCGCGCTCGATTTGAACTCAAGCGTAGTCCATACGCATTACGTCTATTAGTGCTGGACTAAATATTGCATGTGGATTAGCTTTCCCTATTAAACAGTGTCTCTCGCCATCAGGCGAATACACTCCGACTTCAGAGGTACTTGTAATTTACGTTCCCAACTCAAGGACGATAGGTCAACATTCTAGTCCAACTGCCCGATGTAGGACTTGAACCCCTTACTTCGGCATCAACACACCGGATGTTTAAGAACACGCGTTCTTATCCATTCGGCCATGCTAACCTACTGGAATGTTAGTGTTAATTATGTATTGCTAGGAGAACTATTGAACTATTTGTGATGATGCTGTATTGCTTAGAGAACTATTGTACTATTAGACTTGATTATGTATTGCTAGGAGAACTATCGTACTATTTGTGGTGATGCTGTATTGTTTAGAGAACTATTGACTGTTAGTGTTGACGTTGTATTGTTTAGAGAACTATTGGACTATTAGTATCGATGCAACATCAGCTAGACTTCATCATCACACGGAGACAACATCTGAATCAAAAATCATTAGCTCGAAGTTACCACTGTGCTGATTGCGATACTGGTCATTCTTTAGCTGTTGCAAGGGATAGACTGAGAGCAAAGAGAATCTACACGACTAAACACAAATCTAGCCCTAGGATTAATATTATTAACACCCAAAATTCTGATATTGCTTTGAGCTCCAACAGCAACATGAAGACGCTTTCACTGATACATCAGAAAATTGCACAGCAAGTGAAAAGTGGGGTAAACTTAAGGAAACTATTTATAAAACAGCCGTAGGGGTTTATGGCACTGTGGATCATAAGAGGCAGGACTGGCTTGCGGCAAACAGTCAGACAATGCAGCCCTTGATTGCTAGTAAGAAAATAGCTCTATTAAGAAACAAGGAAAGGATAACGCGAAACACTCTCAGTGTGCTGGGGCAATCTAGGAAGGATGTGCAAAAGCTGCTAGGCAGAGTGCAAACGAATACTGAATCAAGTTATGCAAATACATTCAAAATGCAAGTGATAAGGGAAACATCAGAAGCATGTATGATGGGATAAAGAAGGCATGTGGTCCAATGGTCAAAAGAAGTGCACCACTGAAAACTTTGAAATCATCACTGATAAGAAACAGCAGATGAACAGATGGGTAGAGCCCTATTTGGAGCTTTACTCAAGAAAGACCAAACTAGCGGATGATGCCCTCAACGCCATAGTGACCCTGTCAACTCTTGATCACCTGGACGCACTTCCCACCATAACAGAAGTTAAGTGTGCTAGTAATGTACTTGAATCTGGCAAGGCTCCAGGTAATGATGGGAGTCCAATAGAGGATATCAGGGGTGGGCAAGACACACTCACTCTATCAAGCCTGTGTCCATAGTACTCTTCTTTATGGCAGTGAGGTCTTATCAACTTACTCGCACCAAGAGAAAAGCTTAAAGAGATTTTATATGCGGTGTCTGCGAAGAATACTTGGTATTAAGTGGCAAGACAAAATCACAAATACTGAAGTATTGGAAAGATCAGGTTGTGTGACGGATTGTTCCATGTTCAGTCTTCGTAGACTTAGATGGATTTGATATGTTATGATGATGGATGATGGTAGAATACCAAAGGACATCTTGTTTTGTGAATTACAGATGGGTAAGAGATCTCAGAATCGGCCTCTACTACGCTACAAAGATGTGTGTAAGCGGGACATGACTGATACAGGCATTGCTTTTGCATATTCGGAGCAAGTCGCCGCCGAACGTGTTACTTGGAGGGCAAACATCAGAAATGGAATGAAGACAAAAGAGAAAATTATTTGCAGATAGGTCACAGACTAAGCGCGTGAGACGTAAGATGGTGCGTGGTGGTGAAAATGACCATGTGTTCACGTGTTTCCATTGTGGACGAACATTAACAGCGTAAATTGGTCTGATCAGTCGCATTCGCAACCGCCATGGGTTGTAGTTATTATGTCTTTTTGATGCACAATGTAACAAATACCGTCTATCGAGACGGCAAGGTGCCAATGCCAATATTGCTAGAACTATTGGACTATTAGTTAAGTTAGTTGCATATCCTTTACAGGACGTAGCAGTCAACCCCAGCATTTTTTGGCTGTAAGTGATCTCTTGGCAATTTGACGTTCAGTAGTTTGCCATTGCTTTCTGAACGACTGACGCCCTTACCATTTCATAAAAAAAACCAAAGTAAAGCGGTTTGCTGCCAAATCGCCCACGCTGTGTTTCGAACACGGGTATGCGAAATTATGAACTGCGATCGTAAAGCCTTCGCCACGGAGCCGGCGGATTATTAGTATTGATACTATATTGCTGGAATTATTGGACTATTAGTACTGATACAGTACTGCTTGGAGAACTACTTGTTTATTACTACTGACGTTGTATTGCTAGAACTATTGGACTATTAGTATTGATGCTGTATTGCTAGGAGAACTTCTTGTTTATTACTACTGACGTTGTATTACTAGCAGAAATATTGGACTGTTAGTGTTGATGATGTATTCAGAAGAGAACTATCACACTAATTGTGGGGAATATTGGTGGAGAGCGGGCTGTGGTTGCCTCGCGCTCGGAAGGCACAAGTTTATCCATAGAGTATGCCTGAAAATGTTTCCAAGAAACATATGTAACTGATGCTATTACACGTTCATCTGATCACCTGGGTAGTGAGATAAAATACCTAGCCGTCTCGGATAAGGGCGACAAACAAGATGTGTGTAGGTTGTAAACGTTAAACATCCTACGGCAGTCGGAAATCGCAAAGAATAGACCGTAAAGCTAACAATGAATGAAACGGCAAGAAAACCTAGCCACGGGTAGATACAGCCCGACACCTTGGATAGGAATCTGTCTAGAGGCAGAAAACTTTACTCAAATGTATGCCGAGGTCGGACACTCTGACCTTTGACATGCATAATTAGGTGTGACACGTGTCTCTGGAAAAAGAACCGAAGAAGATGGTGTTCAACCGCAGACCACTGTTTATTTATCCGTTGACGCGACCTTTAAAAGTAAACACGCCTGCGTTTTACCTTTCTATTGATTTTCACTAATTATGTTCAAACGTCTTTAAATAGACCAATTTTGGAGCTAGCTTAGAACCAATAAACGATCATAGCTCACATCGGTGCATCATTTGGAAACCTCAAAACTAATGCTGGGATCAACCACGAACCCATTCTCTTGTTATTATTTATGACGATCCATACAATTGGCCCCTAGCATAATTTATGTTGACTGGTATGTTTTGTCTGGTGCCACATACAATAGGGAGGCCGGGGTAGCGTAAGGGCTAGACGTTCGCCTGCCGTACCAGTGGTCTTGGGTTCGATCCGCATCAGGTATGGTTTACTATTTTAAAATTGTCTTGGGCTCCCAGGGCAATCCAGCCTTAAATGGGTAGCAGGAAATGTCTAGGGAGGTAAAGACGGCCGGCAGATACCCACCACATCAGCCACTTAGTGCGTTTGGTCTATACAACATGGATCTTTTTTTCATATGCCCAGTGCACATTAGGGCGTGTAATAGGGACAGCACCATTGGGGTTGCGATTAATTCTAGTTTAGTATTACAACGTGTTGTAGAGGGCATATCTATTTCCTGAAATTTGATATTGCTAATATTAGTAATTGGTCTACTGTGCTTGTTGAAGTAAAATAAATGTATTTGTTGTAAGTTGATATTTTTCCCTGTTGAAGTATTTTTATTTCCTATCATATTGTAGTGTATATTTTGCAGAAATCCGATCTCATCAAATCCGGCCAAGAGATTTTCGAACCTGTGCAAGATATCCTCCATGGTGCAGTTTCTATCCTAGGATGTCTGCAGCGCCCGGTGTCTATCTTCGTGCTAGTCGACCCTGCTCCTTCTACCAGGAACCGTGCCTTCCATCACTGTTTCTTCCAAACCACCGAGATATTTAACGTAGCCACAGTATTTCAGTGCCTGAGACACGATGGTGTTTACTAGCCATTTTACTCCCATGTTCAGATTTGATCCCGGGTAGTGTATCAGACGTCTTGACTTAGAAACATCTAGTAGCAGTGGAAATACGGTTTCTGAGGAGCATGCAAAGAATACAATAGACAGACAGAAAAATCAATGAGCAAGTCCTACAAGAAACAAATGAACACCATAAACTAATCAGAGAAATAAGACATAGTCAAGATCTTTGGAGCACATTATGAGAAGAAATAAACTTAGTGACAACTGGCAAGATTGAGGGGTAACGTATAAATGGAAGGCAGAGAGATAAATATCTGCATGGTTTGGCCACTTGGTATAATCGAGACAAGAGCGCAGAGCTGATCCACGACGCTGGACTCGAATATCATCAACAAGATTGATGAATTGATTGATTGATTGAATATCAACAACATTGATGTGTGGAGATACATGGATACCTACGACACTTGGTAGGAGACGTGATGATGATGCTCCCTGTTGAAATTTATAGCGGTTGTTTACAGAATGGATCAGAGCGCTAATTTTTAAACATCCGGTGTGCTGATGTCGAGGTAGCGGATTCAACGCCTACACTGGTTAGTTGGACTAACATGTTGACTTCTCGTCCTTGACTTGGGGACGTAAATTATAAGTACCTCTGAAGTCGGAGTGGCTTCGCCTGATGGCGAGGGACACTGGTAACAGGGAACGCTAATCCACACGTAAAAATCAGTCCAGTGCACTGGAAGTAGTAGCATGTGTATGCATTATGCTTGGGTACAAAGAGTGCAATGAGTGCCAAAACAAAAGTAGCAGTTGTAGTTGAAAACGGAGATGAAAGAAGACAAAGAGATATATACCTAGATGACTTGGTCCAACGGCATAATAGGTCCAAGAACATAGACCTGGTTCAAGATGCTGGTGACTGAGCGAGATGTAGAAACATAATCGGCCACGCTAGGTGGCGTGAATCGCAATGATGAATGTTAAACTAAATCTGTGTACGCATTCACGTGTCCTTGACTGGTATTAACTGGCATGAATGTTGGGAAATCTCAACCAGTGATAGGCAGTTCGAGCCCGTCAAATCTGGTTTCTATTTCTTCCTTCCGACGGAAACCACCGGCAAAGGTTACATCGTGCAGGATGTCGAAACATAGCCTGCCGTTACAACCAAAAACACATATTTGAGTGTAAGATTCGCGGGTAAGATTGCGTTACTTACTGACCCCATATTTTCTAACTGGAATCCCAATGTGTGTTGTGAAATAGCTTACCGATGCGCGCGTGTGTATGTGTGTTTGTGTGTTTATACGTGTTCGTGCGTGTGCGTGCCAGTGTGTAACACATATAAATGTGTGTGTGTGGCACATATAAATGTGCGTGCGTGTGTGTGTAACATATATGCATGTATGTGGGCGTGCTTAGATCATCAAGCATAATTTCTCTCGTTCTTGCCACAGCATGAGATCACCTCAAAGTGAAAGCTAATATTGGACACCCACTCCGCGTTAACCTGACAACACGTAAAGGAGATCAACTGAAGATGGACAGATCATGGATGGGACGAGCTGAAGAGGGACTACGACCTCCAGCATGAGAATGGAGGTGGAAGCAATAACAGCGGCATTCGTTGGTTAGAGGAGACTGCTGCAACACACATTGTATTCATTACGGATTCAAAGACTATGCTTAGTAAGGTGGAGAAAGGAATGTTTCGTGTGGAAAGGCTATTCTCGCTTCAGAGGTCACAGATTGTGAGAATTGTGTGAATATGTTGCCCTGGCCATGCGGGGAGCGGGAAGAATGACCAGGATGATAGGCTGGCAGGGAATGCACCTCTTGGTGGTAGATTGCTTATAGACAAGGGGGGGGGGTGGTTGTGCGCTTGTGGGACCAGGTGGAGAAGGCGGGGGGACAGACTGAAAACCCTTATATGAAAAGAATGTGATTACGGGGTATCGACAGGGAGTCTGGAAGAATCTCAAAACTGAGAGGGAAGACCATGAGAACTTTAAATCAGATAGCGGTGGGAACGATTAGTAGTATGATTCTTCACTGGCTGTTGAACGAGGGGGCGGAGCACATATGGGAATGTCCTGAGTGCAGTGATGTAGGTTCTTAGCTCAATTCAACTCAACTGAAGAGGGACAAGTCATGGATGGGACGTGCTGAAGAAGTCTTCCACCTCAGACTAGATCCTTGTCTGCCGATCCGTTGATCATTGATGCGAATCCTCATCGGGATTGGCCCAGTCTAAAATGGGTACAGGGAAATGTCTTGAGAAGTAAAGAAGTCTGGCGTGATACTGACCACATCACCCACAGCGTGCCCATTTTTCTTTATGATGTGCTAACGGGCTCTTTATTTGTGTATGTGTATTTAGACTGATGAGACCATAATAGACTGATACAAATCACAAGGAAATGTTAAAGGAAGTGAATTCATAAAGAGAGCTGATTACTCGCATCAGAAGACGTCAGTCGGCATTCTTAGATCACGTCACGAGAAGGGGAGAGCTGGAGTACATCTTGACAATGGGGAAGATGGAAGGGAGGTAAGGGAAGACCAAGAGAGAAGATGTTGGACATGATGGCAAGGAGTAGCATCGGTATCAGAAATAATTTTCAATACACGAGACAGAAGGCTGAGGACAGATATTATTACTAATTCCACACGACATGGTCTATACCAGTGGTTCTCAACCTTTTTTGGCCCGTGCCCCCCTTCACCATATTTTCAGAACGTCATCCCCCCCCCCTTCCTATCAAACATTTGGCCCGTTCCCCCCTTCACAATATTTTCAGAACGTCATTCCATCCCCCCCCTCCTTTCATATTTCCTACCTAAAAATCCCCCCACCCCTACACAGTATACGCAAAAATGGAAGGTAAATTTAATAGCATATACTAAAACAAGTCTAGACATCCACATAAAACGTGATTTGTGGGTCCACTTACTTTATAAAATGAATTTTAGAAGGATGAGACGTACATAACTGTAAAGTATGAAGGGAAAAACAATATCAAGTAATCGGTTCTTGTATTAACGCGAACTTGAAATGGTCTTCATTCCCCCCCCCCCTGGAAACCCTAAAATTCCCCCCTGGGGGGGGGGGGGGGATTCCCCACCGGTTGAGAACCACTGGTCTATACGAAGGAGATGTGTGTATTTGTAGTAAGTAAAGGAGCCTTTTTCTTGCATTAAGGCTCATTGGGCATATGGATCGACACCCATATTTATATAGACCAATCAGCTCTTGATAGGTGATGTAGTCATTGTCATGTCGACCGTACATCTGTTCATAGATTTCTCTCACAGATCTGGTACACGTGTCAAATATAAGATGAAAACAAGGTTGTTGTCTCATTGCATTCGTACATTCTTCCTCTTATATTTCTTTCACCCTTTATCACCCATTAGGGTATCGACCCCCAACTAACTCCAACCCGCCTATCCTTTTCTATTCCCTTTATGCTCTCTCCGTATTATTCATGTCTGTTTATACTTGTCTTCTCGATGTGTTTTATTCTATTGCTTTTATCCTGAACTGGTCTCCGTGTCGAAGAAGTTATGGACGCTATTCGTAATTCCATATGCCCAGGTTCGAAACACAGCGGTGCTGGTTTTGTTTCAAAAAAAGATATAGGTGCCGGTCGTTCAGAAAGCAATGGGAAACTGCTGAACGTAAAACTTGCCAAAGAATCACGAACAGCCAAAATGCTGCGGTTGGCTGTTGCGTCCTGAGAAAGACATGCAACTAAATTTCTAAAATTGTATATCCTGAGGATTCCAGACAAAGACCTTTCTATTTATAGTATTCTCATGTTTTCCCCAATCATTCGTATGTAGCTCAACATAAATAACACAACATTACAAACACAGGACAAGAAACTTGGCTGCAAATACTGCACTTTAATTGCTTTGCTAGTAATAATAGTGGGAGACAAGTGAAATCACTGTCAGAAAATGCACGCAAATAATGAAACCAGGGCTCTACACTTGACTGCCAGCAACTGAAAGCAAATGGTCGCATCAAGAAAGCTAGGCTATCGAATGTCCATATTGTTCTCTTCAAATATATTGTGTGAATATAACAGCAAACTCCAAACCGTGATACTCTTCTAAATGTGGATTTGATTCATTGATTACAAGTTGTCAGATAACTGTGTTCAGAGATGGCTCAACTATTTGAAATTCATGTACAGGTCCAAACACACACAAAGATTGGTTGACTTTTCTGTGGGTATTGATTACAAGGCACGGCTGTAAGAAAGTTGATAGTGTGATGGGACTGGCTCAGTCTTGGTTGTGATGGAATTTGTTCCGAGTAATTATGGCGTGTATTTGACACTGTTTAGTTACATAAATGTAAGAAATGTCTTAGCTGCCCTACCTCAATGTACCATGATCTATTACGTGTCAAGTTATATCCCTTTATAAGCCTACAGTAGTGTCTGGATGTTACCTCCACATGTTCTTGTGTTACAACTTTGAAATGTTTCTGATATGGTTACCAATCAAGATGTTAGGTAGATAATAGCCTAGTCGTGAACAGCTAGATACATGAGCTGCAGCAACACATTAATTGCTTCATGCTAAAATAAGTCTTCTATGGTAGTTCTTTTGGTTGTTTGACAGTGGGACACTATTCACTCACATAGGTTAACATGATAATCTAAAGATCTAAAAGAGTTTGACCGTAGGACATCCATGTTGCTCACTCACTCACAGTCTTGACAGTGGGGCACCAACATTAATCACTCAATTGCAATAGTAAAAGTGATAGTTTGAAAGAGTGTTTGACAGTTGGAACAACGCTATTGACTTGCTCACACTAGTAAAAGTGTACTTGAAAAAAGTGTTTACAGTGGGACACCCGCACTAACAGAAGTAAGCGTGATAGTCTAAAAGTTTTTGACAGTGGGTCACCCACAATGATTACGTTCTCAAAGCAAAGCTGAAATTCTAAGAGAGTATATAACAGTCGGACAGTCACTTTAATCACTCTCTCACAGAAGAAAAAGTGATAATCTAAGAGCGTGAAACAGAAAGTGTCCAGAATCGTACATAATCCAGAAACGTTGACTGACTTAATCCTGTAGCGTTCACTTTTACTATGCTGGTAGAATACTCCGTGAATACACGAGGACATTCAGTCAATGACTCACATATAGAAGTACAGCAATTCTTCAAAGAGAAGATCTGAAGTAGAAAGTATCTAGGATCAAAAGTGTACAGAAACTATCAATGCTGGACCACATTACATGGTTAATGATGCATTGTTCCAATGCTGTATTGTGCTATGTAACTATTGTAGGACTTACAGTCTCACTTATAGGCTTACCTACAGAAGGGATCCTGATATTAAAAGACAGTATTTGAATGAGGAAGTATCTAGCGTCAGATGTATTTATGAATGCGTTCTATATTATACAGTGTATACAGCGATACAAGTTGTTTACTCTCACAATGAATAATATGCCTTCTATACAGTTAAATAAAACTACTACCTGTACACGTCAGCCTAATTCACATAAAACTGAAGGAAATGTTCACAGCCTCAGCAAAATAATTATATACAGTCGCAGCAAGTGCAGATATAGAAAAATAAACTATACACAATAAGGCCACAAACACAGGAAGATTACAAAGGTAGGACGGCAACAGCTGTTTATCTTAAACAAGATTTGAAAACAAAACTGATGCAAATGTAAAACTACAGGCGAGGAGAAAACAGTGGAAGTAGAGTAAAAACAAAATCACATGTGACTGTGTTAAAAGTGGAAGGTAGTGTCAGTAGTCGACAGCAAGTCAGGAAAATGCGTGTGACTGAGATTAATTCGGTTTGTGCTACAATGTACAAAATAAACACCCTAAGTGAAAGACGTGTTCACACTCAACACAATTTGCTGTCATGTTGTGGGAGAAACCAACACATTCTAAAACAAGTATCCATATGATTTGAAATCGTATATATATATATATATATATATATATATATATATATATATATATATATATATATATATATATATATATATATATATATATAAAACATATACATACACATGTGATGACAATAGAGATAATTATCTCAACTGTATGTATATTCACTGAGAAAATCATCACAACGATTTGATATTGCTGTTTCAAATATGATCTCTAATTTACTGTATATATCAAATAATCATGAATAAAGATAATATAATAAATATAGTGTAAAATATATACAGATAAAATACACACGTTTGTTACTTGCAAAATTTGGATATATTTATGTTTACATATGATAAACTCCATGTTTCGGTGAAACCATTGTATAAGGCAAGATCGTTTAAGCTACTTCAAATAATAAAACAAATAAACGAAACAAACGCAGATTTTACTACTGCCAGTTTAATTATTTCCAACCCCTGCCCTATTCTGAATGTTAAGTGAACAACTCAATGCTGACAGGTCCCTTATTTAAATAAATGCACACTCAAACTTCAAACTGTACAGCAAACTTGTTGTATCCGTTACTTGAAAAAAAGACAGATAACTGTATATCTGGTTTTAAATTAAAATTACTTCAGAGAAATGCAATTTCATGGTTAATTCCCCCAGTCACATCTACAGGATAATCGAAGATAAATGAAAGCAGACACGTTTGACAAACATAATAGTAAACAAGATACAAACAACAACAAACAACAACAAATGAGTGTTTGATCTTAAGACGGTACGAATTAGAGGGGATATGTCCCGTTTGCATCCAAGTCCTGGCTCATACATCGGCGACAGAGCTTGATACATTGCACATACTGACAAGCAAGCGTTGCGGCAACGGCTTCGTGGCCAACAGAGAAGAAAGATGGAAATCGTGTCGTTTCCTTTTGGTATACTTCAAGCTCTATTTGTAGTACCTCTGAAAAAGAGAACGTTGTAAACAAGCGATATCAGGTGAGGTGAACACACGTGATATCGTGGTAAGTATAAGGACACTTAAAACAACTGTTGGTACATGTTATCAATGTTACCGGTTACTGCTAAACATTTAACATCACAACAGTCAATGCCATTCAGTCAGTATACTTATTGTTTGCAGATCAACTAAAACATACATACACACTTGTGTGTCCATATGTACACAGTATACATTTGTAAATCAACATTAAAAACATATATGCACGCCTCTCATGACACAAACAGACTTACATACATACTTACCCACATACATAGATACTTACCTACCTGCCTACCCACACAACACACACAGGGTCATACATACATACAATCTGGTAATTTAATATGTCCACACAATAAATATACAACACACATTCCAATAGTAACAAGTGGTAATATCAACATGTCTGTAATAGCAAATCCACACTAACAAGGTGTATATAAACGTTTTAAAATACATTGTATATGAGAATGCATATCTTAAACGGAGGACCTTACAAACAAACATACAAACACGCACACACTGGTAGATCAAAATGAATATATATATATATATATATATATATATATATATATATATATATATATATATATATATATATATATATATATATGCACTTACACACACACACACAATGCACTCAACACATATGTACATACGCACTTCTACATCAAAATGAAAACTTGCATACGTTGTACTTACTTGAAAAATACATAATACACTTACACACACACGCGCACGCACGCACACACACACACATATATGACAACTTTTGCTTGGCAACTATCAACGCGTTTCTCGAGACCCGGCAGATATATAAGCAACATGGAGCAGACGCGTCCTCCTGTAGCGATCCCTGGCGTAATGCAAATGTTTGTGAAAACGATACCCAGTCTCTTCGCGACTAGAGTTCAGCTGTGTTTACCGAGGCAATGAAGCAACTGTATGTTTATCCTGAACCTTATTATCAGACTATATACTATTTCCGCGCGGGTATTTGAAGTCTTTTAAACATATATTGAAATGTCTCTTAGGCAAATTGTTTGCCTGTCATTTCAATCGTCAGAGAGAGAGAGAGAGAGAGAGAGAGAGAGAGAGAGAGAGAGAGAGAGAGAGAGAGAGAGAGAGAGAGAGAGAGAGAGAGAGAGAGAGAAGAGAGAGAGATTGCGAGATTGCGAGAGAGAGAAGAGATGAATATGCTAACAGACAAGGCAAATAACAGAATTCACATAAATATACAACAGTCACAAGAAAGTCCTAGAGACATACAAAACATAGATCACCAAAACTGTTCACCCACTTGTCTCTCATAGAACTCACACAAACACAAGCTAGCAATAAAGGCATGAACAACTTTAATGTATACGATTTATTTTAGTCACAAACTGTATGTGTTTGCTGTTTATTGCGGAGTTAGAAATGTAAAGCAAACACATAAAGCCAATTAACAGCAGACCACACAATCTTCTCTGCAAGTGGCGCTGCACAAGGCAAGGTTTTCTCACAGCTGGTGTAGAAATGAAGTACAGTAAGCGCTAGTTAGGAAGCATGATAGACCACAGCTGCGGGGCCATATAAAAGCCAGACGATGGTGCCAAAAGTTCAAAGCTGGGAATATAAATTTGTTATGGTCAAATGACACTTATAATATATGAATGTATGTGTATTTTTATTAACGACTAATTGGCTCTAAATTGAATTCAATGTATATTACAATCTATAAGCACTAGGGTATATATAAATTTTTCAAGCGATGGGCACCATGCAACTTTGTGAGTGTGTGTGTTTGTGAGTGTGTGTGTGTGTGTGTGTGTCTGTGTGTGTGTGTGTGTGTGTGTGTGTGTGTGTTGTCAATTTGACTTCTCGTTCAGAAAATAATGGCGAAATACTGAAGGTATAATTGCCAAGAAAATCAACCTGAGTGTTCGGTTGATCGCAAAGTCCTGCACAGGACACGGAACATTACATACACACACATGCCCGCACACGCACACACACACACACACACGCTACACATATATGTGTGTCTGTGGGCGCTTGGGTGTGTCTGCAATAATAACAAGGGCGTGAGCCAGCGAAACAGGTTTGAAATTATCCATGATAATTATACCTTGCACAGTCTTTCTCACGGACATTAAAGTGTTACAAACAGCGTTAGGAAATGCTATAAATAAGCTGTAGGGAAAATATTTGGAGTTGAATATCAACCCTTCATGACTTAGCCATTGTTATCAACAGCTGTTGCTGTGAAACAGGCATGCTTTGTCATTATACATTGCCACAACTAAGTAAAAGGAGCGCTGAAAGAGAGAAGGAAATTAGGACTACATTTACAAGATGACAATAGCAAAATAAAAATTCGCAGATAAAATGGAAAGAAATAATGGATGATAAGAAAGTCAGGAGAGCGGTAAGGATAAGTAAAACTGCATAACTGATAGTTTGCTAATTTTCTCACATACATACATACATAATACACAAATCATGGGCTTGCATATTTTAATACAGCAAAAAATATATCTAATTACTGGCGTGTTTCCCAACCTTTGTTATATACTAGTGAATCCATTAAACAATGTATCACAAAATACGTTTATGGACAAGCATTCCTTTGCGGTGCAAAATACAAATCCCTATCAAATGTGTGCAAACAGTTACAACAGCTTAAGTGTGTGTCTTGACGTGTGCATTTGCTTTGAGTTCCCCTGGTTGCATACACAGATATTCACTAAACGACAGGAAGTGATTGCTGAGGAAATCTTCAATGGCTAGTGTGACCAGAACACGATAGTGTTTTAAACATCCATACATATCCATTCTGATGTGTGTAAGAGGCAACGGACGTGCAGATAGCCTTGCGGGCTTGCCTGCTGTAGGAAGCGGACGACCAAAGGACCAGGCTCACACCTTTAACTCTCTCATGGGAGCAGGACGAGTAAATGACTCAAGGATGGCTGTGATACTGCAATTTTGACCAGACTGCAAGAACATCAAGTCAACGGGATCAAACTAGACAGAAGCGCCATGCGGTAAGCCAAAGAATGGATAGTCAAAACACAGAACTGGTGTCGTCTCTATTAACTTTACACTACTCCTATGAGTGCCGATCATCTTCGCGAATTGATTTCCCACACTAATATAAAAGCATGTGGTCGGTTGTATCAATGTTTAGATGCCTAGAAAATTATAAAGTATTATTTGTTCACTATAATTAATTACTGCATTTCTGCCAGCATTCGGTTTAAACAAGTCTTATTGCACTATTATTTGAGTATACAGACTACAATAAACTGACATTCACAAATAATACGACTGTAATTCTCCATTTGGAAGTAGAGGAGGCAATTAACATTACAAAGAGGCAAAACTTCTCTGTTAGCAGTAAAGTATCAATAGAAACAGTATTGGCCCTTGAAGATTTTGAAGTAGATTTAATCACTGAGCTATGCAATGATATACACAATATATGTTTCATAACACAAGACATCAAAACATCCAAGTTTTAACATGTCTCAATACACATTTCCCAGCTCAATACTTAGATTTCATGAACACTCGGTTTCTTGCGTCAGACACTCAAACGAATATTTAAGATATCACATAAGATAATAAGAAACTAATAGTCATATTGCAGTTCATCATCAAGTGCCATGTCGACTGGCGTAGGCGTTCATAACTCCCCACAAGATCTCGGTCTTTGGTGTACTGGATGGACTCTATCGTTGATATTCCTCCATGTCACCGTCGCAATCCATCCAGCATAATTTCTCTTGGTCTGCCTCTGCCTCTCTTCCCTCGATCTTTCCAGTTCTCACGATGTTCTTCCAATGCCTCTATTCTCATCACATGACCAAAAAAGATGTTTGTCTCTTTCTTATTGTTGTATATAATGTTCTAGTTTCATTAGCCTCTTTCCGGCATTCGTTGTTAGTTACTTTGGCAGTCCAAGGAATTCGACAACATTCGTCTCAGGAACCACATCTCTGCTTACTTCTAATCCCTTTCTAATTTGTTCATTTACATTCCAAGATTCACAGCCATACAGTAAAACAGGTTTTATATAGCACCTTAGCACTCTCTTTCTTACACACAGTGTTAGTGAAACTTTACAAACACCCGGTATAAGTTACGAAAGGAAATTTGATATCCAAACGAAATATAGAACACAAAAAGAATCGTTTTATTTGAGAACGCTGGCAGACATACATAGGGGACGAAAAATGTAAGCATTTGTAGTTCTTTGACTATTTCTAAAAGTAGATAGAAAGGGTACAGATAATAAACAGCATATTCACACCAACCCTATGCTACCAATCTCAAACCTGGACTTTATCAAAATTACAACTTCGCAAAATCAACACCTGCGAAATTAGATGCCTGGGGAGAGCTGCCAACTTAACAATCCGAGACCGAGTAAGAAATGCTATTATCAGACAGACTAGTGGGATCAACACCTTGTGCCACATTTATTGAAAGACAGAAGATCAAGTGGTTTGGCCATGTCGTTAGAATGCAACATCAGCAACTACCATCACTGGCCTTACATCAAAGATCATCTGCGACGAGACCACGAGGACGTCCAAGAAGAAAATGGATTGACGACATCAGAGACATTGTACAACCACACGGAATGGCACTATCCAGTGCCGCCCACCGGGCGCTGGAACGCAAATTATTCCTCCCCACGACGCTTGACGGCAGAAGTGGAAGATGATGATGATGATGATTATGATGGAAAGGGTGGGTGAGGGGGTCACCATGGATAAGTGGTCAAGTTGTCTACCTCGCGATGGGAAGGAGGTGGGTTTGTTTGTAGACTTGGTCGTTCAGACCAGGAGTGCTATGCTTCTGGGGCCATTGGGTGTCACAGCAGCGAGCTACGGAGTTCGTGTGTTGGTAGCCGTTATCAGCTGGCGTCTTGCCGTTCTTCCCAGAGATACCCAACCTGATGGGGTAAAACCCGGTGCTATGAAGTCGAGCCTCACGCCTTTAACATTTAGACTATAAAAAGGCATTCGATAGAGTTACCCTAGAATGTAATTACATAGTTGGATTCTATAGTTTTGATGACAACGTCGGCAAATTACTTCTATGAGCGCCAAACAATACATGTGTGTTTACTTATGAGCTAATTACTAATAACATGTTCACGTCTTTATTTGTTGCCCTCGACCAATATCTCGCGAATATTAGGTTGGGAAACACTGACAGTAGCGAGTAAGGCGAAATACAGGCACAAGTGATATTGTCTTCACCTACCCTCCCGTGTCTGCGGCCTTTAGACTAGGGATCCCAGAGTAGATTACTCCCTGAAGTACTCTGGGTTGTTCTTTCCCCTGGCAATCGTCTTCCTAAGTCTACGCCTGACCTCAGACACAGGCTTGTTGTATTCCTCAGAGGCCTGCGGACAGTCAGTCCACAGATTATTCCTGTTCTGCCGTTGTTCATCCATATTATAAGTTATTTACTATTTATTTTTCTACACAAATGTTACTGCTTGAAATAAATTACTTATGATTTCTTCTGAAATGATATTGTTTATTTTTAATAAATTGTGCTGGGTGCTGTTTCTTATTACATTGTTTTAACTTTTACACAGAAAGCATTATAAAGTACACTCTATAATGTTCATTTGTTTAGTTGACGAAGATAATATTTATTCGTTACTTCTAATGGTTTAAAGCTCTAACACATAATACTAAATAAATTATTTACCTTATGATCAATACTAAGAGTTGTGGGTGCGATTATTGTGTGTAGGTAATAAGTAGAACAAACTTATAGACTGGAAGCATTGTTTAAACAAAACAGAAATGGCATTACCGACTATCTACTATGTGCAACAGGAGGGTTGTTAACTTCGGTATTTATGGAACACTGTAGTGGTAGACGGGTATGTTCCAGAATTAGGAAACCAGAAATTTCTGTTACTAATATATATTTGAAATATACAACCTATTTCCATTACCACTGCTTTGGGCAGGAAACTGCTATAGTGGGCATGGTTTTGTTATCAATAAACAGTACAGATAAGCATGTTTATCACCTTTCATTAATAATGATTATGACACTCAATACTTTTCTCTATAATAATCATTTGCTGTCTGTGCCCTCTGATAAATGATTCTGTCTTGCTCTGTGAGTGTCTCTCCATATCTCCTAATTTATCAGTCCAATGCTTTAAAAGCCCGCTAGGTTTTCCCTCCATTCTCCACAATCTTGAGCAATACGTCATTATGCCAACGGCGACGAATCATATCTCATCGTGAATGTTAATTTATTAGGGACATGTGTGATTTTATTCAGTGTTGATTGTGTGGCATCAATCAATCAAGTGAATTTCTCAAAAATTAGGTTTGTTGAAACTGATTTCCAACATCTCTCTCTCTCTCTCTCTCTCTCTCTCTCTCTCTCTCTCTCTCTCTCTCTCTCTCTCTCTCTCTCTCTCTCTCTCTCTCTCTTTTTTTGTTTTTTCGTTGTACATTCTGACAGACTTTAGTTTGCCCAGTACTTTGTGATATCTTTCCACTTGTGGTTATTTTAAATAATCGTTTCTTTAAGAGCAGGTTGTGGTATAGACAACACTACTAACATTGCTGTCAGTGAACTTTCTGAACTACCGGCACTCATACCATTTTATAAAGACCAACACAAGGCGGTCTGCTGCCAAATCTCCCGCAGCTGTGTTTTAAACGCGGTATGTGGGATTAGAAACTGCGTCCGTAACACCTACGCCACAGAGCCGGCTTCCTGAATGGTCAATGCATAATATTGTTTGGGGGTGTTGTCAACGGATCTAGACAATTAAGATGGTTAAAAACCTCTGAATTAATATATATATATATATATATATATATATATATATATATATATATATATATATATATATATATATATATATATATATATATATATATATATATATATATATATATATATATATAAAATAAGAATGTCACGTCATGTTATACAACTAGTCTATCTAGTGTTAGAAGAACCTGGATTAGTCGTGGGTGGATAACTGTGATTTCCTAGCAAAGATTGTCAGACAACCGTGAGTTATTTATTTAGGTGTGTTAATGTGCAACATATCCAACAAAAAGACACTCAATAAAATAGGCAGTGAACAGAAATAAATGCATCAACATATGAAGGAGCTTTGATTTTTCAACAAACAATACATGTGCTCATGAATTCGATTAGAATAATAGTACTAAGGCGGAGGTAGGCCACCTTCAACAGTACGTAATTATCAAAGGGGAGGGAAGGGGAGACCGGGGAAATGGGGAGGGGGGTGGAATGGAACAAAAATAACACGCACACTACTTGATCTGCTGGATACAAGCAATTAAACTGCACATTTCATTAACATTAATTACAGGGGTTGTCCCAAAGCGGAAATAGCGTCGAGGTGTGAAATGTTAGGTTTAATCAACGGCGTAATGAAGTTGGGTTGTCGTTTTCGTCCTCGACGCCAATTAAAGCAAGATAATTTCCAGAACATTCAAAAACGTATTGAGTGCCCATTTTATAGAGGTTGCGTTGACTCCAGAATCATACTAGTCATAAAAAAAATAATTGTGCTACTACTGGGGATTGAATTCGGACTACTTTCTTTGTTAAACAAATGCGATAACCACTATGCTTCTACGGTTCTTGAAATAAATTTGATCAAATGAGAAACTGATCTGTTACACGTGGCAGGGTGAATGACCGAATCCGACAAAAGCAATTAATACATATAAAGTGAATACAAAACTTCAGACATGCAACATAACAGCTAAGGTTGCAAATGTAAATAAAGAGATTCCCATAAATTAAGATCTAAATCAAATTATCATATCGCCGGAAATAAGAACGACATGATGACGAGGCTTACGAATACGGTAATGGTGGTAATAGGCCTAATAAACGAAAGCAAAAACATGGCATTATCATAGGAATGTTGGTGCTGTTGTAATTAAAAAATAATCACAAAATAAGTGCCTGTTGGACAAGACAATGGTGTTACTCATTTAACGTTAGTATCTAGTAATATTGAAGACTGTGTGCCTTCTAGTGCTCGAAAGAAATCAGTGCATGAGTACAATTTTATGCATGCCAATGTATGAAATTATACAATAATGACTAGTGCTATTGTTTTCTATGATATTTATAGTTGCAAGTTTGGAAACATCTACCAAGTTTCATGAGCACCATTTAACATCGTATCAAATTTTGATTTCTCAAAGTTCAATTGTAAGGCTTAAGATGATACAGTTAGCATTTGTCTGACCATTAGGCTTCATTTACTGGAACCTTGCCGTCTTCACTGACAATAGTTTGTCACATTGTGCTACAAACAATGCACAACAACAACAAAACAAACATAGAGGTCAGACTAGGGGTGGAGTTAGACATCTCCATTGCACAAAGCTTGGCTGAAATGTAAAGACTATCTGTTGCCCAAGCAGCATGAACCCACCTTCGGCCTGCTTAGTATACTCCAGAAGAAAGGTAGCACCAATACATCTGGACCAAGACAAGCTGCAGAAGCTGTCAGATCAGCAATGTTCAAACTTTCCGCTGTCAGAGATTCGATCCTAGACCTGTTGCTGTCCTTGACCTGTTGCTGGCCAAGGCTTATTGCCAAGTCTGCCCTGCAATGACATATAGTGTTTATGGTGCATGTCCTTTTGTATCCTCCCAGTTGCGCTCCTCTGTCCGAAGCCATTGGCACAATGTGGGTGCCCAACATTCCGCGCTAACATTATACAGGTAGTACCGTCGACTGTTATACGGTAGCTAAGTCATATATGACAAGACCTGACATTTCATTTACAGGATTATATGTCCTGCCCTCGTGGTCTGGAATCTTTTTTTTTTTTACATATCCTTTACAGGACATCGCTGTCAACACCAGCATCTTTCAGCTGTATGTTGATTTCTTGGCAAGATTACGCTCAGTAGTTTGCCATTGCTTTCTGAGCGGTCGGCTCACATACCCCGTTAGTTACCGATGCGATTCGAACCACATGCTGATTCTCACCGTCATCACGTTACCTACGAGAGTATACGAGATTACGGAGAAAAGTCATAACCTCTAAGCTACGAAGCCGGCCTGTAACAATTACGTATATGATATTCATTAGATGCGTGTATTGTTCTATTTTCATTAGCCTCTTCAGACAGACGTTCTTCTAGTTATTCTGACCGTCCAAGTATTACTGAAATTGATTTAAAAGTGGATTTTACACTTTTAATTTAAAGTGAATGGTATTAATTTTGATCAATTACAGATATTAAAGTATCTAGGCACAGAGATAACATCAGATGGAAGAAGTATCACAAAAATAACGAACAGAATTGGACATACAAAGACTGCATTTTATGAAATCCTGTGTAATAAATACATGCGTTCGAAGATTATAGAAAATGTTCATGCATATTACACAGAACCAGCTTTAACTTATGGCTGTAGATCTTGGACAATTAATAAATAAGCACAAAACTTCGCTGGAAGCTACAAAGTTGTGGTTTTACAGAAAAATACTGAAAATTATTTGAACCAAAATGAGACATCTAAATGTTTTGAAAGGGGCTAAGACACAATCATAAACACCAGGAAGTAACAGCCGAGATTGTTTGGTCATAGAAAAAAATTAATAAATAAAAACTTGAACATGTTGTGGCGATTTGAAGAATGTGTCGAGGGATATAGAGGAAGACAGCGAGAAAAAGATTGTGGATAACCTTTGTATCATTGCACGAGAGTGTGTCAACGCACTATCGGATATGTGCTGTTGGAGATCGGAAAATGTGGAGTAGAAGCATGATAGCCACGCCAGTCGAGAATGACACTTGATGGTGATGATAATAAATATTATAATATACGTTGCATACTGTTCGAATATGAGATGTTATTATTGTAGCTACCGACTTCATAAACCAAATCAATATCTGATGGGGGAGACACCGGTTAGTGTACTTCCCAACACCATATATAGCGGCTACTCTAGTAGTGCTGGACCGTTTTCTTTGGTGTTCAGCGACCTAGCCTTTTAATATACCACAAGATCTAACTGGAACACGTTCAAGCAGCCGGTGTAATACTGACCATATTTTAAATTTAAGGTGCTCAGTAACAAGATGTATGTTTGTCAATGGAGTTATGCACAATTATTTATGTTGAATTTAAACTGTCTAAATGTAAAGTAGGTATTATTCATGTTATCGAGTCGTTTTAGCCAAACATAACTCGATGGTTTTTACTCACTTTTTGTGTACACGTTCAAAAAAGTCTTTTTGCAAGCTTAATTTGTTAATAATATTTTGAGTAATGATTGATAAACTTATAACTGCTATCGGCTTAGAACTAAGAAACAGACAGACAGACAGACAGACAGACAGACAGACAGACAGACAGACAGACAGACAGACAGGCAGCAGGCAGGCAGGCAGGCAGGCAGGCAGGCAGACAGACAGACAGACAGACAGACAGACAGACAGACAGACAGACAGGAAAGAAAGAAAGAAAGAAAGAAAGAAAGAAAGAAAGAAAGAAAGAAAGAAGAAAGAAAGAAAGAAAGAAAGAAAGAAAGAAAGAAAGAAAGAAAGAAAGAAAGAAAGAAAGAAAGAAAGAAAGAAAGAAAGAAAGAGCATGGGCAGTGAAAAACGATATGTCTACGAATTCCTCTCTATAATTTTACAGCAAACAGTTAATGCAACACTTGTTGTTGGGAGATTATGCGTAACATTGGCACTGAATTGTTATTTATTAATACTAGTCTAACTGTGACCTGCATATGGTCATAGGTAACCCAGTTTAAACTCAAATCAATGCAATGAAGCAATCTATGAGTGTGAAACGTATGGTGGTGCTTTCAAGCATGCAAACCACAGACAAAGAATCAATTGTTACCGAATTTCCCTCAGTCCTGTAAAATTACCAAGTATATACAATCAGCATAAGTTACTGAATGATTATCATTAAGTTGATCGCATTTTATATACACACAATTCTGCGCGCACACCGCACACGCACACACAAACACACACACACACACACACACACACACACACACTATTGAACATAAAAGGCATAAACAACTTTTCTAATGATTAAATATACTATTATAGACAAAGAATTTCTCAGTCTTATATATAATATGTAGTAACTATTTCGCATGGGTACTGTTAGTTACAACGCAATACTATTATAATGGCATCTATGACAAAGCATGTATATCTTAAGTCATTTTTATTTAAAACAGTAAGCTTGATTTGCAATGAAATGAACTAAAATATAATCAGTTGTTGTACAAAAGTAACATTGTATAGATGACTTTACAAATGTAATATAATGTAAATATACAAGAGAAACTTAGTTAATAACTGTATTGTCAAGTGTTTTAGTAATATTCTTCTAATACCTCAGGAAAACATACCAAATTATGTGTAAAAGTTATTAGAGAGGAAACCATGACCAGAAATAAATAGACCGGTAGAAATATATGCGCATTCGATTAGTGTTCAAAGCAAATAAAAACAATGTCAAAACATATGAGCACCAACAGGTAGTAGGCACGAAATAACATGTCCACTTCTAACAGTATAAAACGCGACTAAGTGGTCTTATTCTGCTCTGTATCCCTCATTGGGGATAGGTCCTCAGCCAGACTATGCCAATCAGTTCTATCTTCTGCTATCTCCTGTAGCTTCAAATGCACTCAATGTTATTCATTCCTGCAATTCTCATCTCTAAGTATTTTTAGGTCTCCGCTATTTCGTTTGTCTTGTGGATTCCAGTTTGGTGATTTTGTCATACAATTTTATTTCCACTATTCTGCACAGTCGTTAATTAGTGAATGTTTGTAGTTTATATTTAATTCTTTTAGTTGCTCTCCGTGTTTCTGACCCATACAGTAGTACCGATTTAACATTGGAGTTAAACATTCTAAGTTTAATACTAAGTTTAGTTTCCTTTGACTTCCACAGTTGTCCTAGCGTTATGAAAATTTCTCTTTTCTTTTGTATTCTTATTTTATTATCTCTAGCTGTTTACCAATTTCTCCCCTATTGCTTCCCAATTAAGTGTATAATTCTCCTCTTGGAGAATGGGGGGAGAGTGGGGTTTCCTCAAGAGTGATCGCGTTGTTACATGCTAAGTTTAATCTCATTATCATTGTCATATCTCTATGAATATTCAGACCTAATTGTTGTGATATCTATTCAAAATGTGATCAGTCTATCCTGCTTTTGATTACGTGTATGTGACAGGACTGCAATGTCGTCGGTGAAGTCCAAACTATCGAGTTGCTTTGCTACAGTCCTCGAATTCCATTTCTAGCGGTAGTTGTTGTTGCCTTTCATAACCAAGTCTATAGTCAATAAAAATAATAATAGTGACAAAACACATCTCTGTCGTACTGTGTTTATGTCAAACGTCTATGTCAGTGTTCCCTCATAAAGAGCTCTAAACTTCATATCTTCATATGTCGCCCTTATTAAGTTAATTATTTTTGCGGGATCTCCATAATGTCCGCATCAGTCTCCAGATGGATTCCATATCAATGTTGTCAAAGACATTTTCATAATCCACAAATCCAAGTATAAAGTGGTGAATGCAGTTCAATACTTTGCTCTGTTATTATGCGTTGAGTGACTACCAGGTCCATGTAAGATCTTTTGGATTTGGTTATCTCTTAGCTGTTTGTCAGTGGTATATCTTAATCTGCAGAATAATCCTGCTTAATATTTTCACAGGCACTGACTATAGCATTATTCCTCCATAATTTCGACAGGCCTGCAGGTCCCCTTTCTTGGGCAACTTCACCAGATATCCTCCACCCCAGTCTCTTTCCAGATTTTTTGCTACTTATCTCAGAATTCGAGGCTGTGATACAGTATTACAGCCTGGGATTGAGATAAGTAGCAAAAGTAATGTTTTTCAAATTTTAATTTTCTATTCATTGTTCTCATTTTATTATTTGTTTCTTCTTCTCATCCCATTCTTATGCCTTAATGTAGTCACTGGTGGGTCTTCTTTGTGATTATATGTTGTGTTTTGTGTATGTATTTGTTTGCTGATAAAGGCTAGTCGCCGCAATGTCCTGTATTTTTCGTAATTCTGTTCTGTAAAGCTGCATTACTTTGTGTCATTTTATATTGTTACTCTGATGATATTACTATCTGGGGATTTTACAGACATTTGTTAAAAATCTACGGTGAAGATAATGAGCCATTATGCAGCGATGATTTTTAAACAATTCTTATATTAGTTAAAGATTCCGCATGCAAAATGTAGAAAATTATAAACACTCGGAATTATATATATATATATATATATATATATATATATATATATATATATATATATATATATATATATATATATATATATATATATATATATATATATCATGTGCCATGCCGAAAAGTGTGGGCGGTCATGACTAGCCATTTCACTCGATCACCAGCGTCGTGGATCAGCTCAGTGTTCCTGTCTCGTCCATGCCATGTGGCCAAGCCATCCAGGTATTTTCCTCTCGGTCTGTTCCCTTCAATCTTGCCAGTTGTCACTAAGTTCTCCAATCCATTTCTTCTCATAAAATGTCAAAAAAAATTTGACTGTCTACGTCTAATTTCTCTAATCAGTTTACGATTTTCATTTGCATCCTGCAGTACTTGGTCATTGGGTTTTCTGTCTGTCCATTGTATTCTTTGCATTTTCCTCAGAAACCACATTTCTGCAGCCATCAGATGTTTTTCAGCTTGACTGCACATTGTCCAAGTTTCACGTCCATACAAAAGAACAGGCTCTATGTATCCCCTCAACACTCTTTTTCTCGTTTAAATTGACATCTTTTTATTGGTCAGAATGTTTTTTATCTTGCTAAAGGCTACTTTCGCCATGGCGATTCTTGTTCTAATCTCTTCAAGGCATCTCCCATCAGATGTTATGACTGTTCCGAGATAATTGTACCGATCCACTTGTTGAAGAATATTCCCATTTACTTGTATATTACATTGTGGTACTTCGTTCTTCCTAGTGACGACCATAACCTGTGTCTTCTTATAATTTAATTCCAACCCCAGCTGCTCACTGTGTACAACAACTGCGGCTACTAATTGTTTTAGATCTTGCGCATTGTCTGCAATCAATACTGTATCATCTGCATATCTAATGTTATTGATGTTTCGTCCTCCAATGCTGATTCCATTTATATCTTCTACATTCCTGAAAATATTTTCACTGTATAAGGAAAAAAGATCTGGAGACATTACACATCCCTGCCTAACACCTCTCTTAATAGATTGATATTGTCCCACTTCATTATCAATCCTTATGGCAGCTTGTTGTTTCCAATATATGTTTTTTATAAGTCTAATGTCTTTCCCATCAATTTGTAGATCTGCAAGCATATCTACCATGTTAACATGTCTAACTCTATCAAAAGCCTTTGTATGGTCAATAAAGCAAAGGTGTATATCCTTGTTTACTTCTATAGCACGTTCAATAACTGTTCGCAGCATATACACAGCATTTACTGTACCCTTTCCTTCTACAAACCCACATTGTTCTTTCCCTATTTCAGGTTGTATTTTCTTCCTCACTCTTTGCATGATAATTCGTAGCAAAATCTTTGTGATGTGGCTCATTATACTAATTGTTCTATGTTGATCACATTCCAAGGTTCCTGATTTCTTTGGGATTGCAATAATTATAGTCACATAATTCAGAAGGTATATCTCCAGTATCATATAATGTGTTAGGCAGTCTGGTGACTTGATCTAGTCCAAATTCTTCTAATGCTTTAATCATTTCTTTTGTGATGTTATCTGCACCTGGGGCCTTGCCAGCTTTCATATGCTTAAGAACATTTCCAACCTCCATCTTCAGAATTGGCGGCCCTTCATAATTAAATCTAATATCATACTGTTCCTCTCTGTTATCATTATAAAGGATATATATATAAACGAAATATTGTTCCCCCGATTCTACTTAAATATCACATGATCTTGCTATTAATGTATACAGTACTGCTCATGCGCCTGTCTATTCAATAACTTGGTTCCATGACAATGATTTCAAGGAGGCTACTATTACAGAATATATAGAACTGTAGACCCAATAACTACAACATAATGTAGTGGCCTCCACAATATGAATACCGACTTTATTAAAGGGCGACAATGTGGTGTCAAATTGTTTGTGCTCTCGCTTCCCTTTAGAGATTTCAAACATCATCAACACACATTGTGAAGAGAGTCAGAAAATTGAAGATAAAATAACAGTAGACAATGACAAATGGCACCCAAAAGAATGATGTGATGGAGATGCTTCACTGTCGTTAAAATTGTACAGACATGTTACGAGTTCAGTTTCATTTCATTATAGTCATCCCACATTACGATCAGCGGCGTTCACATTGGTGCTCAGTCCTCTTATACAACAGCCGTCCCAATGTGCCTGTATTGTTCCCATGAGGAAATGGTTATAACATCTCTTCTTTTGACCAAGGTGCCAAGCTTCAATCACATGCCGAATAGCTAGGCTGGCGTCAGAGACCCGTCAGTATCCACCAGCCGAGCCCGTACAATACTGACTAAATCTAAATAATTGTCCATCGCTGCGGTATCTCACTGTTGTCATGACAACCTTAGAGTATTCATGCATGTCTACGGATATATCAGTCTATTTTTCTCTGTGTTGGAGCTCGTCGAGGTCGCATACCTCTGGATAATATATTCAGTTTCTGCCACCCAGGTACAGCCTCTTGTGAGACACATTTTCTTTCTGGTGTTAGCTATGTGCAACGGGTAGTTTTTGTTTTCTGATGTTTTCAAGCACCCCTTAGTCATGTGCAACTTCGTGACATGTAGACACCGTTGATAAGTCAAGGATGTATCGCATGGTCTGGACCGAGGTGTCTTTTGTCAAGTCGAGTATGAGTCTCCCTGCCTCTTTTTTACAAGCTGCCTAATCTTTCTAGCTTGATTCTGCTGACTGGAAGAAGATCCAGACCGTCTTATTTTACGCTTAGTCCTTGCTAGAGGAGAAAGAGCAGGCGTTGTTCAATGTTGGCTGCTGTCGTCACCTTTAGTGCTGTCAAGCCTTTATGGGCCTGATTATGACATTACGCGATATGTTTATGACAAACATCTGGCATAGGCAATACCGATATATTTAATTGTGTTCGTTCTATTGATGTCTATACTGTGCATACTAATGACTGGCGTTGACACGCTGTGTGAGTGTTCAGGGAGAAAAAGCAAAGAAGGCTTTGCCAGTTCCATCTGTGGCCTTCATTCCTGGCACCTCTAGCTGAGTTTATCTGTTCATACTGCAACACTGCTAAGATTTCATCCCTATGTTTTTCACCCTATTAATATTATTATTCATCATCATCATTATCATCATCTTCATCGATATTATAATTGTTGTTATTGTTATTAAATATTATAAAGTCAAATTCTATACGTATGGGTTTCACAATAGCAGTGGATATATAAAGCATAGAATAAGATAAATACATTTACGAAACTACTAATGACAAAATACAATTTAGAGACATTCTGGAGGTGAACTGGAAATGTGTAGCAATGTTGGATGTGTATGATGTATTCTCAGACTCAGCCATGCATTACTATTAGCCAGATGTCATGCAATGCAGAAAACAGCTAACTTCAGAACTCAGAGCACCTTAATAAGCCGTTAAAAGCCATGCCAGTATGGCAGTAGAGTTTACACAATTAAAGCAGATTGTTTCTTTATCAAGTTATTCAGTGAAGCAGCACACGAGACACAGCACACGAGACACAGCATTCAAGACACACTTCCGCTCTTGTATATGTTGTTATTAATTAAGTATGTAGCCGTACTTCGTTGATGAGCTAGACGAGATCTTGAAGTCGCTGTCCAGATAGCGGTCCTAACAACTGTCGTTGCTTGTCCATCTTTTCCTGAATGTCTTTGACCTGTTCTCTCATCCGGATAAAACGGGACGGTTCATATATCAGGTCATCTGGGGATAATCTCGACTCCACGCGATACTGTGGGCGAGGTCAACACGTCAGAAACATATTAACTCTAAGCACTTGTAACATGTGGGAAATGTTTACACAGAACACTGTTCTTGTAGCATGAATCACAATATGTATTATTTCATTGAATTCTGATGAAAATATTCTAATACATAAACTTCGTTAGTAAGAGTTTTTTTTTTTTTTTTTGGTTTATATTTCGACAAAAATAATACAATATCTATCATCGATTAAAAGGTTATAATCTCATTTTATAATGAATACTTTAAGGCTCGTCGAGTTAGTCATAGCCTGCTGCATGGTTTACACATATTACAACCTTCTTTCTGTAGTTTATTTGCATGGATGTGAATGGCCCACATAGAATAATTGCCAGTTCACAAAACATTTCAAAAAGCCGTTGTTATATTAAATTATTATTCTTACCTGCCAGGATAAGAGATTTCTTGGCTTAGTGAAGCCGTCTACATCCCTGATAGCTTTTCTGTCGGTCGGTTTGGGCTAAATAGATGGAAGGCAATGAATCCACGGAGATAATGACATAATGCAGCCACTTCAACATGAGAGTTGTACAAACAAGCACATTGCAGAAACAACACTTACATGCTCAAAGATGTGTTCTTACTGTTAATGATTGTTATGCATACACAAGCGAACTTTATTTAGCCATAGATCTGTATATCTGACTATCTTGATGTGGTAGAAAAACTATTCAATGCAATCTACAACGGTGGGTATAGTAGTAGGTCTCTTTCAGTCCTGTAGGACTATAGAGTTGTGCTGTTGGGAAGGCACCTGATAATGGTGACTGCATAGTCCAATGTGAGAATGATAATCTTTGTCACAATTGGGTATATATATATATATATATATATATATATATATATATATATATATATATATATATATATATATATATATATATATATATATATATATATGTGGATGGGTGGGTGTGGGTGGGTGTGTGTGTGTATGTGTGTGTGTGTGTGTGTGTGTTTTTTTTTTTTCCCCCCTGGTGGTCTCTTGAAATATAATTTCATAGCTCAACCAATGTAATCTGGTACTATAGTTTATGGTGAACATCGCGCAATTTGTGTAATGAGTCATGTGAATAAACAATGTTGAGAATTATAAACGGTAAAAAAAATAGTACAACAATATAATAAATTAGGTGATGAACAGTGTGGATTTGTAGACGGTAAAGCCATAAACAATGCAAGATACATCTAGAGAAGTTTAATGCACAGAATAATTGAAATGCAGAGGGGTATGTATTTGCGATTTATTGATCACAATAAAGCATTTAATAAAATGAAACAGGAAGAATTCATTATATTTGTGGAAAATTTAAACACTGGTCATTGAAGATGTGAGAATATTTGAATCAGTACAATTATCTTAGAACATTCATATCATCTGACGAAAAATGCCTTGTAGAGATTATAACAAGAATAGCTATGGCAAAAGTAGCCTTTTGCAAAATGGAATATTCTCAACAATAAAAGCTGTCATTGCTGTGAGAACAAAAGTTCGTAACTGATTATATTGTTGTATGCGCATGAAACATTGTCAATAAGCAGACAAGCAGAGAAACGTCTACAGGCAGTGGAAATATTGTTTCTGATAGATATGCAAAGAATACAATGGGCGCACATAAATACGAATGAGATGGTCCTTCAAGAAACACATTACAACGGTAAACTGATTTCAGAAATTAGATGTGTGTAGACAAACATGATTTGTTGGGCACCTTATGGTAAGAATTACACTTGAAAACTTAGCGACCACTGTGGAACCTGCTAGAACAAGCGCATGGGAAAACACAGAGATAAATACATGGCTGGCTTGGGCACATGCCATAATCGAGAAGAAGTAAAAGCAACACACTCACGTCTCTCAGCAGAGGAAACTTCAACTTCCCACAACGCTTAATAACAGGCAAGAAGAAGAAATAATACAGTAACTGTCTTCTTTCCGTCAACGAATAAGCAAGAGAAGAATAGAGACAAAGAAGTAAAACAAAGCGAGACAGAATCGTTAAATTAATTTAGCTTCAGCCTGTTTACGTAAAAGGTGACGGTCCGTTTTACACGCCGAAGGAGCATTGGGCATATGGAACATGGCCCATTTGTTTATAGACCAAACGGCACTCAGTGTGTGATGTGGTCGGTATCACGAAGCCTCCTTTACTTCCCAAGACATTTCCAGATACACACGTTAGGCTGAGTTTATGTTTAGTACATGCGCTGTGGCGAAGAAGTTACAAACACAGTTCGTAATCCC
This sequence comes from Cepaea nemoralis, assembly GCA_014155875.1. Taxonomy (NCBI): domain Eukaryota; kingdom Metazoa; phylum Mollusca; class Gastropoda; order Stylommatophora; family Helicidae; genus Cepaea; species Cepaea nemoralis. The sequence continues at coordinate 297,990 of JACEFZ010018878.1, read as the reverse complement.
GCATACCGTGTTCGAAATACAGCTGCGTGCGATTTGGAAGCCTTGCACTTATGTTGATACAATGGTAGTGCCGGTCGTTCAGTAAGCAATGGCAAACTAATGAACGTAAGCTTGCCAAGAAATTACAAAAAAGCCCCAAGAAATTACAAAAAAAGCCGCTGCCCCCCCCCCCCCCGCAAAAAACTGCTGGTGTTGACTGCGACGTTCTGTAAAGGATGTGCAACTAATTCGTCATGTTTAGAAGGAGTGCTCAAATGACCTTTTAAACAGGAACCAACTTTCGATAAGAAAACGCATGATAACTTCACACTAAGCAAATGTGTAACAATGTTGGTGGTGTTTATGGCCAACTTACCAATGGTGGTCTTGACGCTTGAAGAGCACTAGTGCTTGGTGTTCGGTAGTAGATTCCTTCCTGAAATGAAATGTATCTACTGCCTAGTTGTGTGTATAATGCAAACAGAACCGGACTCAGTGGAGAAATACAGAGCAGTTGTATCACTTTCTTTAATGCCAACAATTACAAAGGATGTTACTGTTTACAGTTCCACTATTCTATATATCGTTATTGTCTTTCAATAATCAGCAATTGTTTTATCTTTACGAATCGTTTCTCTCAATAAAAACACATTGTATATGTGTACGTAATTTTGCACTACTAGCTTGGTTTGGTGGCTAATCAAAAGATAGTGAAGATAGATTACAATAGCTAACATATAAACGGTTGTTTAGATACAAGAGAAAATTAAAAGTCACAGTTAGACAAACATTAATTTAGTTCAGAATCCATACTTTATACAAAGGAACTGCAACTGTAAAAAATGATACCGTAAATACGTTATATCTTAAAAATCAATCTTAAGTAGTTACTGAATTGGTTACCCGACAATTTAGCCAGGGGTTCAATGCCTAGAGTGGCAGGACATTTCCAATAGCTCTGTTGTTGAGAGTATATACATATATATCTTCTTGTAATCCGCTACTATTCAGTGTGATACAAAACTGTTTCCATTTGAATTATCTAAATAAAATTATAGTTAACTGTAGCTTCTTAAAAATAATGTTAGAAGCATTACATAAACAATAGCAGCATCCTACATATTTCACATAATTATCACAGAACAAACAATATATGAAAGGGAGCTTAGCAATTAAAGATTACACGGGTTAATACCAATATTTGCATGCAGTTCACATATTTTGGAGACATTAAAGTGTTTTTGTGTGTGTGTGGGTGTGTATGTGTGTGTGTCTGTGGGTGGTACCATACAATCTGAAACACATATGTAAGGCAGAGTACATATAATGAATGAACATTTGCTACAGTAATAATGGCATGATTTAAAAACACACGTGAAGAAATTCTAATGAAGTTTACTTGCATGAATGTAAACTGTGTTAGTATTATGGCACACACATAAGAGCTAGTAATAGATAGAAATTCAATACAGAAAACAAAGTGTATGCCTCTGAACCAGTCGTTCTGTGTCGTCGCATAGTAATATGACGCTTGCAACTTTCAAAAGTTCAGAACGGCGGGTTTACAATCACGCGTGTCAGATATAACCGTTTGACGTTGTTTCGCGAATTTTACGTCATATAGAGTTGAACGCGTTTGCTCCATTATTACCTTAGGTCTCGAGAAACGCCCAACATGGTTACATAACCATGCTGCATGCTATCTATCAGCAATCTATATATCAAAGTATCCATACTTTCTTTCTTCGCATTACATTCGTTCTAGGAAGTCGGGAGGTCAGCCGCCCGGCTTCGTTCAAAGTACTTGACAACGACCTTACCTCGGGTTCCTCTCAATTCAGCTCACGTAGCTTGCTAGCTGCATACGCAGAACGAGGTCTTCTGTGGCTCCTGCCTACATCTGATGCTTCCAGCCTACTGCCGATGATTGCCGCCTGGCAGAGCAGAATCCAACACTATCAGTCATTTGCATTCCTTTTTCACTTTTCTGTTAGTGCCACGAAGACTCCAAATGCACGATGCTATTCAAGCAGACCTACTTGTCATTTATTCTTTAAAATGTATTCTTTCTCCTTAGAGCTTTAAGGAAACTGTATCTTTAATCGATTTAAAAAGAGTGACTTATATATTCTTATATTTTGTTGAAATAATTTATTATTAAGATATATATTGCATTAAAAGTTGATGATTAAACTAAACGAGATATTAAATATTGATCCATGAATATAATTAAACAATTAAAAACTTAACTTTAAATTTAAAATCCATGTTTGTTTGTTTTTTTTAAATATCAAAATAAAATTATAGAAATTGTAAAATGTTGATCATCTTAAATTTGCATTTGTTGACTAATTAATTCCTACTAATGTAATTTCAAAAAATGTCTCACAAAGCATTCATTTAGTGTTACATAAAATCAGTTCTAATGTCGTGCCACGTCTAGTTAGTATGCACAGATATAGATACGCAGCCTAGATTTCTCGTGGCAAGCAGGAATGGAGGAACGTACACAGAAAAGCGCCAAGACTGCCACCGATACACTGTTATATTCGATTTCCAGTTACGATCGAAAATAGAAAATTGCAAAGTTTAATGGGTGGTCGTGCCGTTAAGCGAATGAAGCGAATAATTCTTGCAGGTAAGTCTTAAACTGCCACGATTACCTATAAAGCCGAGAGAACCTCTTAGCAAATGAGGAGATGGGGGTATCGCATTCAACATCACAGTGGAATACACCTAGGCCAAGCAACTTTGAGATGAAATGTCCTCACGATTGATAGCATGCTACCGCCAATGCATCTCTCCTTCGCTACATGCAGTAAGCCATAAGGACGGACAGCAAAATGCAAAGAGTACATGACAACACAGTAGAAGGGGAAATAGCTTCCAAACACATAAATATGTAAAATTTAGTTCAGACAAGAAAATTCGATGGCTATTTCTTAAAAGGCATGCATATTAAATGCTGATCGTGGTGTATGAGGAAGCTCGAGGACAGATATATTTTAATGAAACTCTGCAGGAGAAGTATTATAGCCACGAAAAAGTTCAAATTGCAAGTAGGTGAGAAATTCAGCAGTGCTTCATGTAGACACGGAGAAGCAGTGTATTTATTATCATTGCTGTAACTGATTATCACATTCTTAGTGTGTGTGTTTGGTTTTTTTATATTTGTTTTTCTTTGGAACACACAGAGTGAATGCATTTATTGACAACTAGTGCTTCTCGGTTTTAATGTCATGAAGCTCAGCTTATTTGTTGACAAATGAGTTCTGAGACAGACATGTTCAGATGAGATATCTTCAACACAGCGACACACATTATCAGAAGCAAAAGCTGTATACCACGTATACACGAAACAACATTCCGAAAAAATAGGTGTAGCGTTCAGGAGAGCATGGCGGACATTTGCAGCTATCAATCATGTGCAAGCCAATAGACATACGAAATGAAACCCCCCACGACAGTTCCCTATATCAGTCTTCACAAGCAGAATCTTCAAGCATATGACTGCTTCGTGGTAGAGTAAAATTTAATCGCTAATTTTAACTAACATGGCACTTTATACAAATGCCAATATAATGGATAGCAAGTGAATGTTAGCTAATGAAACTAAGTGCATAATTGTGTTACTTCTAACACTTTCACTAAACGTTTGACCTCAGTCCACAACAGTCATATACGAAGGTTCCGCCTAGAAATGAAAGCATTGCGTGCTGTAATTAGCAAGGTTGCTTGACCCAGAATCGTTCCAAAGTATATTAACCTTAGAATAACTCCCAAGCAATGGACGAGGAGGCTTTGCATCAAGACCGGTCCTCCCGCGCTGGGTGTAGATGGATCTAGTCACAGTTCGCTCTTGCACATCAGGGATCTTGAAATAATAGTCGGAAGCTCTGTCAAAGCTGTAAGATGCGCCGGCTGGTCTCCAGGAACTTCCAGGATACGATTGCCGTTCCGTAGTTTTAGCTCTGGCAAGACGACCGGCGTCTTTTCTAAGAACAACTGGCCTGTGAGCCCACAGCTGGGTCGACGGGATTGAAGACTGGTAAATCAAGTCTGCTTGATAGTCAGACCTCTGAGATGGTTCAAGGGATCTTGCTCTGATCGTTCTCAGGAAATCTGACCGTACGTCCACAGGCCTGTGAGCCCGAAGATTTTCGGTTGGAAGTGGCTCTGGTGGCTTGGTAGCCTGCTGAACTCTCCTGGTTCGTGGCGGGACAGATGTAGCACGGACGCTTCTAGAATCAGGCGGTGGCACCGAACCACCTCGAGCTCTAAGGTACCAAGGAGCCTCTGCCTGCGATAGAACGACTGGCTTAGAAGCAGTGACATTACTATTAATAAATCTAAAGAAAGTATTAGCTGCTAATATTATACAACATTAGGTCCCTGAAGAATGGGATAGATTCTAGTCAGCAAAGACGTTGCTACCTGAGTATATTGCTGCTGCTGGATCTGCAGCCCAGGGTAGGGGCGAGATGAAGGAGGGACTGAACTAGCCCGTACCCTCCTGCTGACTGCAGCCACTCGCGGATTAACGTGCTGCTCTGTGGACACCTGGAATAATTTGTTATCGTAATATTGAGGGGAAAACAATTCTATAGGAGAGAACAGATATGCCAGAGAACGAGGAAAAGATGTTTTAAAACAATATGCTGTTGTTTATGCGTGACGTATAAAATATATAAAAATCAATACTCATGAAAGGTATGAAGAAAGAACTTTACCAAAAGAAAGGTGTTTTCCACATTGTACTTTCTACTCTTCAATTTCACTGTGGTTCCTTTTAACACAGTCCATCTGCTGTTTAGTTTCCGTTATTTTCTGATGTTTTCTTCGATATCAATTCATTTTCTTTATTAGTGGTCCGTTTGAGGTGCGTTTCAGCCTTCACACCTGGGCATGTACTTAAGAAAGAACAAAATGAGAACTAAAGGTACGTAAAGCTGATAATGAAGATCACATTGCACGAATAAACAATTTTGCACACTGACATAAGCAAGAGAGAAGTTGAATAATGCAGACCATAAGCAGTTTACCAGAAACTGGCAAGTAAAAACGTTACAACAAAACTGGCGACCCTAAATGTATTAAAACACTGTTAATGTTAGGATGAAGGGATACGAAACCAATGTAATATGAACGATAATGATCAAAGGGGGGAAATGCAGAGAAAGAGAGAGAACATCAAGAGCTGAAATCTAAAGCAGCATTTGGAATATAGTGTTAACGAAGAGTTTAGAGTGAAAGATATTTTCCATATATGGGAACAATTCACAACCAGACCACTGTTCATATAAACAAGAAATATCGCAAAACACAGAGACACTCATTGATTGGATGCCTGAAACCATGATATCTGCTACACCATACAGACGCTTGGTTGAGTACATTGACCCTAACTTGTTTGCTACTCTATCAGCCACCGGTTCGCGTTACCATCACTATGTGCTCTATCTATCGTCGTCGCACGGTAGAATCACAACTAATATATCTAAACTAAAAGCGGTGTCGGGTTTTGTCATTGTTGAAAATTCGGCGTGGCGTTGGTCTTTCTGTGCTTCCCCCATCGTGCTTACCAAATTATAGTAATTGTAAATTGTGATTATCATTAACACCTATAACAATTATATAATATGTGCTTGTGCAGAGCAACAAATAAATGTGCAAAAGAACAGCCACACAACACATGAAAAATACAAAGTAGAAACTAATGTGCATCATGCGTCCCTCAGTATTAAAGTTTACAAAGTATTAGTCAATAGAAGCAGCTATTTACATTGATATTTTTAAGTAGATAACAACAAACAAACAAAAATAATAAAACGAAGAAAAAAAGCACGCATACATCAAACAAATTAGTAGTCCGATATCTGTACTAATTTCCTGATGTATAATCACAACTTTTCCAATAAAAGCAAGAGCTTCACACTTAAAAGCATAAATTAGTAGGGTTATTAAAATCAACAACAATTATTAGTATTTTTCTTTCTTAAATTTAACAATATGTGACTCTTACTCTGTTAAGCATGCATATTTAAAATTGACGAATCACGCACCAACTAGCAAATGAAACAATAAAGGAGTGTTTACACTGTTTACATTGTCAGTCCTGAAATAAGTGTAACTGTCTATTCCATAAATATGTAAATGTAAAAAATAACCATAACATAATTAACGCATTATATCTAACATGCTTGCAGTATTTAAAAAAAAATATGACTAAATAAAATGTTCACGAAGACCACTTCAACAAACCAAACTGTGAGTGGCGTGTTCAGGTTGATATGCCCCTAATGTGACATCCTTGGAGACTGAAATAAATCTGTCTCAGAAAACAAGGCAATTAACTTCAATAGTAATTGTCCACCACAGATCTCAAGTAACACTAATTACACTGTAAGATGAATTATGTATACTATTTAGGATTTCGAAATATTCTAATTGAAAAACTGTAAAATGATCAGTGTCACACCCCTTTGCATTTCAAGCCGTTGAAGCTGCTAATCATGCAGATATAATGTAACAGTTCAGTGTTTACAACATCAACAAGAAACAGTGCGTACAAGAATTTGGATTCTAGAAATCATAACCATTTAGCTGTATTAATAAAATATTGGCCGGAAAAATACTTTACTGCGGCTATTAAAAACGTGCATGTTTTTACTTAAATGTGTAAATAGTCTGAAAAGTAGATATTATAATAATTTATTTAATTATGTGTGCTGTAATTACCAAGTAAAATAAATTTACTGTTAGCGTGTAGTATATTAAAATTATATGTAGAGAAAAAGCAATTAATGCAGAAAATGAGAAATATTTCTGCCAGCGTGCACTTAAATGTGAGTGGCGGAGCACAGAGACAGAGCAAGCAGAGCAGATAAAGCTGCTAACATAGGTTATTTGAACACGACAATAAGCTGCAGCAATCAAGAAAGCGTACACAACTATTAATATTTCATAAAGTTCTTACGCCAGTGGCATAATCATATCTACTTTGGCACATTCCAGTGGTAACACGGCGGGGATACGGACAAGGTTCATTAATAAATTTGAAATTGTCATTTAAAAGCCAGTATCACATTTCGAAGAGAGATGATTTTGTAATTTCCATGGTAGATTATTTGTGGAAAGAGATTTAAAAGTTTATCTTATAAGAAACCGAAAAATAACCCATAGGAATATCCCAAAACACGCCACGTGAATATTCTAAACGTTAGTGACAATTCGAGACAGCTCAATAGCATTATAAACCAGGGGTGGGTATTAATTTTATTAAAAGCGTCTTTTGGATTATATATATATATATATATATATATATATATATATATATATATATATATATATATATATATATATATATATATATATATATATAAAGCAATGATCTGTCTGGAATGTCAACTGAGCCTAAGCAATAATAAGCAGTGTAAAAATGCATCGTGGTTACCTTGATGTTAATTTTCTCTAACACTGTAAGCTTGCCGGGGGAGCCAGACCCATCGCCGCCAGCTTTATAATAAGGCAAGTGAACTTTCCTGTCTAAAGGCATGGTGGTTTCGCTCACCACCAAGGGGAAGACGTCCACTCGGTGAGACTGGCCGTTGTCCAAACGCGATCTGTAAGATGATACTGGAACACTATGTGCTCGTCCTCCAATATGTACAGGCATGTGGACTGTACTGTGTGCATAACTGGGTCGAGTGGCCGGAGCAACGCTGCGTAAGCGAGCATAATCCCCTCTGTTAACATGGTCCCTTACATCTGATCGTATGTCCTGCAGTTTGTTTAAGTAGCTGGACAAAAATGAATCTGCCGGACTGATTGTCTTAGGAGTTATCCCCAAAATACGTTCATCTAATCCAATGTGTGCTCCTTTTAACGGGATCGGTGGTGGGTAATACCTAAACCCGTATCTGTTCTTCCCGTCCTCCGATACAGCACTTCCTTCTACACTCAACACAAGACTTGCATGCTTGTAGTCGGGGAGCTTGGAGTCTTCCAAAACCTTCTTTGCCCGGGCCGCAGTGCTGGATACGATGGAGTCAAGCAAGGTGTTGGATTGGTACGGCCTCGTTAGCTCATCCTGATATTTAGAATATGTTGGCAAAATAGACCGAGTGGCGAAAGAAGTTGGAGGAGGTGATAAACTGCGCAAGGTCGACGAAGAAAGGTTGTATGACGGTCTGTCATTGTCTTCATGTCTGGTCAGCTCCAAGATTCCATGTCGAGACGGACCAAAGGGGACATAATCATACATGTCTGCCATGTCGGCTTCATAGGAGCCGTCGTAATCACCGTCATAGGTGCTTAGTTTTAGAGAAGACTCGCCTGAAGGACGCGGACATGAATAGGTACCATACCGCTCGGAGCTGTTGCCATAATCATCTTCTATATCATCGCCTTCAGGTGAAGCCGAGCTTCGGTACCTTAGACTGTGCACATCCTGGCTTCCGATTGGCGATCTGATTATCTTATATTTCCGTCTGTAAGATGTTTCTGGCTCGTAATCATCATCATCATCATCATCGATGTCCAAAGCATTGCTGTCGTAATTCCTTGTTTTAGAAAGTATGGGCGACGATGACCTATATGAAGAAGTGAGTGATGGTGGAGCATAGCCGTGTATGAGTCTGCTGGTGAAGGTACTGGAAGGAGATGTATCTGAGAGGTAAGGTCTGTATGAAAATTGTAATGAGTCACTTGAACTAGAACTGGTTGGAAGAAATGTTTTGTACAGTATATTGTCTCTTGCTGAATGTGGAGTGGCTGAAGAACCTCTAAGGTAGGAATTTATCCTAGATGACAATAATGAACTTGGTGGAGGTGCGGATGATAAGGCAGATTTCAATCTATCAATGTTTTTGTAAGGCACCACGGCTCTAGAACTGCTTGTTGGTTTTATATCCAGTTGTGGTACGGGCTGATAGCGTTTGGTTGGACGGCCAGTCCGTACGGGCGTACTATCACGAGACCCGCTTGGCGAACGCTGTATATGGACAAGTGTAAAAGCCCGTTTATATCATTAACAACATAAGATACATCGACCAATATGTGTGGTGTTCAGTTTTAAATCAGCAATTACATGTCACTGCCATTTGATACGATTACTTTGTGGGTAACAACAAAATAGGAACGATACCATCCTTATAAAATGTTATAGAAATGAAATTATTAAAGGCACATTACAAATGACGTTTCCGAGCGCATGTGGCAACCGTTATTATTTACAACTAACTGCGCGACGGGTTAATAAGTAGATAACATCTGAACTAGAAATTACTGACATGTCTCGTTCTAACATCTAATGGCTAGCAACAGGTGGCTGACTTTAACCGTAGAGGAATGAGCAGCTATATACAACTTCTAAGTAGGCTAATATAGCCAGGACTTAGGCTGTGAGTCTTATTAAATGCAATTCCAACATACGACTGCAGGAATCCAGTGGAAGGTTTTCTGAACATTCAATATACTCCGAAACGTTTGCTAATCTGGCTAATATTTACGGAATATCAGATGTTTTAAAATATAAAGTACAGGTTAAAGAAAATAAAGATACACATATAGAAACATGGGTAAACAATTTGTGTATCTTTCTCAATTAATAATTCATAAAAATACCCGAAAGAGCAGAGATCTGTGGAGGACTTTACAAATATGATGAATTTTGTAGATTATCCACCAATGTTTACACGTTTTAAGCAAAATAATCCAAAGTGCCAACAAATGGAGAAAATAAACACAAATTCAAACAAATGAACAAGTACTAACAAACAGGCAAACACTCAAATGAATACAGAATCAGGAAAAGCATAGATAGAGATAATGTGATATGTTATGTGAATGCAACATGTGAAACAGGACATTTTTTAGGAGTATCACAGACAAGAAATACGCTGTGGAATGTAGGCATCCTTGACAACTTCTGTAAAAGAAAAACAATATTATAAAATAAAACACTTTAGATGGCCTTCAGTATTCTCAGATGTGAGTTATACGACACCTCTATAGAGGATTATGTTGTCCTAATTACCATGTATTATATCTTCATCGCGGTCACTTAATATACTTATAAAACTGGTCAACATTTATATTCAGCTGTTATCATAAATGAATAGACTAATATTAGTCACTTGACAAGCTAACTGTGCATAAGCTTGGGGTCGAGCCATCATATTCACCAATTGTAATTTGGCTGTAAGAATGTGAACATGAGCCTTCCGTCACTGGCTTAAAATGACACGTATTCGTGGTGTTTGGTATTTATGTCAATTGATAACATAACCATTGTGTTAATATTTTCCAGAGCAAATGTCTGAAGGGTATAATGTTTCGCTATTTACAGTACAACGTTAGTATAGACCTCTCACTTGTGATTTAGACAAGTTACCCATAGTGGACAGTAAATAAGTAACTAATGGACCCTTTTATATGTCTTTAGGGGTGGTGGGAATATGGTGTTAGACTCATATTGTTAAGGCAATAAGTACTCCACACAACTGTCTTCACTTCCCAAGAAAGTTACTGTACCCTCTAAGGCTAAGTTAGTTAGTTAAGTCATTCTGGGAGCCCAGGTCAATTTAAAAAATCTGTCTCGATGAGAATTTGAACCCCTAGCCACTAGGCTTCCTAGGGTAGCATCTAACCGTTAGGTTACTGCATATAACTGGATGCTTAAGTAAAATACATCAACAGAAAATTATTTGCTAATTGCAAGCAAAGAAAATATGTCTTACAAAGAAATAGCTCGGTTCTTTACCGGGTAGGATGAAATTATTGTAATGACAATGTCAGTTTTGAGGCAGAATGGGGATTCAGAGATATAGAAGTTGACAATGCGTTTATGCCCATTAATGCCCAAATGTGACAAATAAACCTGCAAGTGTATATGATATATAATTGTGTCTTCTCAATGTTTCCTACACAGGATCTTGCTTTGGTGGTAATTATATGCTTCAAAACGGAGCAACAAGAAAGTCATTTGATACTGCAGACGTCCATCCATGTAATGTTAGTCTTAATATTTCCTCTCTTGAGCGGTTTGCTACATCTCCTATATCTAAAACTTTCACTTTCAAATCAGTTAGCGACTAGAACTGAGCTTATACATACTAGAACAGTGCTGACAGGCAATACGTGGAACCCGCTAGATCTGTGTTAGCAACACCGTACTTACGATCGCAGCATTCACATTTCTCAGCAAAGCATGGTCTTTTCCACGTGAGCTTTTGGCAGCTTCATACGTATCATATAGAACCGCATTCGAAAGGTAGTCCGCCCTGTTGATGCTGTCATCAATTCCGTAGTCATGATGGGTACCTGAAAGACATACAATTGACAATGACAGCGATGATCATATAAAGTTCCCGCGTATTTGTGTTGTCTGGTATACAATTGACAATGACAGCGATGATTGATTGATTGATTGATTGATTGATTGATTGATTTAGGAACCGACATCACAGCATTCGGGACATTCCCATAAGCGCTCCGTCCCCATCCTCAGCAGCCAGCGAAGAGTTCCAACACTAATAGTTCCAGTAGCAATCTGATTATATGTTCGTCTCGCCTTTCCTCTGAGCGTCAATCGTCAGCCAGATCTCCTCGTCACTCCTCGCTGTCTCATTCTTACCAGACTATGGTGATCCATCTGCTCCTCCGAGGTGTACACGTGCTCGCACAAGGCCGCAACAGTAGTGGGTTACGTCCTATTTGAGTAGATTTTCTGGATTGTGGTGCTGGATTGACCCCAATCCAGCTGGATTGGGGTTAGGGGTTAGGGGTTAGGGGTTAGGGTTAGGGGTTAGGGTTAGGGTTAGGGGTTAGGGGTTAGGGCTTAGGGTTAGGGTTAGGGTTAGGGTTTAGGGGTTAGGGTTTCTGTGTGCTCCTAATTATACTTTCTGGATTGACCTCGCTGGATTGCCCCCAATCCAGCTCGGGACCAGTGCGGTTTGGGTAGGGTAGGTACTTAGGTCATATGTAAGGGTCGATACATTCTAATAAAAGACATGTTTTCTAAGAGCAGATAACTGAGTGTGTGTATAATATTTTAACTAATTTTAAAAAATAAATAAAAAACATAAATAAATAAACAACAACCAAGGGCGCGCGGCGGCGGGCGCAGGAGCAAGCGCGGCCGATCGGTCGCGTGGAGCGGTCGACCCCAGTAAAACAGTGTCTTGTAGTACCCAAGTGGCCAGTCATTGCTGAGTGATCACTAGTCCGGTTATTGACGAGTACTGTGGTGGGGTTAGGTGGGTCGAAGTCTCGAACCGCGCCGGGTGTCATATGAAAATTATAATAAGTAAAAAGGTATATATGGCATGTATATGATCTGTAGTGGGTCGTAGTGGCTTATAAAACTATCATCATATAGATTACACCTCTTCAAATGAAAACCTTAAAAAAGTAAAGATGGCTGTAGTAACGGTTGTAAGGAGGCGTGGCTTCGTGGTATTCGTTGTTAAGGGGTTGGTGAGTGGTGATGTACCTATATAACAGCTTCCGAACAATTTAAAGGGATGGGCGAGTGGCGAAGTGGCTAAGTAAATGCGTCGGTTCCTTGCTAAGAGACAGAGGAGTTGCTAGATAAAGGCTCCAGGTCGTTGTCAAGGGGTTGGTGAGTGTACAAATAGCTAAATAACTGCTTCTGATCCTTGTTAAGAGGTGGGCGAGGGGCGGATTGGTTGGATAATTACGCCCGTTCCTTGGTAAGAGCCAGGGTGATCGAGTGGAGAAGTGGGTAAATATAGGCATGGAGGTATACCACCGACACATTCAACGCATAATTTCGGCGTCGGTCGTCAGAAGACCAAGGATATTTTCATTATATGTCTATTGTAAAGGGGTCGACTGTTTGTTATATTATCTATAGTGGTTGGGCCTTAAATACTATCAGCATACCGGTTACAGCTCTTCAAATGAAAACTTTGAAAGTGTAAAGATGGTCGATGGTTTTAGTGGGTATGACTTTGTGATATTCGTTGTTAAGGGGTGGGGTGAGTGGATGCGTAACTAGATAAACGCTTCCGAACACTATCATCGGGTTCGAATCCCAGTGGGGTGGTCTAGTGGTAGAAGAAATATTGATAATATTTGGTTACTTAGTTGTGATTTCGAGCTCGGTTGTTATTAACCCGGTTATGTTTAGAAAAGTAGAGGTGTTGTGCTGGTTGCGGAGTATGTTTAGGGGGTACCCCAGACACCGTGGAAGTGACAGGTTCGAATCTCGGAACTTTGTCGTGGGTAAGATTTCCAGTCATCAAGGTGTGGGTGTCGTCGCGGCCACAAGTCCCACCGCTGATGAAAAACACAGGCAGCAGATTTCACCCTTGTACCTACGAGTTACAAAATATAAGCTAACTTAACATTCAGAATATGACCTCAACAGGTGTTGCCAAAAATCAATACTTATTCTCATAACGGCTAATCCAGGGGATTATCGTCCTCGTAATGACCAAGTCAGGTTAATAATATTTCTTATATCTCCGCCATTGCAAATAGTTCGCGATATTAATAAATGTTCATATAAAGGTTGGAAGGGGATTAAAAGATTAACACCTATTGTCGGGACATCCAGTAAAAATCAATAACACTACCCTCGATTTTTCTCATAATTGCCGATTGGAGATTATGGGCTAGGTGTATGTGTCCTTATTTAGTTAAAACAGGTGGTATGAGTAGGAGATATCACAAACAGTATCAGCATGTGCCACTCTGATCTTAAATATCAGTAGTTCGTTATTCTTGTGACATTGAAAACGCTTGTGGCTTGAAGACGGATGGTGTACTATGTTATTGGGTGGTTTATATAGATTGACCAGTATGTGAAGTTGATAAGGGCACCCTTGTCAGCGCATCGTAGCTGTGTTGTGACTTGTCGCCTATTACATCCGGGTGTAAAAATAACCAAAAATATTTCACATCAACTCAGCCATGCCTCTATATAGCTGCACTGCGAACATGGCTAGAGTCTACTTTAGGAAAGTATCGTGTATCTGTGTATACGGGTTTACCACTGCTTATAGATGTGTGCAGTATTATTAGAAAGCGGCCGTTATGTCTACATTATCAAAGTATGTTGCCTTACAGAGCTGGTATAGTATCTATGTGTCTGCTACGTTGTATGTTTTGTCATGTTGCCTTGTAGTATTTGGAGGGAGTTTCATGCGGTTGTCTAGTGAACTTTTTAAAAACTATGTCTCAGAATCCACAACGCCACTGGCATTAGAGGCATTTTCAACTTGTCTGCTCACTGACCTCGCTTCACAGTCATACTAAAGTACGGGTTCTATGTAGTACTTAAACACTCCTTTTATTTCTCATTACAGTTGTCAACTTTATATTAGTCAGTATGTTTTCCAATTTGCAAAAGACAACCTTCATCACAGCGATTCTTGTTCCAACGCTTTAAAGCCACCTCCTATCAGACATTTTTTTTCTTTCCTTTTATGCTCACGGCTACCGTTTCCCCATTTCAAGCTCCATGCCTCTACTCGTATGTATTAGTGTGGTAGAAGTAAACCAACATCTCACAAGATAGACATGTATTACCACAATGTATATGGACCTGTGGGAAACGGCTACATCCGGGCAAAGAGGGCGTTGTATCTGTCACATGCGTATGGATACAGCCGAGACACGTGGTTAAGAGGGATACTACAGAAAAAAAAAAACGGTATTATGTTGGCGATCGAACCAGGGGACCTAATTCGTGATGACCACCATGTACGGGAGTGATTCTGCACCCTCGTCAACAGGGCGTCGGAGGTTTAAAAGGGTGTTCATTCTCTCGCTTTTCTATTTCCGAGTCGTCATAGGGTCACCAAGTAACAGTAAAGAACACGAAACTACTACTACCAAGGCCTCTATACACCACAAGGCAGTTTCGAATATAATATACACAACTATAATCAAGTCATCACAGTATTCAACTAACCCGTTCTCATAGACATAGAGGAGAGATGTGAGCACCGAGGCCAGTTGGGGGAGGTGTACCTTTTACTTAACATCTATCGGGTCATACACCGACGAGTGTTTAGCTATATTTATCATATAATATTACCCATGAACACAACAAGCTTCCCCGGATCAGTCTTAGGCTTCTCATATAACATGACATATCACGTACCCGCTGTCCTGACCAGCAAAGTTATCGCTTCTCAGAGCAGACATTTACACTTTCATTAATTCTTCTGCCTGGCCAAAGGGGGGTCTTTGCATCTTTCCGCAGAAACCTAGTTCCAAAGCTAATATATGTTTTTCAATGTGTCGGCTCATTACCACATTTCACATCCTGACAAAAGTACAGGTTCTATGTTCCACTCCAACAGTCAAATAAGAAAAAAATGTTAGCCAAATTATTAAAATGTTGGCCAAATATAGAAATATATCGACCAGACGTATAAAGTATAGTAAAATATGTTAGCCAAACTTATAAAACTCGGGGTCAAAATAAGAAATATCTCAACCAAGCGTATAAGAAATAGGAAAAAGGCTAGTCAAACTAATGAAAATGTTGGCCAAATACAGAAATATCTCGACCAACTTATAAAATGTAGGAAAAATTGTTAACCAAACTGACAAAACTGTTAGCCAAAATAAGAAACGTCTCGGCCAACTTATAAAATGTAGGGAAAATTGTTAGCTAAACTGACAAAACAGTTGGTCAAAATAAGAAACGGCTCGACTAACATTGTAAAAAGTAGGAAAAATTGTAACCAAATTAATTTAAAAAGGTGACCAAAATAGGAAATATCTCGACCAAACTTATGAAAAGTAGGAAAATTGTTCGTCAAATGTGACAAATATTGGGCAAGTAGGAAATCATGTTAGCCAAATAGGAAAAATATCGATCAAACTTATAGATGTCTCGTCCAAACTTATAAAATGTATGAACATTTGTTAGCCAAAGGTGAAAAATATTGACCAAGTAAAGAAATATCTCATCCGAATTTATAACAAGTAAGAAAACATGCTAGTAAAATCAAGAAATATGTCGACTGAAGTTATACAATAGGCGAACGATGGACAAACTTATAAATATGTCGACCTTTATAAGAAAATGTATTACCCAAATTAGGAAAAAATATTGACCAAGTTTTCAAATACCTCGACCAAACTTACAAAAAGTAGGAAAATATGTCGACTAAAGTAGGAACATTTGTTAGCCAAAGATGAAAAATATTGGTCAAGTAAAGAAATATCGCATCCAAACTTTTAAAATGTAGGAAACTTTATTAACCAAATGTGAAAAATATTGTCCAAGTAAAGACATGTTTCAACTTATCTTATAAATATGTCGTCCAAACTTATAAACATTAGGAAAATGTGTTAACCAAATGGGAAAAATATTGGCCAAGTGGAGAAATATCTCAACCATACTTATGAAAGGAGGAAAATGTGTTAACCTAATGAGAAAAAATATCGCCCAAGTGAAGAAAAAAGTTACACAAAACTTATAAAACTTAGGAAAATGTGTTAACCTAATGAGAAAAATATCACCCAAGTGAAGAAAAAAGTTACAGAAAACTTATAAAACTTAGGAAAATGTGTTAACCTAATGAGAAAAATAGCGACCAATTGAAGAAAAAAGTTACACAAAACTTATAAAACTTAGGAAAATTTGTTAACCTAATGAGAAAAATATTGGTCCAAGTGGAGAAAATATCTCAACCATACTTATGAAAAGGAGGAAAATGTGTTAACCTATTGAGAAAATATCGCCCAAATGAAGAAAAATATTACACAAAACTTATAAAACTTAGGAAAATTTGTTAACCAAATGGGAAAAATATTGGTCAAGTGGAGAAATATGTTTACCGAAGTAAGAAAATGCGTTAACCAAATGGGGAAAAATGTTGGTCAAAACATGAAACATCTCGACCAAACTTATAAATATCTCGTGTAAACTTATAAAAATGTAGGAACAAATATTGCTTCTGTAGTTATGTCAAACGTGTCTTGAACTTTTATCTGAACAGACATTTCACAAGACATAATCATCAACGTCAACACTTTCCCTCTTTTACATTACCGAAAGCTTCAGCTTATCAGTCCAGAGTATCCACTAAAGAAGCACTTATGCATACTAATCACCCAGCTCTTCACACTCTTGGTTTTGTTTTTTCTTTTCTAACACAAAGTGTCTCTGTCTTTCATAGATAGCTTCACAACTTTTCTATGTAGCACCACTAACAACTCCAAACCTTCGTTGCACATGAGCTCTAATGAAACAGTCATAACAACATTTATGGCAATGCAATCTGTGGCTCCACATGGGATAGTTTCAATATCATCTGAGTATTCGTCAGCAAAGATCCACTTCCCATGGCTGACATTTTCAACTTTCTATACCACAATGTCTGCTACACTAACCTTCCATTGGTCCATCTTTCAATAATACAAAGAGTGTTCTCGAAGTCTAGCTAACATAACATTGCTTACTTTGTCCACCTCTATCACAATTTGTCATTTCACAGCTGCAATAGCGGCAAGTCTGCAACCAACCAACAGTGTCTGTTATGAAGTCGACCTTTCTTAAAGCCACGTCTGCCTTACTGAGCCCTTGAATACCCTCTACCACAGCGTCTAACCGACTTTCAACGTTTCATACCAAATAACATTAACATTCTCTTTGATTACAGAACAGCTGATTTTCTGCTGACTAGGCAGATTTTCCAACCTCGTGGAGATAAATCATATGCCCCATAACCTACTAGGCGCTATTCTAGACAACGAATATGGTCATCGACCAGCACCCCTAGGCAGAACTTGAAAAAACAACAGAGCTTGGGTTATTGAGATGAATGAGTTGCATTCCTTGGACTACCAGAACGACATCAAACACAACAAACTCTTTCTTACTAACCCTAACCCTAAGTATACATCAACTAACCCTAACCCTAACCCTAACTATACAACAAACTCTTTCTTAAGAGACATAGATACACACCAGTGTTTGAAATGAAAAAGTTAAATTTATGTGATTACATTTTAATTAAAATTTAAAACTAATAAATCGCACTTTTATTGCGCGCTTCACTTAATATACAGATATAGGGTAAGTATAGGTATAAGTTAGGTATAGGACATATATCAAACTTACATCTTGCGCAATAAAAGTGTGATTTATTAGTTTTAAATTTTAATTAAAATGTAATCACATAAATTTAACTTTTTCATTTCAAACACTGGTGTGTATCTATGTCTCTTAAGAAAGAGTTTGTTGTATAGTTAGGGTTAGGGTTAGGGTTAGTTGATGTATACTTAGGGTTAGGGTTAGTAAGAAAGAGTTTGTTGTGTTTGATGTCGTTCTGGTAGTCCAAGGAATGCAACTCATTCGTCTCAATAACCCAAGCTCTGTTGTTTTTTTCAAGTTCTGCCTAGGGGTGCTGGTCGATGACCATATTCGTTGTCTAGAATAGCGCCTAGTAGGTTATGGGGCCTATGATTTATCTCCACGAGGTTGGAAAATCTGCCTAGTCAGCAGAAAATCAGCTGTTCTGTAATCAAAGAGAATGTTAATGTTATTTGGTATGAAACGTTGAAAGTCGGTTAGACGCTGTGGTAGAGGGTATTCAAGGGCTCAGTAAGGCAGACGTGGCTTTAAGAAAGGTCGACTTCATAACAGACACTGTTGGTTGGTTGCAGACTTGCCGCTATTGCAGCTGTGAAATGACAAATTGTGATAGAGGTGGACAAAGTAAGCAATGTTATGTTAGCTAGACTTCGAGAACACTCTTTGTATTATTGAAAGATGGACCAATGGAAGGTTAGTGTAGCAGACATTGTGGTATAGAAAGTTGAAGATGTCAGCCATGGGAAGTGGATCTTTGCTGACGAATACTCAGATGATATTGAAACTATCCCAGATGGAGCCACAGATTGCATTGCCATAAATGTTGTTATGAATGTTTCATTAGAGCTCATGTGCAACGAAGGTTTGGAGTTGTTAGTGGTGCTACATAGAAAAGTTGTGAAGCTATCTATGAAAGACAGAGACACTTTGTGTTAGAAAAGAAAAAAAAAACCAAGAGTGTGAAGAGCTGGGTGATTAGTATGCATAAGTGCTTCTTTAGTGGATACTCTGGACTGATAAGCTGAAGCTTTCGGTAATGTAAAAGAGGGAAAGTGTTGACGTTGATGATTATGTCTTGTGAAATGTCTGTTCAGATAAAAGTTCAAGACACGTTTGACATAACTACAGAAGCAATATTTGTTCCTACATTTTTATAAGTTTACACGAGATATTTATAAGTTTGGTCGAGATGTTTCATGTTTTGACCAACATTTTTCCCCATTTGGTTAACGCATTTTCTTACTTCGGTAAACATATTTCACTTGAGCCCATATATTTTTCCCATTTGGTTAACAAATTTTCCTAAGTTTTATAAGTTTTGTGTAATATTTTTCTTCATTTGGGCGATATTTTCTCAATAGGTTAACACATTTTCCTCCTTTTCATAAGTATGGTTGAGATATTTCTCCACTTGACCAATATTTTTCCCATTTGGTTAACAAATTTTCCTAAGTTTTATAAGTTTTGTGTAACTTTTTTCTTCAATTGGTCGCTATTTTTCTCATTAGGTTAACACATTTTCCTAAGTTTTATAAGTTTTCTGTAACTTTTTTCTTCACTTGGGTGATATTTTTCTCATTAGGTTAACACATTTTCCTAAGTTTTATAAGTTTTGTGTAACTTTTTTCTTCACTTGGGCGATATTTTTTCTCATTAGGTTAACACATTTTCCTCCTTTCATAAGTATGGTTGAGATATTTCTCCACTTGGCCAATATTTTTCCCATTTGGTTAACACATTTTCCTAATGTTTATAAGTTTGGACGACATATTTATAAGATTAGTTGAAACATGTCTTTACTTGGACAATATTTTTCACATTTGGTTAATAAAGTTTCCTACATTTTAAAAGTTTGGATGCGATATTTCTTTACTTGACCAATATTTTTCATCTTTGGCTAACAAATGTTCCTACTTTAGTCGACATATTTTCCTACTTTTTGTAAGTTTGGTCGAGGTATTTGAAAACTTGGTCAATATTTTTTCCTAATGTGGGTAATACATTTTCTTATAAAGGTCGACATATTTATAAGTTTGTCCATCGTTCGCCTATTGTATAACTTCAGTCGACATATTTCTTGATTTTACTAGCATGTTTTCTTACTTGTTATAAATTCGGATGAGATATTTCTTTACTTGGTCAATATTTTTCACCTTTGGCTAACAAATGTTCATACATTTTATAAGTTTGGACGAGACATCTATAAGTTTGATCGATATTTTTCCTATTTGGCTAACATGATTTCCTACTTGCCCAATATTTGTCACATTTGACGAACAATTTTCCTACTTTTCATAAGTTTGGTCGAGATATTTCCTATTTTGGTCACCTTTTTAAATTAATTTGGTTACAATTTTTCCTACTTTTTACAATGTTAGTCGAGCCGTTTCTTATTTTGACCAACTGTTTTGTCAGTTTAGCTAACAATTTTCCCTACATTTTATAAGTTGGCCGAGACGTTTCTTATTTTGGCTAACAGTTTTGTCAGTTTGGTTAACAATTTTTCCTACATTTTATAAGTTGGTCGAGATATTTCTGTATTTGGCCAACATTTTCATTAGTTTGACTAGCCTTTTTCCTATTTCTTATACGCTTGGTTGAGATATTTCTTATTTTGACCCCGAGTTTTATAAGTTTGGCTAACATATTTTACTATACTTTATACGTCTGGTCGATATATTTCTATATTTGGCCAACATTTTAATAATTTGGCTAACATTTTTTTCTTATTTGACTGTTGGAGTGGAACATAGAACCTGTACTTTTGTCAGGATGTGAAATGTGGTAATGAGCCGACACATTGAAAAACATATATTAGCTTTGGAACTAGGTTTCTGCGGAAAGATGCAAAGACCCCCTTTGGCCAGGCAGAAGAATTAATGAAAGTGTAAATGTCTGCTCTGAGAAGCGATAACTTTGCTGGTCAGGACAGCGGGTACGTGATATGTCATGTTATATGAGAAGCCTAAGACTGATCCGGGGAAGCTTGTTGTGTTCACGGGTAATATTATATGATAAATATAGCTAAACACTCGTCGGTGTATGACCCGATAGATGTTAAGTAAAAGGTACACCTCCCCCAACTGGCCTCGGTGCTCACATCTCTCCTCTATGTCTATGAGAACGGGTTAGTTGAATACTGTGATGACTTGATTATAGTTGTGTATATTATATTCGAAACTGCCTTGTGGTGTATAGAGGCCTTGGTAGTAGTAGTTTCGTGTTCTTTACTGTTACTTGGTGACCCTATGACGACTCGGAAATAGAAAAGCGAGAGAATGAACACCCTTTTAAACCTCCGACGCCCTGTTGACGAGGGTGCAGAATCACTCCCGTACATGGTGGTCATCACGAATTAGGTCCCCTGGTTCGATCGCCAACATAATACCGTTTTTTTTTTTCTGTAGTATCCCTCTTAACCACGTGTCTCGGCTGTATCCATACGCATGTGACAGATACAACGCCCTCTTTGCCCGGATGTAGCCGTTTCCCACAGGTCCATATACATTGTGGTAATACATGTCTATCTTGTGAGATGTTGGTTTACTTCTACCACACTAATACATACGAGTAGAGGCATGGAGCTTGAAATGGGGAAACGGTAGCCGTGAGCATAAAAGGAAAGAAAAAAAATGTCTGATAGGAGGTGGCTTTAAAGCGTTGGAACAAGAATCGCTGTGATGAAGGTTGTCTTTTGCAAATTGGAAAACATACTGACTAATATAAAGTTGACAACTGTAATGAGAAATAAAAGGAGTGTTTAAGTACTACATAGAACCCGTACTTTAGTATGACTGTGAAGCGTGGTCAGTGAGCAGACAAGTTGAAAATGCCTCTAATGCCAGTGGCGTTGTGGATTCTGAGACATAGTTTTTAAAAAATTCACTAGACAACCGCATGACACTCCCTCCAAATACTACAAGGCAACATGACAAAACATACAACGTAGCAGACACATAGATACTATACCAGCTCTGTAAGGCAACATACTTTGATAATGTAGACATAACGGCCGCTTTCTAATAATACTGCACACATCTATAAGCAGTGGTAAACCCGTATACACAGATACACGATACTTTCCTAAAGTAGACTCTAGCCATGTTCGCAGTGCAGCTATATAGAGGCATGGCTGAGTTGATGTGAAATATTTTTGGTTATTTTTACACCCGGATGTAATAGGCGACAAGTCACAACACAGCTACGATGCGCTGACAAGGGTGCCCTTATCAACTTCACATACTGGTCAATCTATATAAACCACCCAATAACATAGTACACCATCCGTCTTCAAGCCACAAGCGTTTTCAATGTCACAAGAATAACGAACTACTGATATTTAAGATCAGAGTGGCACATGCTGATACTGTTTGTGATATCTCCTACTCATACCACCTGTTTTAACTAAATAAGGACACATACACCTAGCCCATAATCTCCAATCGGCAATTATGAGAAAAATCGAGGGTAGTGTTATTGATTTTTACTGGATGTCCCGACAATAGGTGTTAATCTTTTAATCCCCTTCCAACCTTTATATGAACATTTATTAATATCGCGAACTATTTTGCAATGGCGGAGCTATAAGAAATATTATTAACCTGACTTGGTCATTACGAGGACGATAATCCCCTGGATTAGCCGTTATGAGAATAAGTATTGATTTTTGGCAACACCTGTTGAGGTCATATTCTGAATGTTAAGTTAGCTTATATTTTGTAACTCGTAGGTACAAGGGTGAAATCTGCTGCCTGTGTTTTTCATCAGCGGTGGGACTTGTGGCCGCGACGACACCCTCACCTTGATGACTGGAAATCTTACCCACGACAAAGTTCCGAGATTCGAACCTGTCACTTCCACGGTGTCTGGGGTACCCCCTAAACATACTCCGCAACCAGCACAACACCTCTACTTTTCTAAACATAACCGGGTTAATAACAACCGAGCTCGAAATCACAACTAAGTAACCAAATATTATCAATATTTCTTCTACCACTAGACCACCCCACTGGGATTCGAACCCGATGATAGTGTTCGGAAGCGTTTATCTAGTTACGCATCCACTCACCCCACCCCTTAACAACGAATATCACAAAGTCATACCCACTAAAACCATCGACCATCTTTACACTTTCAAAGTTTTCATTTGAAGAGCTGTAACCGGTATGCTGATAGTATTTAAGGCCCAACCACTATAGATAATATAACAAACAGTCGACCCCTTTACAATAGACATATAATGAAAATATCCTTGGTCTTCTGACGACCGACGCCGAAATTATGCGTTGAATGTGTCGGTGGTATACCTCCATGCCTATATTTACCCACTTCTCCACTCGATCACCCTGGCTCTTACCAAGGAACGGGCGTAATTATCCAACCAATCCGCCCCTCGCCCACCTCTTAACAAGGATCAGAAGCAGTTATTTAGCTATTTGTACACTCACCAACCCCTTGACAACGACCTGGAGCCTTTATCTAGCAACTCCTCTGTCTCTTAGCAAGGAACCGACGCATTTACTTAGCCACTTCGCCACTCGCCCATCCCTTTAAATTGTTCGGAAGCTGTTATATAGGTACATCACCACTCACCAACCCCTTAACAACGAATACCACGAAGCCACGCCTCCTTACAACCGTTACTACAGCCATCTTTACTTTTTTAAGGTTTTCATTTGAAGAGGTGTAATCTATATGATGATAGTTTTATAAGCCACTACGACCCACTACAGATCATATACATGCCATATATACCTTTTTACTTATTATAATTTTCATATGACACCCGGCGCGGTTCGAGACTTCGACCCACCTAACCCCACCGCAGTACTCGTCAATAACCGGACTAGTGATCACTCAGCAATGACTGGCCACTTGGGTACTACAAGACACTGTTTTACTGGGGTCGACCGCTCCACGCGACCGATCGGCCGCGCTTGCTCCTGCGCCCGCCGCCGCGCGCCCTTGGTTGTTGTTTATTTATTTATGTTTTTATTTTATTTTTTAAAATTAGTTAAAATATTATACACACACTCAGTTATCTGCCCTTAGAAACATGTCTTTTATTAGATGTATCACCCCTTACATATGACCTAAGTACCCACCCTACCCAAACCGCACTGGCCCCGAGCTGGATTTGGGGGCAATCCAGCGAGGTCAATCCAGAAATTATAATTAGGAGCACACAGAAACCCTAACCCCTAAACCCTAACCCTAAACCCTAACCCTAAGCCCTAACCCCTAACCCTAACCCTAACCCCTAACCCTAACCCCTAACCCCTAACCCCTAACCCCAATCCAGCTGGATTGGGGTCAATCCAGCACCACAATCCAGAAAATCTACTCAAATAGGACGTAACCCACTACTCGCAACCACGTCTGCCTTGTCATGCATCAATATTCCACCACGTTTTGCCGAGCCAATCTGTCCGCTTGTTCATTCCCCAGCACACAGCGATGATCATATAACTTTCCCGCGTGTTTGTGTTTTATGCTATACAATTGACAATGACAGCGATGTTCAAATAACTTTCCCGCGTATTTGTGTTGTATGGTATACAATTGACAATGACAGCGATGATCATATAACTTTCCCGCGTATTTGTGTTTTATGCTATACAATTGACAATGACAGCGATGTTCAAATAACTTTCCCGCGTAAATGTGTTTTCTGGTATACAGAAAGGAACCTGAACGCATGGCGACGGTTATGAAACGTGTGTGCGTTTTTACCAGAGTATGGGTCACAGTCCTGATTCTTGTGCATTTGATACTGCCACAAATAAAATGGAGTCTCATTGTACATACTGCCAGTTGAATGTGAAGTATTAAGCCTTCACATATGCTAAGCTGCCACATAACCAGATGATGTGGTCAGTTCAATTTTCCGTCGCATTTTCTTCTAAGACGATTCCCCAAATATTCTGCAAATGAAGCCGTAACAATTGTATAAGACTGGGTCGATCCCAAAGTAGCCTTCTGATTCTTTCTTCTACTTTTTATTCCTTAATGGAGAATAGGTTCTCTCGACAAGTCATCCTATCTTTTGCCATCTCCTACAGCTTCCTCTATGTTCTCCGCATACTATTCACATCTGTCTCTAATTCGCTTCATTGTGTGTTTTTAAATCTCCGCCTATTTCTTTTGTCTTGTAAGATCGAGAGAAAAGATTGTAAAGTGAACAGGATATCGCAATGCCTGTCCCTGTTTAGCGTTAGAGTCTTCCCTTAGCTCTTGATTCGCAGCACTTTGTTTAGTTCTCTTCATGAACTCTACATTAATTATTCTGTCATACCATTTTAGTCCTTCTGTTCTGTGTAGACACCAAATTAAGAAATGTTTGTAGTTTACTGGTAAATTGTTTAAGTCGTTGGTCGTGTTTCTAAACCATACAGCACTACTGACATTATGTGAGAATTAAATATTGCAA